>VWZU01015763.1:319550-334266 GCA_013397095.1 Sterrhoptilus dennistouni
TTCATATTGCCCAATTTGTAAGGGAAAATTATTTGGAAATTATAAACTTGGCAGAAAGGGGTTTCAGTAATTTTCTTTCTAACAGTATGTTGTGTGTTGTATAGCTGAGCCATCTTTTGATACATTATCTAAAATGTGTGCCATCTTTTAATTCCTTCTCCAATGACTTATGCCTGGAGTTGTAAACATCACTTGGGATGATAAAATAAGGAAAATAAGGAAGAACTCTGAAATCAAAGTTTCAAATTTCAAGATCATAATACCAATACTGAAGGATATAGGAAATTTTACAAGAAATCAGCATAGTTTATTATGAATAAATATATCCAGGTGATATGCAGTGAACTAATTTAAATAAAAATAAGATTCAATAAAGGAAAAAGAAATGCCGAAAAATCTAGTAGAAGAATGAATGAAAAATCCAAGTATAGAGGCATAAAAATGGATATATTATGGTAAAAGGGGTATAGCAAGTTATTTATTATGTATTTAAGACACTTGATGTAAGAAAAATAATATTGGAAGGGATTTACAGGTTAAAAATTAAGTTGACTTGTTTTAAAAATATTTTAGTTCTTAAATCCAGGAAATTTACTTTAGAGAAATGTCCCCATATCAATTCAAAACATTTTGAGGAGCCATCATAATGACTAAACAAAGTTGACAGCCTGCATCTTAAACCTTTCTGGAATTTCAAAATACCTCAAATGTTTGTAAAACAAGAACATATTGGCAAGGGCCTTTTTTAAATCAAACGTATCTATGCAATTTTGGTGCCACAGCAAATCACAGCTGATTATATCATATTACAGTATGTGTTGATGTAACTGTATAATGATTAAATTCATTCTTGGAACTTGTAGGACATAGGGATTCTCCAGAGGGTTCAAATGTTTTCTATTTAAAAATTACTTCTTTTAAAAGAAAATTTAGAGCTTTTATGGAAGGTTCAGACAAAAAAGGAGTTGTTCATATAGAGTTTGGTGTAATGTACTTGTTTCATGCTCACATTTCTTATTTGCTCTTAATCAATTGAATTAAGCACTGTCTATTGCACTTGCTATGCATTGATGCCTGGTGTTTATCAATTTACTACACACTTACATACAGCTTTAAAGCTTGATCTGGAACAGATGAGCAATGATTTCCCACAGAGTGAAGAGTCAAGAACCCTAAGAAATACAACAGTAAGTAACAAATTAGGTTGTTTACTTATAAACGTGTCTGTAGGTAATTTGTAACTTCAATAAATAATGAAATAGTGTCTATACGGGTAGAATTTTAATTCATCCTTTCAAGGAAAAGTCCTTACCTATAATTTGCCATTACTGGGCACCTAACAAACAGATCAGATGATATGGCTGAAGAGAGAACACTCAGATGTTAATAAAAAGTCTTTTATTTCACTTTGATATGAGAATTTTTGATGACAATACTTAGGACATGCTGAACTGTTATACTAGTCCATAGCATTATCATTGCTGTAAGGAATATAAAGAGAAGTATATAGGTACTTGTTAAATATTTCTCAGAACCCTGAAGAGTGGAAGCCAAGATAACCATGAGGTCTTTGAAAATGGAAATATGGCTTAGCTTCTTAGAACTTGCTTTAGTTTGGTGTGGTGAACAGAAGACCAGTCACAAGGGTTTTGGAGCCAATTCTCATTTAATTTTGTGATCGCTGCAAGTATCTGGAGCCCAAATGTAATAATGCATCTAATGATAATTGTTTATAAGTTTCCATATGATAAGTAGCTGAAGAAAAATCCTCACTGTATAGAAGAAAAAAAAAAGCAGTTATATATTCTGACAAAATTTTACATACCATGTATTACTTTCAAACATAGCATAAGGTAGGGAACAATTCAGAGAGTGTACACAGGTTCTTTTCATCTTTTTGGTTTGTCAGCTAGACTGTTCATGAATCAAAAAATACAGGTTCAAGCCAGAATTTTCAATTTACTTTTTTTCACAAGACAGACTACTAAAATAATGGCTCAATTTTGTCTTTTCATAAATATTCCAAAATTTGCAAGATTTCTCCCTGAAAATTTGATGCTGTTGGTTTCATTTAATTACATTTCAAACTGAAAAACTCTGGAAACTGAGCCTGCATTATGTAGTAATGGTAGTAAAGGCAGTCTCAACCTCCAAAGAAGCAGTCTAAAATTCACAACAGTGACGTTCTTACACTAAATATTGAAGACCTGGTCTTCATGTTATTAATTGTTTAAATGGTTAAAAAGTAGTTATCAGGAAGGGTAGAAAAAAAAATGAACCAATGATCTAGACTTAGTGCATCTTACAAGGTTAAGTAAAGGAGTGGTCTGTATCCATCACAAAATGACATTATAAATCTTTGTACCTTGCTAGGCAGTGACATGAAAAATTAGACTGAGCAAGCCAGAGATGCACTATTTGTAAGCCTCAAAGGAAAGGTTAATGCAAGTTAAATATTGACATGTCAGCAATAAGGATTATAGCAATTATAAATTTGCACTAATGCCAACAGTTGTTTAATTATTATGTGACACTGACAGGTCAGTTTGGGAGACTGACAGCTGAAGGCATTTGCCTCATAGGAATTATGCAGGATCTTTGAAACAGGCTCTGATCTCAGTTATACCAGTTCAATTCTACACACAAATCTCCCAGAGTCAGGAGGGTTAATTTATATTTCCAGTGGCAAGAGCAGAATCTGCTGTGTCACATATTATATTCCTTTTACCTAGAGTCAGGAAAGTGAATAATTAGTTATGCTGTAAACACACTTTTCTTTCCTTCAAGCCACTCTTTTAAGAACTACACTAGAACATAAGAAAATACTGCTAATTTCTGCCTGATAAAAAGGTAGGGAGGAAGTAAGGAATGTGCATTTCTACTTAAAGTGGGAATGCTTTCATTAATCTTAGTAATAATCATAAATCTTGAACTTTTGGGATGTGCCCAGAAAAAATTAATACATAGATTGAAGGAGAATTTCACTCTTTTAAAAGTAAAAAAAAAAAAAACAAAAAACCAGTATTTGAGACAGAGGAGTATTTCTGGAGTACCAGGGAAATAGTAGATTGAATTTCTCTGTTGAAATAAAATAGGTCTGATTAAATTATTTATCTGGGAAAATTAATTCAATGGCTGCCATTTTGCTGCACTTACATTATTCACTAATCAATCTTGACATCTAAAAGCACACTGAAATTATGGGAGTAGATGCCTGCAAATGATCAACACAAAGCCCATGAATCAATTAAATTCTAATTAAACGTTAACAGACTGAATGAATGAACAGGATTTAACTTGTGGAGCGGTCTTATCTTAGTCTCTCCACACACTGGTACATTTTTAAAAGATGCTTTAAAATAGAAAGTTGTGAAAATCATATCTTTTCTCACTGAAGTTGCATGATAAACCAAACAAACAACTTAGTGATTTCAATGGGAAAAGATTAAAGCAAATCTTGTCACTTTTGAACTTTTTAGATCATTCCTTTTCTATTTTCAGTATGTAAGTAAATCAGAAGACCCTCCCAAAGCCCCATGGAATTCCTAATAAAGCTGCCTTTTTTTTGACAGAACTTTCTGCGGTTTTGGAAAGTTATTAATCTGTTTACCTACAGTAAGATATGTTTAATTTTGGATACAGGAAATATATTGAATTTCAACATCCTCTTAAATACTTTACTTCAGCTGTCTCAGACTATTTGAAGGAGCTGCTACCTGAGTCTCAGCTGGTAAATGGAATGACATTTCAGTTTTCAATAACCCTTTTTACTTCCGATCCTCAGTTTAATTATATAGAAAATAACAATGGATTGGGTTTGGGTTGGTTTTGTTTATTTGATCAGTTGGTTGGTTGGGTTCTTTTTAACTGAACATTTTAAATTTTGTGGAAAATTATTGCTAGAGTCTTCTATATGCTTCTGTTTCCATGTTTCCAGTTTTCTAAGCCCCAGTCTTATGTATTCACTGGTGTCATGGAATCAAGGTTTTAATCTTCTATAGCATTCACTACCTCTCTCCTTGAATTCTAATCTTCAAGTTTAATTCAAATGTTAAATTTAATTTCTGGTAAGATGAAACACATAAGCTCAGTATTTCATTATTAAAGTGGAAAATATCTGACTTGAAGCAAGAATCGTTGGCATTTTTCTTTCTTCATTGAAAATTGGATCTTTCACTTAAAAAAAAAAGAAATTTAAAAGTAACCTCCAAGACATTTCACATCCAAAAATATTTCATGTTGACATTTTACAATTACAAAATTAAACCCACATCAGCACAAGGACCTCTGAACTTTAAATTTAGGCCCAGCTTCTGGTTAATGTCCCTTCAAGGCACTGCATGTATTTTTTATCGTGAGGAAGCAAGTTTACATCAAGCTCATAAAAGAAGATTGTTGTTCCCTGCCCTGAACAAAAGCAGAATGAATAGTGACAACCAGTGGATTCTTTTAAAAAATGCACTCCAACTCCTTATGTAGACATATCCTGTAGTGTCATTCCATTATGTTCTTCACAATAAATGAAGATATTAATTGAGATTTCTTTATGGCAATATACTGTGGCAGCAATACCACCCTGAAGCAACTCCAGAGAAAACCAAGGAGGTGATTGAGTCAAAGTCTTTTACCCAGACCTTTCTTGAGCTTTGGAGAAGAAATAATGATGATCCTACACTGCAATAGTTAGATTATTTTAAGACCTTTCAGTGATCAAAATGTAACCAGGCTTTTGTATTGTCATAAAAGTTTCAGTTTAGTAATTAGCCTAATGTTTGCAAGTATGTTGATAGAAAAAAGTCAGAACCCTCTTCTATCAGATCAAAAATAGACTAATCAGATTTCTCTGCCTGCTCTTTTTTCTCCTGCATCAAAACTAACAGTATCATCACTTGATTTAAAACAAATGTATTTATAAGTGTACTTTCAATTAAATGGAGCAGACTGTATTTCTATTATGTTTTCTTAATTTGAATATACAAACTCAATTTATACAGAAAACTAAAGACATTTCTCCAGTTTGAGAAGTTCTAAGGGAATTATGGCACAAAATTCAAGGACACAAACTTTTAAAAGATTGACCGATCTCAACTATGTTGTTAATTCCTGTGTGCTCATATAAAAAAATAGTCATAATGAGATCCAAGGGGTTTGGCACCTGAGTACTTCAGCACCTGGCATTGTACATGGTCTGCATCACAAGCAGGCCGAAAAGTAGAACTCTGCATTTTTTATATACTGTAGATGTGTGTATATATATATATATATGTATATATATGTATATAGTGATATCTATATAACTGTAGCAGTTATTGCCACTATGAACTTTCCAGGGCAGGGAAAAAAAGTTTGTTTTTGATGTAAAAGCCAATTATCTCAAACAACCATAAGCATATTTTCATTGTTCTTCCAATCTTCACTCAGTTCCCCAAGTTCCAAATATTTTTTGCCCCAAAGAGCAAGTAGACCTCTTGTTTGGTAGTTATAAGAGTAACACCACTTTTCAAATCTACTTAAATAAATTGACCTAAAAAAACCCCCAAATTTTTGCTCTCTTTGTCATTTTAATGTCAAGAACAATTTTTCTTTTTTAGAAGGCTAGAAAATTTTAGCTTTTAAAAACTACTGAAACAATTGGAATTTGTTTATTTATTTCAATAAAGAAAATGGGCTCCAAATGGACAAGACATATTTCTTGAGTTTTTTTTTTCCTCCAGAAAAAAGTGTTCTACAGAAAGCTAGGAACTGATATGTTGGTTCAGACTTATCATGTCTCTAATCATGCATGCTTTCTGACATAGAGTCCAACACCAGTTTGCGGATGTCACTTTATCTACTCCACTGCTATTTTCCTAAGCATGTTGAATCTTCTTCTTTTCCTTAAGAAATACCAATTCTGTGAGCTTCTGAGGTCGAGTCTTAGAGTCAGGATGACTAAAAACTCTCAGGAACCATTCCTGAATTGATGCATTACACCTACAATGTGAACAGGAAATTCAAATAATACACTCTACTTTGGATTAATTAGTATTGGTTTAATTCTGTTTGACATTATCCTACCACATTACTAGTCACATGATCCTCTAATATTTTCTTGTGGCTTTCTCTGGATTTGACTATTCATGAAATAATTTCTGAACTTCAAAGCTACGTTGTGAATATTCACTGAACATTTACAAATACATTAACACTGGGCTTTTCATGGAGACTTGAAACTCTGTATTATTAATGTATTGTTTTGAACTAACCATTGACCATCTAGACTTTTAGCTCTTGCCATTTGTGGGAGACTTCTGAGTAAAGGTTTGCTTCAATACATAATTGTTGCTTTAAAAAAATGTTCAAAGGATTCCAATCACTCCTCAAACTTGTTAGATCAGATATCCTGGAAGTGGCATCCAGCTTCAAAAAAATCAAAATTGTTAAAGGCAAACTTCTTAAACTGGCTTGGGTCTCATATAAAGTGGAAATAAAAATGTTTTTAATCCCAGCCAGGTTTTCAGCTTTATTGAGAGGAAGAAAGGAAAAAAATAAAAAAGGAATGTATCCCTGAAAATCTTTTGTGGTATGGAATGTGGTTAGAAAATCATTTAACTTCTAAGCAATTTCCTTAACTTCTTTCAGTGTTTCCTCCGTCACACTTAAATATACAAAAAAAAGCCCTGAACAATTTAGTCTGACATTTATTGTGCAGTTAGAATAATTGTTATGCACATGGCAATGAAATGATGAATAGAACAGTTTTATTATAATTTACAACTTTGAACACAGCAGAGTTTAGTAATGTCAAAGATAAGAGCCGAGTCTGACAGGTAGCTGAAATCAATGAAAGGAAGAGACAAATCATGAGGTGAAACAGCTATTCAAGCTTTTCATGTCCCTTTATGTGCGAAACTCACTCTCACACATATTATGGGTTTGCAAATTACACAACCCATAATATTTCTGGGATCACTGTAGAAAAATGGGTAATGAGAGGAAGAGAACAGAGTGAGCAAATTTTCACCTTTATTGCATGACATAAAGACTTTACAGAAGTCAGGGAAAAGATTCTGCATACTTTTCTGCTTTCTTTCTTGCCAGAAAAGGCTAAAGAAAACATATTTAAATACATATTTTATAGATATATAAATATATTTTTAATTTATAATCATTGTATTATTATTATTATTACTCTTTTCCCTGAGGGCAAGATTACCAGAAAGTTATTCTTACCACAATGGTGCTTATGCAAAACCATCTTTCAGCATTCTTCCATTAGGGTTCCCACCAACACATGGCAGCTGATGATGCCTAAAGATTTTTATATTTTCACGTTTGAAACTTTGTTAATACATAGTATAACTTCTAGTACATATTTTGCCCTCTCCCATAGTTTAAAAAATCCTTACTAATAAATTTTTTAAATTCTGTTTAGTCTTGCCATTAGTCTAGAAAGGATACTTTGACTTGCACCATATATTGTAGACACAAGAAAGTGTAGGGCTAAAAGATCAGGGAGGGAGGTTTTCCCCCAGGAGAAGAACCTGGGGGAAAATTGCCTAACCAACTGCCCTTCTAATTGGACAATATTTCATAGGTATACTAATCAGATAACCTTATAGAATTTTAGAAATATTTTATCATATGTGCATATTGCCATGTTGCGCACCTTGAAGACTTTCAATTAAATGATTTATTTTTATATTATCATTCTGACACTGTTCGGAAAAAGTTTTGTGTTTTAGTCCAGGCAACAGGGAACAGGTATTGCCACCTCCAGTTATTAAATGAGCATTTTTTCTTTATTCTCCTATTCCTTCCTATGGCTTTCACTGGTCAAATGCTGTGTTTGTGAAGAGAGTTTTGTTCCATGAGCATCCAAACATCTGGATCACCAAAAGGTCTGGGTGAAGCATTTATTATGTCTTTGATATTTCTTCTCCATTAATGCTCAACAAAATGAGATTCAGCTTGCATGTCTACAATTCCTACACACTATCATAATTCTGATGATCACTGTTATAATCTGCAATTAAACTAGCAATAAAATTATGTTTGTTGAAAAATATATATTTCCCACTAATTTATGTTAGTTAGAATGAATTGTTCTCCTTTATGGCCCTAATAGCAAAAGTGTAGCCAACTTTTCATAATTAAAGATAAATGCTCTAGTCTTGTAAGTATCATACTCCTCATACTTGTATTTCTGAGTATTGGCACCATATGAAAAGTCCTTCAGACTTCTGGATTTTTTTCTGCAATCCCTGAGATTTATTACAAATCAACACTATCAAGCCAGAGATGTCATCAACCAGCTCTTTTTTGTGCAACTCTCCAAGCTTGATGATTTCAAATGTTTATCATCTCCAGATGTTACTTAACATCTTTTTTGAGTTATAAATAGACAATATACATCCACCTAAACAATAGAGATATTAATTCTTTCCAAATGTAGAAGTGTTGCTGAACTCTTTGGCTTTCTTATTTCTTAAAACATCTTAATCTTCCACATATAGTGTATTACCTCTCTTTCCTAAGACTTCTATTGCTCTAATGAACTTAATATATATATTACTTTATAGATATTTTAGCACAAAATATTTCACTATTAATATTCTACACTTGAAAGATCTATTTTTATTGGTTGGAAATGATTCTGCTTTTAACATTTTTATGTATTGAGTTTACCTTTTGACATCTGCTTTAATTTCACTACCATACCAGTATTAGACAAGCAGCCAATTTAATCCCTCTGTCATTTTCAGAATCATATTTTTCATTAAATATACTTTGTTAAGCATTCTTAATTTTATTCACATGGTCTTTCTTGTTCTGACTGCTGACAAAATTCTTATGGAGAATTCATTTTCTGTTCTGATTAGACACTGGAAGGGCAGTAGATACTAATGGGTTAAAATCTCTAAAGAAGAATAACACATTATTTAAATAAGTTTAGAAGGGAAATGATTGACATGATATATAAAGGGAAGTCACAGAGATGTGAAGGAAGGCAGTATCACCTGTCAATCTTGACAATTATAATTCCCTAGTCTAAGTCAAACCTCATATATTATTTGAATAAATTCTTTTCTGTATGGATATCTTAAATTTTTTCTGCCCAAGGCTAATGATTCAATAAGTGCTGGAACTGGTCCATCTCTAGCATTCTGATGGTGCTACTCCACACTAGACTGTAAACTTCTTAGTTTTACAGCATGGGGTGAAAAGCAACACATTCTATGTGGCATAATTATCAAAATAAATATGGAGTGGCTGTAGTGATTACATGCTCTCCAAAATGTTCAAAACTTAAAATGATCTCTTGCAGCAGATCTGTGTTTTGCTTCGATATCCTTAATCTATTTTCCTGATCCTTAAATGCACACAGAAAGTATGCTATTCCTAAAGACACGTGTGCATAATCATAAAGATCTGCTAAAGCATTTCTGCAAGATTTCTAATTTGTAAATTAATGGCTCATTGCAGGAGATACTTCTGAGGATATTTAGTTTAGGGTAAGTAAATAAACACACTAAGGCTAATGGGCCCCATTGCTAGTTCTATTCACAGTTTACATGCTGAAACATATGTAATATAATATTTTTTCATAAAGGAATTATTACTGCTAACAGTTTGCCTTTCTATTAGCCTTTCACACACAAGCATTTGTTAATAACTCCTTCCAAAATCTGACTGGCTAGGACATGCCTTTCAGACAGATGCAGCCTCAGAAATACATCAATTTGTCTTCTCTTGGCTGGAAACATGGCAAAAATGTACACAAGAGTGAATTTGGAAATATGCAACAAAATGTACCTGAAAATTCAAAAGAGTGCAGATGTTTAACATGAAAATCAAATACCTGAGCTACAACAAGCACATCAATTCTTTCCACAGATTTTCAGAGCATTGCCTTAGACTCATCTTCCTAAGAAAGCTGGAGGTGATAGGGTTGCCCAGAATGAGAGAAATAACTGACAGCTCCAGTTATTAAGCAAAGTGGAATGTTTTTTCTGCTCAAGTCTAAACCCCATTTCAAACCCATTTGCTATAAAATATGAGGTATGTCCAAAAATAAAGTTGCAAAATATTGCAGACATTTAAGAAGCTAAAAAAAAAATTTAAAATAAAAAATAAAATAATAAAAATAAAAAAATTAAAAAAAAAAATGCTCTCTTTTTGCTCTAGAATCCATTTTAGGATGACTTAAATACATTATTTTTACCACATCTAATCAGATTCTATTCAGATTTGGCAATGGAAATATCACAATAGCA
This sequence comes from Sterrhoptilus dennistouni, assembly GCA_013397095.1. Lineage (NCBI taxonomy): Eukaryota > Metazoa > Chordata > Aves > Passeriformes > Zosteropidae > Sterrhoptilus > Sterrhoptilus dennistouni. The sequence continues at coordinate 329,807 of VWZU01015763.1, forward strand.
AAATAGGCAACTGGGCAACTGTTATAAAGGACTTGGAATGCTACATCCCTTTTTTAAAATCTCTAATAGTAATTCAGTCATGTTTTTCCAAAAATCAATCTGTCCTAACAGAGGAAACTCTAGTTTTAAATTTAAAAATAAGCATAAAGAGTGTAAAGCAGTATCAAGACTAATTCAGATAAGTAATCCACTTCTGATCCTGGATATTAGCTGGGAAAAAAAGAAAAATAAGGGAATTATTCATTCCTGCCAGCATAATTAGGAAATTAAAATATTAATTTAGGCCTTCTTCATAGTGCAAATCCAAAGTCTGCAATAATTCTTAGTTTTCAAACAGATAATACAAGATAAGCAGCTGAAAAGCTCCCTATGGAATATATAAATAAACCTTTAATAACCTGTAAGCTAATAAATTATTAGAGTAATTTGCTCTGCTTTGAATAGGCTCTCCCTAAGGCTAGCAATGAAAGGGTTCTGAGATGTTCTCTCCCAAAACACAGATGTCCATGGAAAGGCTCAGGGACACCAGCATACCGTCTACAAACCAGAAACCTGTTGTGAGGTTCACAGTTTGCACAACTGGATTTATAATGCAGCTCCCAGTTCCTTGGCTGATGTCAATCAAGGCAGCTCTGCAGATATTTGTGGAGGGCTTATCCCGTTACCAGTGCCCAAGCACTGATAGTGACTTTTAGCAGTGGTCCCAGAACTAAAGTGTGCTTCAGGAATTCCAGATTTTCAGAGTGGCTTAACATTTTATTTTGAGAAGAAAAGTTTTGCCTCAAAATAACTTCTTTGCTAGTGAAAAATACATTATTATTCTGAGATTTGTATTTTATGTGTTAGTACAGAAGCTTATTCAGACCTTTTCACTTCTCTGCAAATGAATTTTGAGACTCTAAGTCGATCTCATTGTGTCAATCAACAAAGAGAACAACATCTTCTCTCAGTTGCACATGTCCACACCTCAGCTGAGGTCTCCACACCTTACATGAATTAGTGCTACCTCGAGCCTGAGAAGGTGCTGAGAGGCAAAGAGGAGAAACTCACTCCTTGAACTCCATCCACCACATGCCAGTTGATCTGGAGAGGAAGGTATGCATGTTTCCTCCAAGAAATCTTTACCACTGTACACAATATGGGCTTTAAAATTAAAATAACACCCAAATCCTTCAGACAAGTTCCTTATTGAAAAGCTTGGCAACACCAATAAGTGCATATAGCAAACGAACAGATGTAAACACACATTTAGAAATGCTCAGTGAAATGCGATTTCATATAATATGCCTGTTCACATGAAAAGTTGCATATTTTAAATATGTCTAGATAATGGTTTACTGTTTTAATTTCAGATCTATTTTAGTGTCTGAAACATAATCTTAGCCATTTCTTCCAATTTTGAAAATGCTAGTGAGGCTTTTTAAAGAGGATAACTAATACCATTTTTCTTTTAACAAAGTGAGAATCTAAGAGATTATATATTTCATCAGTTTTTTATAAGATAGCTTTAATTTTCTTTGTAAAGTGCCTTTTGACTAGGTCGAATGTACATGGAAACTTCATTATCCGACAATGAAAACATTTTTCTTTTTATGGGAATGCAGTGGTTCTTCTATTTCCCCAATGGGATTTGAATTAGTTTAGCAAAATCTAGTTTACTCATAACAGCTGCAGCTTGCACCTGTGCAGTATTTCAGAAAATCATTAGGAATTGTATATTACTTTTTCATTGCTATGTTTTGGGGGACCCAAATGGGTAGAAAGTGGTTACAGAAACCTAATGAAAAAGAAACTAATGCAATATCAGTTTGAAGAGGTATTTATTTTTTGAGGTATGTAACTAAATGTACAAAAGAATCAAATTTAAGGAACAAAATTGTGGTATTTTCACACCATTTTCAAAACTGAAACAGCAGCTAAGCTAGATAAAGAATGTTTGATGCTCCTAATTTCTTTCAAAGCGAAGTTTCAACCTTTAATGATAGATTTTTTTTTCCTTTTTAGTATCATTGACAAGTCTTCATTCCAGATTTTAGAAGTATGAACATGGAGAAGCCTGATGTGTGGTGAATCAGTCAGTGGGTGAATTAAATTCTCGTTATGCTATGGATATGACCCTTCAGAGAACCTGACAAGGGAGAGTGCTATGAGGAAGTCAGAGCTTACTCTTGCCAGGTGTTGATCTTCCCAACCTACACTGAAGTCATGGTGAGCCACAAGTACCCACTGAGCTCAGGGAAGGGCATTGTGTTGTATCCAACCCTACTCTGGGAGACAAGGGCTTCCTCAGCCTGAGTCACACCAGCCCAGAAAGCATGGGGGGCATATTTTGGCAAATGGAAGGGGACAAGAAACACAGAAAGGCACAAAGCCTCCCCCAAAAACATCTATATTTTTCTCCTCTCTAACATGTTTTGCTAACTGACAATGTCAGGTGGCATAAGCCACACCATGGAAATCCAATCCTTTCCCTCAATTCCCAATATCCCTTTTGATGACAAAAACATTAGACAATGAACAAAATTTCTAACAGTATTCTTGTAACACCATTTGTAGCATTTTAGCATTTACTCAAGAGAGAAAATATAAATAAATAATATTTATGTATTTTATATGTACTTTTGTCCATTTCTTAAAGAGATCTGTCACAAGCTGCCTTACAAATAAACAAAGTGCTTTCCAGTTTCAAAGGAAAAAAGAAAAAAAAAGAAAAAAAATAAAAAATGGACAAAATGGTTCCCTATTAAATGCAGATAGTGTAACAATCTTATTTTAGGTTTTCAAATGGCTAAAAAGAAATCACTTAAAATAAAACATAAAAAGAATGAATGCTATTGAAGACTGTCACTAGGCTTGACAAGTTAATGAGGGTTAGATTATGAGAGTATTATTGTTTTAGCAGAGTATTATATTCCACTCAGATTCTCCTCCTGACTTCATAGACAAAACTTGCTCAGAAATCTGTGCCAACTATTACATTAGGTTAATGGGACCCTGACACGCAAAACAAGGCAATATAGTCCTGTTGACCTACCACATGGGAAAGGGATACTGGAAGTACAAATTCAGAAGGCGCACTAGATAGTTTTACTTTTTTCTTTTGAAATGTGAGAATGAGGTAAAGTGATTAAAAATGTCTAATACAATGAATACCAATTGATGAATTGTTCTACTCCAGGAATATACATCATTGTTCCTATGTGAAATAAGCTTCACCTCCTCTCCTACTTCTAATTTTCTCGTATTTTTAAAAGAGGCAAAATATTCCTACAACACCCAAGAGCTGAGAAAATCTCATAAAGACACTGGTTTCACTAGTACTTCCTTAAGGATCTGAAAAGATGTACCTGTTTTTCTTTCTTACCTTAAAAGACAAACACAATGTTTTTGAGCCCAGGCATGTGAAAAGCACTTCTATAACCCACTAATTTCATTAAGGTCTGGACAAAACAACCACAATTATTTGAGCTTTTGTTCAAAGCCACAGCTGTGGCATTGTTGCAATTTCATTTCATATAATCATTCTGTGGCTAATGCATTCCTCTTGAATGCAGTAATTTACATTGAAATGTCTTCAGCCTGACAGGGTTTATAGTCACAATCTGAATTCCAGGAACTGAAAATCTGAGCTGCCTACTCCAAGCCTCACAGAATAGGCTTAGCAAGTAATTCAGAACTAGGTATGTAGAAGGCATTTAAGACATCTAGGGAAGTGGTACCAGACACCAGAGGACAGCATTGCTATCCGTGTTCCTGTGGCAGATTTGGGCTGCACTGGACATGCAGATGAGTTAAATGGGCAATTCACTAAATCAATTGTTATCTCAGCTCTCCTTCTGCAGCTGTGGTGCATTCAGATCTCTCTTTGGTTATGCAATCCATGTACTATCTAGCTCAGGTTTTTAATCCCTTCTTGGACTTAGATTCAACTGAAAGGTTTCATTCCAATAACTTTTTTTGATTATTTAGGAAAAGATTACAATAAAGTCAAGCCCACTCCCACCTCTCTCATTTCCCCCAAAAGAATGACTGCAGGATCTGTCTTTACCCATCCTATTTAGGCTCTGCTATGATTCATTGGCCCAGAAAGGGAAAATGACTCCCTTGCATTGTCATTATGTCATTTTCGCAGAAGAGGGAGATAGCTTTAAGAGTTTTTTTCTGTATTTTATCATGTTTCTGTTTTGATTGTCACCTGTGTCTGGGGTTAGTGTTAGTGGGATGTTCTGTTTTGTTCTGTTTTTTACTTGCTGCTTAAAGCCTCCGTCTTTCTATGCCTTCCCTATATGGCTGCTTTTCTGCATAACTAAGTTCTAGTACAACTCATACCCTTCAGTTTGGGCTTTATCTGATTTAACCCCTTAATTATTAACCACTCTTTCCTCTCTTTGGCACACAGCTTGCTTTACTTCTGTCATGACTTCTGCACCTATTTGAAAAGCTCCACCCTACCCTCTTTT
>VWZU01015764.1:0-38178 GCA_013397095.1 Sterrhoptilus dennistouni
GTCCACATGCACACCTCCACACCCATGTACCACATTTCTATGTCTTTTAAAATACCTTCAAAAATGATGAAATGATAAAATGATGGAGAAGACAAGCGCTTGGGTTATGCTTACAACTTGAGTTCTCCAGGGAATAGACATGAACAAGAGTATTATTAAATGAATCCTTGATAGTAGTGAAGTATTTGTTCTAATCCATTAAAACAAGGTGCCCAGTACCCTCAGGTTTCATCACATCAGTTGAATATGAAGCACTGGACTTCTTTAAATATTTAATTTTCATTGAAATGACAACAAAGCTCTGACCTTCCCTTTTGTTATAAAATAAGCCACTGAAATAACACTCTTTGGAGGAGTCCCTGAACTCATTCATCTCTATATAACTTGAACTCAAAAAAGTTGCACTAGAGAAGAGTTTGGCCCATTAACTTTAGTTTTCTAATACTGTTTAGTCAATAAGCCATATAATTCCCAAGACAAAGAAGGGGAAGGAACAATAATAATATGAAACATGAAATGTCAACGTGGCTAATTCAGAAAGGAAAAAAACCCAACAAAAATGAAACCAAAGCAGAACACAAATAAACAAACAAAAACAAAAACAAAAGAAAATAAACACACACACACCCCCTTCCCCACACACACACAAAAACCCAACAACAACAAAAAAAAACCCTACAGCCTAACCAGAATACTGAGTCAGGTCATCACCTAGAGAAAATTGGTATAAGTTCAGTGAAATCAAGTAAATTGTATTCAATTACCTCCGATCAAGTTCTACCATGTAGTTGTGTAATTTTAGGGTTTTCAGTTCTTTCTCCCCTGCCCGCATCATAATTAAAAAACAACAAAACAAAACCAGTCTACTAGATTTTGCAAGTTCAATAATCTGTTAACTGAGTAAGTAAACATATAATGAAAGCAGTAAGTGCTGAAACATCACACATGCAGTACATATCTCCAGCCAGTCCAATTTTATGCCTAAGGAGACTGGCAGAGTTCCTGCTGAGATTCAAATCTTATGTCAAATTTATAAACTTGTTTTCTCCATTCTCCTCTTCTATCCCTGTGCCCTATCAATCAGAGCTTATACCTGCACAAAAGGCTGATCCATCATTAAGGAGGCAGGTTGCAGCCAAATGTAAAATTTTACTTAAAAAAAAGAAGAAGGAATAATACTCATGCTGCAGGGCAGGGTCACCCTCTGACCCTAGGCAATCTGCCTCTCAATCTGCAGAACACAGGCTAAAATAATGTGTCTGTGAAACAAGCAGTAAACTTTTCTGCTTCTGCCTTTTTGAAGATTCTTGGAGTTGCTGTGTCTGCCAGCTGACACTCTGTCTGACTTTTAAAATATGAAAATCTCCTCCATATGCATTGAGCTCAGTTTTCTACTTAGCATTTCAAGAGCCCTAAGGACCTTCAGGGAAAAAAAAAAAAAACATATTCTGAATTTTCAGTTTTGATGACAATTTGCTTTCCATACAGGATGTACAGAAACACCTTGAAAAACTTGTCAGCTGCTAAAGGAAATGTTCTTTGCCATGGGAATGAGGGCACATCACTTTCAACTAACTTAGGGAAAACAAGTTTGACTCTGCGCCCCATGCTTCCCAAAAGTAGCTGAACATCTCTTTTAGAATTTAAAAAAAATAACAATCATAGAACCCACAAACATAGATTTTGCCCATACAGTAAAGAAAAATGAAGTCCATCCATTCCTTCATCCATCCATCCATCCATCCATCCATCCATCCATCCATCCATCCATCCAGTTACAGAAGACTCCCATTTTCATAGCATCCAAATCCAAATAAGGATTCAGGCCGTAAACAAAAGATTATTTTCTTTAAAATTATGTTGTTTTGTTGGTATACATAACTTTCCCTAGTCTGATCTAGTCTCCCCTTGGATTAGAGTCAAGGGAAGAAGACAGTAATATTCAAGAGCAATACAGTCACACTCACCTTCAGTGATTGTGTGAGGTCAGGATGTTCCACCATTTGCAGTCCTGTTTTTCTCAGAGAGCTTGCAAGGGAACCTAGATGACCTACTTGTATTAAACCCTGTGTTTATAAGCTAATATTAAAATGGGGTGAATCCCCTCTTTCAGCTGAAATTTATGTATTTTCTCTGTAAGCTCCACTTAACTGAAGGGCACACTGGAAGCACCAAACATTTTCAGGGTGTGTGTTTCAAAATTTTTCAGGGTGTGTTGGATTTTTCATCTTCTGTGCTGCAGAGGAAGAGTGCTCAGGAAGTGGGAATATGAAGCTCAATGTTTTGTTCTCCAACCAATATCAAGGACAAAACCATAACTGACCCTAAAGTGTTCAGGTACAAGTTGTGGGGGTCCCTGCTCAGAAAACCCAAGGTTACAGAATTCACTGGGCTTCATTAGTCTGGATGCTTAGTATTCAGCCATCATTAGCAATCTCCAGCCAGATGAACCACAAGCTGGTGTAGGAACAGGGGTCATAAGTCTTGATTTCAGTGCTCATGTTCCAGCATTAGACAGAACTTATCCTTAAACTCCTAGTTTTAGAACTGGACTGATGACAATTGGGTCTTTTGTTTGTTTGTTTGTTTGTGGTTGGTTGGTTGGTTTGTTCGACATTACAGTATTTCCGTGTTTTACATGGGCTGGACAAAGTGTGTGAATTCTAACGTAATTTAGCATTTCTACTGCTAATCCTGGTTTAGCTGTGACACAGACAAATCTGGTATTAAGCAAAGAAGTTGTTGCATAAACACAGCAAATGCTGTCTCTCTTCCTTTCAGTGGACTCAGAAATTCACACCAGAGCAGTCAGTTAGAATATGCAATTTATACTGCAGACTATTTAAATGTTTAAAAATGAGAATTCATTATGAATGCCTTCTCTAACCTTTTATTCAGGCTGAGATGCAAATAAAGCAGTGACTGATAAAGAGAGACATGAAAATGAATATGTATGTTTGCATAAGCTGTATTTCTTTGCTGCTGTGGAACAAAATCTGCTCTTAGTCCCATTTAAGCATCTGCTGCTGAATTCAGTGTAGTTATGAGGATGGAGCTGAAGCCAGGATAAATCCTTCCATCCATCTATTGTGTGATCAAACCAGATTCCATTTATATATGGAAGTGAAACAGGCCTTGATCTCAAGGGCAGGCTCTGCAGCATCACCTCTGCAACCCCGTGCCATGATATAGGTATAAGCCTCACTCCAGTGGGTGCTCATGTTGGCTACAAAGGAAAGAAAGTCCTACATGCCTCTGCAAAATCCTGGGGAACAGTCAGACACCAGCAATTAAAAACCTGTTATTTTCTTTTTAAAAGTGTTTAATAATAAATAGAAGTGCTAAGCTCAAAAAAGCAAGTTGAAAATTCATGATCAATTTTGTCATTGCTTTTATTTCTTATTGGTAGGAAAAAATTACTCACTTTTCTCCCACCCTCAGATAAGACTAGGCTTTTGCACTCTATTAACCCCAGGGACTAAAAAATAGACTGTTTTTTAACAGGTGAATTAGTGCTAGATAGCATTACCACAAATGCCAAGTCATTAAACATGTAATTGGATTTTTTGGGGTTTTTTTGCTATCTTAACATTTCTACTTTATAAAGGATCTTTACAAATTAATGACAGAATATGAAGCTGCCCTGAGAGCTATTTGGCCATTAAAAACAGGCATGGAAAACTCCTATCCCCATTACATACAGAACTATCCCACCCATTTCCAATTACTTCTGCACTGACAGTTCACTGGACTGTTAAGTCATATTCTGCATCATGCTGTTTAATGTGGTTAAGCCAGACAGGTATTTTCTGCTTTTCTTTTTTTCTTTCTTTCTTCTTATTTCTAATTTTTCCCCGATTGTGAAACAATTAAGCTATGTCAATAATGAAAAAGCAGAATTTTAGTACCATAAAGACATGGTTAATTTAAAGATGGATCCATAGAAATCACTGAATAAATGCTCCTAGCACCCTAGTCCAAAGATGTTTCTCTAAATTTACTCAAGACCTCCAATAAAAGCCTGTCCTATGTCATCCACAGATGTACAGAGGCAGAAAGGCTTAATAAAAAGCTAAAAAACTCACTTTTGTATCAGATAATGACAACTATAGTATTAGTGTTAATGGTAATAAGGGAAAGGATTCACTATGTCTTTTTTTCCCTTCCATTTTATGAGAACCTTCAATTGAAAATGCAGTAAAATATTGAAAAATACCACTTAAATGGAGAGCTGGAAACAAAAATATTTAAGGATTTAGAAGCTCTTTGATGGGAAAATCTAAGTGACAGTTCTGTTAGCTTTACTGTTAGGTGATCTAGTCTTTAAACAGAGATGTTAGGGGTATCACTGGGAATTGAATAGGGCAGTGAAGCACCCTATGTCCATGGATACATAGAGTATAGAGTTAGAGCTACTGGGGCAGTTGTGTTCTGTGTGTTATGTTCTCACAAACCTCACCTCCTTGAGGTGCTTGTGATGTATCCAATAAGACTCTTTGCAGGTTGGTGATTAAGTAACACAATTCAGAAAATTGTTATATGCAATTTCTATGATTTAAGTGAGATTTAAGGGAATATTTATTAAATAAAAAATAATCCATCTCAGCATGGCCAAGGATGGGATAGCCAAAATGTAAATGGACTTAATAAAAACATTGTGTCAGATGTAGACTTTCCTTCAGGTTGCTGGTAGGATTCCTTTTGAACCAGTTCTGTTGGTGTCATTCATGAACTTAGGAGGAATTGTAACTTAGCCATTTCTGATTTAAAAAGAAAGGTATTCAGTTATTATTGAGAAAGGAGAAAAACCTAGGCTTCATAGAAGTTGTGTGATGTCTGTAAATCATTTCCATGATGCAGCTACAGGAAAAGCAAGTACAAAAACATCTAACAGAAACTTACAGGGACTAATGGCTACAAAAAGACAAATCCAAAATGGAGTGGCTATAGAGAAGGACTATTAAAATTAACAGGGGAATACAGAACCTATTTTACATGGAGACTTTAAAAGAGACTGGACTTTAAAATAAAAGGGGCAAGAACGAGACAGGAGAGTAATATTATTACTGTATAATTGTCTTGACTCACGGGAACAAATGGTATTCCAATTAAGGAAAAACAATGAAAAATGCAGATAGGTGCAGATAAGTTGCATATCTGGGTGCAGCTGTCCTCTGGACAGAGAGTGTTGGGAGTATCCACTTGGCACTTTGAAGCATCCTCTTTGAACATCAGTGTGTATTTATAGTATCTCCTTTATCACATGCACTCCGTATTTTTCAGTGCTGTCAGGCCTTTAAGAGAGACGAGACCACACCAAGACATTTTAAAACATTATTGCTGCAGTCTCATGGAGGGGTGAGAACATCTTCACCATACCTTAGAAGTCAGTGGTCACAAGACCACAAGTTACAAGGTCTTTTAAAGGTTAATTAGCCAATAAACTACCACCACAAAGTTTGTTTATGTCTTCACACCAGTGGTTAATTGAACTGTCTCACACCTCTTGCTTTCTTTTCTAATTATATAGTGACACACAAACTACATGCTACACTTTAAAACTTTTTTACTATTTCTGTAACTATTTCTATATCCACACTTATAAACCTTAAAATTTTGCACTACTTAGTTTAATATGTTTCTATCTAAACTACAAAGTCATATTTTTACTTACGGTCTCTAAATTCGGCTTCCTTGGAAGCCTTTTCCAAGGTCTCAGATTGCACCCTTTTTTTGTATTTGGGCCTACATGCACAAGATTTTTAGATTTTTCTGGGCCTGGAATTCTCACATAAATGTCTTTTTTATAAGTCTGAACTCCAGCAGGTCTCTCAAGTAGATTAATGTGAAGATATTGCTGGATGACATGGTGTTTGTACTGGAAACAGCAAGTCATTCAACAATGGCCAGATTTCCAGGATGTTTAATTTGCCAGACTTTTTTCCTTATTCCATCTTCAGCTCTCTCACTGAAGTCTGGTTTGATATTTTCAAAATGTATCTTGGCACTCTGATTCAGATAATTGGTTTGGCCTATGCAACTAAATAGAAGAAAATACTGATACTTTTAGACAGCAAAGTGCATTTTCACCTCTTGATGCTTTTCTTTTCCTTGTATGCTGTTCTCACTCCTTTGGATTCAAAGATCTCCAGACAGAGGTTTAGGTTTGAGTATTTCTTAATTTTTTAAACCTTGTGCTTATTTACACTAGTGTGATTACATGGTGGAATGTATTACTAAAACAATAGAAGATGATTTGACACCCCTTTTCAGGGTGTTAAATTCAGGGTGTTTACCAAGGCAAATAATTTCAGAGAATAACTGTTTTAAATTCCCATGCTTGGTTCAAGCACTCCATTGCTACTCTGCAGAGCTGTATACAGATAATATAATTTAATAATGAGTGGAAAACCTTCTGCTCCAACCTGTAAATTAATAGTTGAAATTTACTCTTGAGCAGACAGCTGGTGTCTGGGCTGGTTCACACCTGGTATCACTTCAGGGCTTGTGTGAAATTCAGGCAGGCCACGGGCTTTGTGGTGGGTTTTTGAGCAAGGCTATTTTCACTCTGCAGTCATATGTTTCAATAAGGGACTTCTCTGGTAGCATGTGAAAATGTTACTGCTAATTTTACACCTTGAAAACAAATCGGGGTTTCACAGTTCAAAAGCAGAAACCAACCAGCTATAAACCGTCAGATTGACTGTGATCTTAGAATTGAATAGGTCTATTTGTTCTAACAAACAGTTAGGCCATTAAATTGCAAAGCCTTTCAGTGTTTGTCCAGGTAAATAAGGACACATCCAAATTGATTATCTGTTGTTCAGAGGTAATGATACGTAATAAACTATTCGCTCTGGATAATGTAACAGAAATGTGCTGTAGCCCACAGATGTGCCCTATCTTCCCCTGTAAGAGCAGGATCTCTCCATTAGCTGCAGTCCAGGTCTCCATATTCCACCTTCCTGCCCTCCCCACCCCTGCAGGCAAGATGCATTTGCCTGATGAAACAAATGTGCGCATTCTTCTTGCTCCTATAACCCTACGTGATGCCCCTGCTTCTGATGGGAATTCCTCAGAAGTCTGCGTACAGGTACATCTGCAACTCACAGAAAAATACTTCAGGGACGTTAAGTTTGATCCTGTTCTTTCTGGTGTCATTATATTCATTTGGAAAAAGAATATCTGTCATCACAGATGTCAGATGAACTGGCTGCCCAAGAATAAATCTTGTGCTCGTGTCAAAACGTCTCCAGCAGAACTTCTAGGATGAAAATTCACAGCTCAACATTAGGCAGCAATTTATGATGTATGATAATACAAGCAAGCATTATGAGCAGTATTCTAGCAGGAAAAGGGGGAATCTTTAAATTTTGTCAAATGGAAAGTAGTTAAATGGCGCTTTTCTCAGTTAAGAAGTTAACAAACTTTTTAAACTATCATGTAAGAATTCTCCCTGTGCACGTATTCTTGGTTGCACCAGTTAGACTATGGCTGTATGCAAATATGGCTGGAAATCTGTGTTGTGGGGGAGAGGGTATAAGCAGCTGGGACAGAATCAGAGAGAGAAACCTTTTTGCATCAGCAGCAGGACCTTCTTTATGGGATCCTGCTCCATCACTTGTGACAAACACCAAATTGAATGTTTGTGGGGACAAACTCAGAGAGGGTAATAACCCGTGCTGAGGCAGTGTGAGAATGATAAATGTTTTATTGTCTTTATTTTTCTCACATCACTTGCCAGTTAGACTTACAAGGTGAAATTAGTAACCTTCTGTGGTGAAATTTGTCTTGCTAAATTTTAGCTGACTGAAGCATTGAGTGGGATATTGCCTGTAAATAAAAGACTTGAATTTAGATGCCTAGAGATGTTTATGCCCTGGTTGGTGTTTAGGCTGTCCTTACAGCACTGCCTGTGGCTCCTGGGGATCTGTTGGAGCAGTCCTGGAGCCTGGAACTCATCATCCCCATGCTCCACAAGCTGCACTGACTGATGGTTCTCACAGCACATCAGCAGAGCCGAAGTATGCGAGGACTCTGCTCATCCTTCCTGATTTCAGGCTCTTTGAGCTGCTCTGGTACTCTCCTGCCCCAGGCTGCCAGTCAGGCAGAGGACAGTCTCCTGAAGGCACTGTTTTGAGGAGCTCGACCATCACTGGAGGTCGATAGCAAGGAACCTGACCTGTATTGATGAGCAACCTTTGTAATCAGGGAGAAGAGAAGTGTTTTAAACATTTTCATTTAATCTGTCATAAATGTCTATTTTAGAATGAGGCAAAATCTAATTTCGCCCAAACCATTGTTTAATGGGGACTGAATGGGATTACTTAACTGACATTTGGAGCCTTGTGCTGGAAGAGAATCACATAGATTTGGTGGAAAAGAGGAGCTCACCTCTCCCTGTTAACAGTGTAACTTTCCTGGTATCAGAAGAGCAACACAATGGATAAGTTTAACCGATGTCCACTGACATAGAAAGCAACATAACTAATCAAACAAGTGAACCAGGCTTATCTCTCAGTGATCATGTAACAGATGGCAGGCAATATGGAAAGGAGAACACACAAAGAGAGATATTAATATAAGATAGGCAGATAGATGGAGCAGTACTTTTTAAAATAATAAATGGCTCAAATCGAAGGCCAATTCTCAAATGCATATTCAGAGACATGTGTGTTGAACTCTTAATGGAAAAATCGTTAAAAAAAATAAAAGTACTGCAGGATCATTTATTTTCTCTCTGTAAGGAAAGAAAACCAACACATTTACTATTTTTTGAGCCCTCTTTTCTCTTTAGTTGCTAAATATTTCTGTGGAACTGAGATGATGTAAGTAAAAAGGCATGAAGATTTTCTTTCAAAAAAGAAAGAATAAATAGAAGAGTGTTTCTTTTTTTATTTCAGAAAATGATAAGGCTAGTTAATCTCTTAAAAGATGCGGAATCTTAATCTAAAGACCCTCTAACAACAGAAATGCAAGTATGTTTGTAGCCACTAGATGGTAGTTAAAGCACAGGATTGGAATGAGTTTCTCTGCTGTAAGATGTGTAGTGAGGGTATCTGTATTACAGGCTTAGCAAAGTTGAGGTTGGTTTTATTTTTTCCATATCCAGGAGGAAGGGGAGGGGGGAAAGAAAACCCAAAACTAAATCTCCTCTGTGCCTTTTTTTGACTTAAAAAAGAAAAATGGACATGGCAAAAGTGTTTCTGATTAGATTGGTAAAAAAAGAAGATGCATTCTTTCTGGATGAATCAGGAGATATGAGGTTCTGTCATTCTTTGGATATAGACCTGAAATACTAAGCTTAAATTTATAGCCTCTTGAATGAGCCACGGGACTCTGTTTACTCATAGAGTAGAATTGGGTGCAGTTCCAGCAGTTCTTCTGTGTGATCAGTTGCTTTATCACCTTGATCAGTTCCGAAGATACAATAACTCTCTTTTTTAATACATCCTACTACAGTAGATCCTTTATCAACCTGCTGTGGATTTAATCACACTTCTGGGTCAGGAATCCTCTCTCCATCTGTCTCTTTCACATACATGCAAACACATACCTGCACAGCCATAAATGCCTGGATGTTACTTTTGGAATTTTTTTTTTTTTTTTTTTTTTTNTTGTGTTTTTTTTTTTTTTTTTTTTTTTTTTTTTTTTTACATTTTCTGGAGGAAAGGCTAGAAGAGACAGGGAGCAGGACTAAAGAAGCCACAGCTCAATTGCAGCAGCTCTCTTTTCCCCATTCTAGTTTTCATAATCAACAATCTATCTCCAAAGGTAACTAGAAGAGGAATTTCCATCTAAAAAAATGATATTGCAGGGGCTACCTGGAAATTTAAAAGTGTACTTGGCTGCAGATTTTGGACTTTCAGTCTGACATTTTAACATGAACTCAAACCTGTTGTTCTATTTGTGCTGGGTAACCTCTCCCATTCCGTCACAGGCTCAGTAGTTCAATCTGGTGCTTTGGTTTGGCTTCATTCTCCACATAAATTTTTTACAGCCAAGAGGAGTGTGGGAGAGGTCAGTGAGATTTTCCAGGAAATCATGAATAACAAATGTTTCTCCGTGGTTCCTCCCAATGAACTACCTGCTGTGCAACAGGGAACATTTCTTCCTGACCTCTTCTGCCTATAAGCTGTCCCTGGAGATTTGTGGATCGATACTGTTGCTCAATGTACGTGAAAAGGTTAGGCTGATTCTTATTCTCTAAAAAAATAAGCAGCTAGGTCTTTTCTAAGAGTATCTAAAACAATTTGTCTCCAAGGTATTCTGTGTCATTGAGATCTAAACTCTCCAAATATTTGTTTGATGTCTCTGATTATCCAACAACAACAACAAAAAAACCCCCATACCAACAAACAAATTTAAAAAACCCCAAAACAACAAACCCAAACACTCTTTTGATATCTTTATACAAACAACTGTGAATGACATTAAGCTTGGAAATGTGCAATTAAAAAATGTTATAAAGTGTTAAATGATCCAGAGAGTTAGTAGGGAATTACTTTGTTACCTAGGCCTAACTTTTCCTTAGGAAAGGTCAGTCTCAGTCTGCTGCTTCATATTTCTTTGCTTTTCCATGGCAAGCTTCATCACAAAAAACTAACAGCTTTGGACCCGATCTAAAGCTCCTTGAGAATAGGACAAGTTCTCCTGGAGGACAAAGTCCATTCATTAGTTTCATGGCAGCTGCTGTGAGCAGGAACATTTTTCACAAAAACAAAGTTTCAGGAATAACTCTAGCATTGATCTCATCACTGAGATTTGCTCTTGCGTAATAACTTTGCACCAAAAAGCTTGGCTTTGGTAATGAGACCATGTGTGAAACTTTTGAATGTGAGCTTTGCTTTACAGTTCCTGTTTTTGATCATCTGTTGTCTGGGAATTACTTATTTTCTAGGATGAAGATTGCTCAGAAGTAAACTTATGGCTAGTTTTTATTTTGTTCCATGGTGTTTTATAAAGGTACACCCCAGCATCTTCAGAAGTCACACACTGGTTTTCTCTGTTGGCCAGTTGTGCCCTATAGCACCAAGATGGTCAAGGAGCTGAATCTGGAACAAGCATCCCTGAGAACTTTTTCTCTATCTTGCAGTTGGCAACATCTGTTTTTTTTAGTTGCAACTTGTCTCCAAGCCCTGAAATTACTTTCAAATATTTATTCCAAAGCTACACTTCTCTGAGCTTGGCCATGGAAGTATTTGCCATTTCTTTTTCTGAGAGAACATACTATCTGTTCCTGTCTGCCTACTGCTCCATCTGTCTGCCTTGATTTGCTGTTTCATAATCTGGAAGAGAATACCTTTTGGGTTGTTTCATTTATATTTTGTAATCACTACAGAGCTTTGCTTGAAGGGGCCAAACTCGTCCGTGATGGTGAAACTTCACTGACTTCAGGTAGTTGTACAAGGTAAATCAGATCTTCCCTTGGGACCACTCCAGATAAAAAATGTGTAGATGTGTGTAGGAACAGGCAGAGGTGGGGAGAGGAATCAGAAGTGAGGTTTTGCAGAGATTGTTCTACGACAATAGTAAATCATACATTCACTGCTGCACTGCACAGAATGTGCTAAAGGAGAGCAAGAAAAATGAAGGAATATGCAGTTCTGCCCACTTCAGCAGTTAGGCTTTTGTTAGAATATTCTTAAGCAATTACAAAGCTGCCAGAACTGCATTTAATTAAATATGTAAGTATCAGTACAAAAATAAAACCCAAGCAACACTTGCATCATGCCTACAAGGTGTTATTGTTCTGTTTATTTTTTACAGATGGATATTTTTTCAGGAATAAACTTGCCAAGTGTTGTGAGAGAGAGAAGGGATGAGAGAGAGAAGGATGTAGAGGGCAGTAGTGAAAAGAAATATGGATGCTACAGGAAAAATGGCAGTGGCTTATATTTCAGAGAGGCAAACAAAATACAGTGCATCTGTGACAAAGAAGTATGACTTGAGTTCCCTACTTAAGGCTTCACTGAAGTTGCCCAGTACTTGAGCAAAACCAGATGACAGAGTAATTAGGGATGGTGCATATAATTTATCGGTCATGGTCTTGAACTTCCTGTAGCTGATTGGAATGACCAGATGATTTCTTACTAGTAGACCATATATTTGGGGAGGTGGGGGAAAATTGGGAACATAGCTAAACACAAATAATAGCTCTTTATTTGCCTGGAATCATAGAATTGTTTGGGTTGGAAAGGACCTCAGAGAGTATCTAGTTCCAATGCCCTGGCATAAGCAGGGATGCTACTCACTAGATCTGGTGTCTGATTGGATTAAACCTGAATCTCTAACTCCCAAAAAACTTGCCTGCAGATGTTGAGGCAAGGGGAGACACAGCCATCCAGCACCTTTGGCTTTGCTGCTCTTTCTGGGACAGGCTTTGCACACCCGGAAAAGTATGGGGCTCCTTTTGCACCCAGTGGAAGAGGGCCTCCGCTGTCTACAGTGTCCTAAGTACACTAAGGGTTTACCTACAGACCAGGCAGGTTTCAGAAGGATTATGTCCTCACAGGGTTTTACAGACTGCTGACTTTTGCCTAGTGGAAAAGCTGGCACAAGATTTGATCCTGAGCTTATTTTTCTTTATATTAGTGAGATTAGTAAAAGATTTGCATATAATCCATATTTTAAACTACAACTAGCATGGAGTTGTAGGAGAACTCAGGGACAAAGTGGTCCAGTATATAGTTTATATCATCTTGGTTAAATTATGTCAGAAATACAGGTGCAGTCACCCTTTTTCTGAACACCAACATTTTCTAAGGTCTTGGTGTGCTAGATGAGGCAGCCAAAGGCATGCTTCATTCCCAGCTACCAATAGTGCAATGTATTTTGACTCCACTGGCAAAACAATTTATAATTGTACTAAAATGCATCAGATACTTTCTGGAATTCATAACTGTGCCATTCCTGTGGGGGGTTTCTTTTGCTCAAGAAGGGAATCAATTCTGTGCTGCAGTTCACTACTCACAACTTTGAGAGATGTACCTGCAGGTATCATGAGTCTGTGATGACTCCCAGGCACAGGACTTAAGTTCAGGTGTTTTGGTCTAAATGCTGGAATCCTGGCTTCAGTGTTATTTCAAAGGAAGATGATCACCACAAACTCATATGGTCTGTATGTGAGGTTCTCCCATAATTTTATATGAGCTTCTTTTGTCCCCATTGCCTGTAAGAGTGTTTACCAACAAAGAAAATGGGTATTCTTACACTAGGTGAAAACGTCCACACTGTTATTTGGGCATGAGCCTATTCAGTTGCCAGGAGCGGGAAAAAGAGGTTAAGATGAAGAAACAATTGGATTTGTCTTTCACTCCCTGAAAGCTGTGGCTATAGTTTTCAGAGAGGCTAAAGGAATTAAATATGTAGTCTTTTTGAAGTGAAAAGTCCAAATCTCTGACATAAGCCTAGAAAGTAAATGTTTTGCTCACTATATTTTAGCCTCAGAACTGATCATGTTTTGAGTTCATCCATGTTCCTTTGTTACCTGAACAATCCCATAGCATATGTCATACTAGTAGCAGACTTAATTTACAAAGAGAAACAACTGGTGACATCCATAAGCTCCCACACAAAAACACTTGGCATTACTTTCTGTATTTTCCTCAGACTGTCTCAGGTGGAGGCTGCAGAAGGAAAATGCTCCAGTGATAAACACTTGTGAATGGTGGGGAAAGACACCATAATTTCAGGTGCAAATCTGATAACTTACCCTGTGGATCGAGGGAGAAGATTAGTTCCCTTCACCATGCTCTACCCATACCTCCACCTACCCCCCATCTTCAGGAACCCTCCATCTGAACCAAAAAGCTTTATCTGTCCCTTAGTGAAACATCTTTTATTTGCCAACTTGTTTTTCCCACAGACTCCTGCTCCCTTTTGTGTTTGCGCTAATGTTCGAATGTCTACACCGCGTAGCCGATGATTATTTGTGAGACAGAGTGAGTTAATGCAGATTTGCAAGCTGTTCCCATTTGTTAAATGTCAGAAAAACACATGCAAGTCACTGGCTTTAGCACTTAGCTGCCAGCTGGCTCTTCTGAAAGGAGGGGACAAATGACAGTCTATCAAACAGCATGCTTTCAAAGAAAGAGGAGACCTGTTCCAGAACTGCAGCTTCAGAGGCTCTTTTTAACAACATAAGCAAAACTGGGAGCCAACTTCATTTTTTCCCCCTGGCTGTAATGAACACATAGCTTAGCGACAGCATTCCCCCACCCCCAGTAAAAACGAACTGGATTTACAAAGCTTAGGAGGAAAAAAGTGTCATTTTCCCTCCTCTCTCCCTTTCACTTCAAATTGTATATATTTTTATTTATTTATTTCTTTTTGGCTCAAATGTAAGACCAAAAATGCCAGAAGGGGAAGGAGAGGGGTTCTGAGATCAGTCACAAATCTCAGAAGACTGCAGGAAACTGTGCCAAATGGAAGTGTTTATCCATGGGTAAGTGCCCAGTGTAGATTAACATATTTTAATTATGGTCTCTGGGTTTTCTGCACTCCCTGAAGAATACATAGTTTAGGCCTTATTGGTGAGCCAAAGTTGTTGGAGGGGGAGGGATTATTTTTGGTCATGCATGCTGATGGGGTGCTGCGTCCTTGCTGTGCCTGAGGTGCCGAGACATGCCTTTCTCCTGGAGCAGATGCCACAGGATGGCAGCGGTGCCAGTTTCTTTGTGCCACCCAACATGCTCCGACCCTGACCTGGAGGCCAGCACTCCTCCGCTGCAGCTGCCAGTGTGGAGGCCATGGTGCAGCTCTGCTTCCCGCGGTGATGTCCACTGAGATCTCCAACATCACCCGCTCATTAGGATGTCTCTGAACAGCTGTCATGTGGGCCTGACTTTTTGCCACAGTTGACAGTGGTGAGATTAAAGCAGGTAGCTGGAGGCTGAAAAACTCTGTTTTGTTACGAAGCCCTGAGTCATCTAACCCCCTGTTAAAAATATTAGGTATCAGATTTGGATTCACAGAGTCACTTGTAGCCTTGGGTAGATTCCATTACACAAATGGTCCAATTTATTACAGTAGGTCAAATTTATACATCTTGTATGCTATTTGTATATAAGATTGCCACCATTGTCAAGATGTCAAAATCTGGCCTGGTATGTTTAAGGCTTCATAATTAACAAGCTGCATCATGCTAGTGAACATCTTCCAATTATAGAATAAGGTTTTGGAAGGTGTTCATTTCCCAGAGTTTTCTATGATTTAAACTCAGTGACGGTTAGGGCAGGGCTTTGGGAAGAAAGAGTGTGGTGCCGCTGGAAAGGTCCATCCTTTCTTCTCTGTTCTTATTTTAAGACTACTATCCAATTTCCTTCTTATAGGACAAAGGGAGAGACAGATCCATGAAGAAGGTAATTCATGCTGCATAGCTTGCAGAAGAAAGAGTCCTTTCTGTTTATCTCTGTCAATGGAAGGACCCCAAGTTCAGTGCTGCCTGATGGAATGGGAAAAACTAGGTGAGATGAAGCCTTTTCCAATTACAAACAGTGCCTGCAAAGCCCATTGCTCTGTTGCTCATAAATTCATTTTAGGAACACTTTAAAACAGGGAATTTGATGTTAATGATGCTCTCAAATTGCCATCTACACCACCTCTCAGCTGTTTAATCCATGGGAATAATAAATCTTTGGTCTCTATGCTTTTACCCTGGAAATGTATCCTGGCACCCCTAAATTTGAGTGGGTTGGCTAATACCTGCCTAAATCCCAGTGAGATCCAGGAATCAGGCAAAGTGAAGGCTCTGAATCTGATAGGTATAACTTGAACCATCCCTGATATCTTCAAGTTCAGCACAAGGCCTTACTTTACTCAAGGCCCCTTTCATAGATAAAAAAGGTCTAGCTATTTAAACGAAAAAGTGAGATAGCCCAGGTTCCAGGCTGTCCTCATTCAGATGAATACGAAATAAGAGACTTCAATTGCTCTAAACTTCTCATTATAGTCTCAAACTAGGCTTTGAGACTGTCTGGGGAAAAGGGCTATAAAAGTTATTGTTCTGCAGCTGGAGGCATCTAACCCCATTTTGAATTTTGAATGCTCAGGGTCTTCAGAGCTATGTCCATAGAGATATTCAGAGATATTTAGGCACCCAACTGCTCTTTGTCTCAGTACCTTCATCAAGAGAGATCACAGTCTGCTTGGATGTAAAGGGTAACAGAAAATGAAAGCACCATGCAATATCAGCCTGTGGAGAGAGTGAGAAGACAGTTGTTAATCTGAAAATTTTCTCCACATTATATTCTTAATATCTTTCCTTTTGTGCCATAAACTGCTCCCTGCAATTGTGCTTGGGATCATTCAACTGAAAAGAAAAGCTCCCCATGCTTTTCCCAAGTCCATCTGCCTTGGCAGGACTGTCCAAAGGTACCTTCTTTTCTCCTTGCTTTCCTCAGATCTGGCTGGCAAAGCTTGTCAAACAGAGCATTACAATAAAGTAGCCTCTCCAAGCCTCCAAAGTCTGACTCTGAAGACTGAGATAGCTGAATTTGTTGCATATGGTACATGCATTTCTAGTGCCTTGAAAATACTGCTAGGGAAACGCCAAACTCAGCAGCCTGGGAGAGCTGAGACTGCTACAGATACACACCAGAGATCCCATGAGTGCGGAGACTGTGCATATTCTTTGCAGGCACACAGGCACACAAACATGCATGTATTTATACAGAGATGTATCCAGATCTGTGTTCCTCAAAGACACTCTGCACATACACAGTCAGCACCCACAGCCCATCATGTCTCCTCTCTGGATGGTCATGGTGAAAGTCTGTGCAAAATATACACACATGGATAAAATGTGGAACCACCAGTAGCTGGACTCACTCATTCTGACCAGTAGCTACCTATGAATCTCAATCTCTCTCATGTTGCTGGCAGTTGGATATAGAAGGCTGCAGCCCAGGGTTGTAGACACCTTGCACCATCACAAACACGCACACACACACACAGGATCCAGACAAGAGCACTAGCCAGTCGTATTTACACACAGCTGACCTGTTTACCCCTTTTCCTTCAGTTTTCCCCTATTTGGCTGTCCCAATTCACTTTGATTCTCACTTTCCCATGTTTTTAATTTTCTTACTTCTCCCAAATATTCCATGAGTCCCATCCTATCCCAAAGCACTTTTCTAGTGCACCTCCAAATGTGCCTCTAGGTACTGTCTCTGCCCCTGGGGTTCTCCAGAGAGCAGGTCCTATGATTCATCAGGGTGGGGTGATGCTATTTACGGACACCCCTTGGAGGAGGCATGACAGGGGCTCATTTCCTGCCTGAAGTTATTTGAGTGCCCTTTCTTCACCATTATTATCACAGAATCACAGAATCACAGAATGTGTAGGTTGGAAGAGACCTTCAAGATCATCGAGTCCAACCCAGCCTTAACACCTCAACTAGGTCATGGTATCAAGTGCCACATCCAATTTCCTTTTAAACACATCCAGGGATGGTGATTCCACCACCTCCCCGGGCAGACTATTCCAATATTTAATCACTCTTTCCATGAAAAACTTCTTCCTAATATCCAACCTATATTCCATTGATGCAGCTTAAGACTGTGTCCTCTCGTTCTGTCAGTTGCTGCCTGGAGAAAGAGACCAACCCCCAGCTGTCTATAGCCATCCTTCAGGAAGTTGTAGAGAGTGATAAGGTCACCTCTGAGTTTCCTTTTCTCCAGGCTAAACTACCCCAGCTCCCTCAGTCGTTCTTCATATGGCTTGTTTTCCAATCCCTTCACCAGCTTTGTTGCCCTTCTCTGGACATGTTCAAGCATCTCAACGTCCTTCATAAACTGAAGGGCCAGAGCTGGACACAGCACTCGAGGTGTGGCCTGACCAGTGCCGAGTACAGGGGAAGAATGACCTCCCTGCTTCTGCTGGAGCACTATTTCTGATACAGGCCAGGATGCCATTGGCCCTCTTGGCCATCAGGGCACACTGCTGGCTCATGTTCAGCCCAGGTCCCTTTCCTCCAGGGCATTGTCCAGCCACACTGTCCCCAGTCTATAATGCTGAAGGGGGTTATTGTGGCCCAAGTGCAGGACTTGACACTTGGACTCATTAAACTTCATTTTCTTGGACTCTGCCCATCGACCCAACCATTCCAGATCTCCCTGCAGAGCCCTCTTGCTCTGGTCTTCTCTATATGTGTGAAGATGAGCCTTTTATTTCACAGCCTGACAAATACCTGCTTTCTGACAGAATTTTCTTGTTGCCTGGCTAGATCCTTTTTTGTCTCTGAGGCATATAAGCTCATAACAAGCTCTTACTTGTTACATGAAGAGCATTGACGTGAGTAAGCCCTTTCCCATCATGTCCTTGAAGAATGTCAGGCTCAGACTTAAGCACTAAATTCTGGTAACAGCAGCATGTGGTTCATGTAAGCAAGTGGCAAGACAAGACCAGTCCACTAAGTATAGTAGTGTGTGTCTGGGAAGACTGTGGGGATCTGGTCATCAGCTCATGGACTTCTGACCATGTGAAAGTCAGCATCCCTATTGGGCAAAAACAGTTGTTACTAGTGCTAGATTTTTCTTGGGGCATCACTGTCTATAAGTAATGGCAGCAAAATACTTCCACAGTTAAGGGTGTCAGGTATGCATAGACAATTTTTAAGTGCACACAAGACACAGATTTTCAAGGATGCTTAGATTAAAGATCTTCCTCATGTTCAGGTGAAACTTCCTGTACATGAGTTTGTGCCCATTCTCCCTTGTCCTATTGCTGAGCACCACTGAGCAAAGCCTGGTCCATCCTCTGACATGACACTGAAAGACATTGATGAGGTCCTCTCTCAGTTGTCCCTCATAAACTAGAATTTTAGACCTGGTAAGAGACACAATAAATACAGCAGAATACTTGAGAACAGGTAAATCTGAAAGCAATGTTCCTATTTGCCATTCATTCTGAACCCTGGTATCAGCATGGCAGATACACTTTGAGACGGGATGGTGGTAAAGTACTTATGATTGAAAACATTATTTTCTCATTTTACTGCTTCCTGTGCTAGTTGAGGGAGGTTATCCTGGGCATTTGTGTTTGCTATTGCCTGTTGAGCTATACATTGAGCCAGCTCTGAGTGAGGAGGCTGTAGGATCTCAGTTTACCAGCACCAGTCTGCTTGAGCAGCCAGAACTGGCCTCTCCTCAGGTGGTGATGCTGCAGTGCAGACGGTCGACTATTTTGAAGTCTATTTAAATCTCTATTTCACAGTGATATTTTATGCAGAGAAGGCTTATGCTTAGGGCCTGATATACAGCCCACAGAAACAGGATAGAATGCTTTTGACTGTGCTTCAGCAAACCCCAGCTAAATCACTAAATTCTCCCCACATCACTTCCCTTCCTTGAAAGAGGGATAACTGCCTTTTCTTCACACAGTGCCCATCCTGCTCAACACAACAGATCCCTAATCATTCAGGGAGGAAAAGAAGAGAGAGGAAGGAAGGGCAGATGGTATCATCCTAATGCAAATAATAAATAATCAGATTAATCCCTGCATCATGACAAGAGTTTCATTAGGTTCAGAACTAGGGAAAAACACTGCTGTGTTCCCTGGGAGCAAGTCAGGGGGGAACGTGATAAAAAGTGCTCCCAAGCTTGCTTTGTTCATTTTTTTCATTTCTTTAATGACTTTTTTTTCCCCTCATTTGTTTTATATTGAAAGTAGAAAATGTGGAAGAGCAAAGTCAGAAAATTAGTGTTCAAAGTAAGCTTCTGTGTTTAAGAGATTTTTGTCAGCATCTCATGAGCAGGGTGACCAAATGCTCACGTTGTAGGGGTCTTGTTCTTGTGATCTGCAACCATATGTCAATTTATCAGAGAGGCATGATCGTGGACTAAAGCAGGCAGAACTGAAATGTCAGTGCTCAGGTAGAAGGAAATCCCTCTTTTCTCTGGCTTTTTTAGCTGAAATGTTGAGCTCTTTGCAGTGCTATTGCTGCTTCTTGGTTGGACTGTTTCTATTTTCGCAGTGTCCTCATGCCTGTCATTGCCTGGACCTGGTTCAATAAACACATTTGCCACATCTGAGAGTACAAATATTTCTTCAGAGGCTTAAATGTCTATTTGAACATGTGATTGAAGTAACTGCAAGTGCAGCCAGAGCCAGCCCAGTATACACATATCCAAATTTAGGGAGATCCCACATAGGAGGAACTACACCCGTGTGAGATGACAGGGAACACAGGCTAGCTGCATCAATGTGTCTGCCAGAAGTGGTCCTTTAAGTCACATCAGAGGTGGTGTGGGATTGCCAGTCATGGCAATCCGTCCGTGAAAACAGTCCTGAAAACCATCCATGTGGAAGATGCATATCATGTCCAGCATTGGCTGCGCTGCTCCTGAGCATGAATTTCCATCTGTTTACTCCTACCCACAGGCTGGGGGTGTCACCTCTTGCCTTGTTGGTGGAGCAGTGGCACTGGGATACTATGGAGCAAAAGGCCCATGGTGGTATTTTTTGTCATACTGCAACCCAAAAAGTGAGTGTGAAGATTTCCTGTTGGCAGACGTGATATGAGAGGAAACTTATCTGCATTTTTCTCAAAAACAGTCCCTTCTGAAGTAGGGGGTTTCTTCCAGTGCAACGGCAGCTAGTCAATACACACTTTCACAAACAGCATGAACTGAGCAAAGTGAGTGTTTAATATATGAAGAATGATTTATAAGGTGCTTTACAGAAAAGTTTTCTACAAGTCTGAATTCTCTATTAAAAGCTGCTTGCTTCGTTACAGAGTTACCAAAATAGGCAAAGAAAATATTCCCAGCTTATCCCAAGACTCCTTAACTCCTGACAATTTTAATAAATCAAGGAACATTTGAAAGTACTAAATGTTAAATGTGTATTCACAGTTAATTTTTAATCAACTAACAACGGTGATGTGTTAATTGAATGCCATTAAGAAACCATAACTTGATGCATTAGCTATTTTCCTATGCAGAGGAACTTTTCCCAAGGCTTTCAGTTGTTGCCCAGGCTGCTTTTGGAAAAAAGTATTTTAAATGTGTTTAGACTGGACTCTTCAAACCCTAAAACTGAGCCAAGTTCACAGGGTTAACTGAGGTTTGTAGTTCTATGAACCTGAGCTGAATTTTAAACAAGCCTGGGCTAAGCTTCAAGTTATTTTGTGCCTTAAGGTATGACTTGCAACCTACAGCGTGATCATGTAGGCTCAGCATGTAGACTTCTGACTTCAATATGAATTGCTTAATTTTTGGGATGTCAAACAAAAGATCACATACAGAAGGGTGACATGCACACATCTCTGAGACTTGTGAAACTTTCTGGTTTTGCATCCAGCTTATCAGCTGACTCCTCCTCGGTGCGAGCTAAGTAGAGCAATGGCTCTTTCATTCCAAATGAGAGTTTGCACTTTTGCCACTTTTGCCTTGATCACTCATCTCCTGGATGTAGTGCAACTTGCTGAAGAAGATGCTGCTCTCTGTCTTACCCAACTATTCCCTTCTGCTCCTGCTAGCCTGAGAGATGGACTATTGTGTTATCTGCTTCACTTTTTTTTTTTNNGAGTTTTTGTTTTTTCTGTTTCCTTTTTTTTTTTTTTTTTTTTTTTTCCTCCGAAAGCAAACCAGGTTTGTTTAACCAGTCTAATTAGGAACTCTTTGCTAACCTGTCCAGATCTGAATGTCAATAGGCACTGTTCACATAAGCAGCTGAGAGAAAAAAGTCTCATGGGACAACACTGGGCAGAGCAAATGCAAAAAAGCTGAACCAACCCCTTTGGCCAGCAATGGTACAGATAAAAAATAAGGTGCCAATGTCCCCAGATTCCTCTCTTTATATAGTCATTGCATGGATGTTTTACATATTTCTGAAATAAGCCTGATCAGAAATGCAAGAAGGAAAGGGGGAGGAGAACTGTGACACAAAACCAGCTAAGTTATAAATATCTCTATTTTTAGATACTCAAATGAAATTTGCTATGGGGATTTTTAGTGATGGTAATCAGGAGAAGAATGAAGGGCATCAGTAAAGATGATTGAAACCTATCCAACAAAAATAATCTACTGCAGTTGGCTCATTTTCTTTCTGATGTTGTGCTCAATGAAATGAATTTAAACTGTTTATTTTACAATTAACATGCAATGCGCATTTCTGAAGTAATTTATGAGAAACAATTTTCTTTTTATGTGGGACTGCAGCAGACAGAACAGAGCTTCAGTTCAAAACTTCAAGGTGAAGCTCCAGGGAGGGAGAAGGTGCTTTCTCATATATGAATTTTGCCACTTCCCATAAAAGTTATGTGCCCTTTCATGTTTCTTGGCCGCAATAACCTCAGGATGCCAGGAGGGAAAGCTGGAGGAAGAGGATCAGGGGCACCTGCTACTTGCAGTGTTGCAGAGAGCATTGTCTGGTTCATGAAAGTCAGAGTACAGTCAAGGCAGACATTTGCTATTAAGTTAGAAACAGGTTGAAGCAGAAATGTGAAGCAGTCTGTCTCATGAGGTGCCAGATACATTGCTGAGTTCCTGAGACATTTGTGTCCTGTATAACTGTGTCTCTTCGGTGGTGCCCCAGCTGCCACATGCAATGTGTATCACCAGACAAGACAGAGGTAACACTGTCCTTTCTCACTGTCTCACCTGTAAAAACCCTTTCTTCATGCTGCATTAATAACCATTATCCATCCCCATTCTCCAAAGTGTCAGCAGCATGGATGAGCTGATGATCTCAGCATTATCCTGAGATTTCGGAGTGTAAGGTTTGGTTCCTTGCTCTATTATATATTTCCTCTGTGACCCTATGTAAGTTGGCTCCTAGGGGAAATATGTTGGGTTGTAAAAGGATCTTGAATCTTGAAGATAAAGTCTTAACAAGAGTCAGTGGCTAGAAGCCAGGCAAATTCAAATGGGGAAAAAAGGTGCACATTTATAGTGGAGAAGGGAATTAACTCTCAGAACAAACTACAGAGATGAGGGAAATTCTTCTGCTTTTGATGTCTTCAGTCCAACACTGAAAAGTAAATGTAGCCAAGTACAGATTAATTTTAAGCAAAACCACTGACTGGGTTTAGTGCAGTTATAATTATGTGGAAGTAAATAGCTGATGATATCCAAGTGGTTAGACTACGTGAGCTCTTCTTCCAGGCTTTACACTTTCCGAGCCAGTAGCACAGAAGAATTTTTGGAGGACTGTGTCCTGTTCTCAACTCAACATATAGATAAAGCTAATTTGCCTCTATAGGAAGGTATGGTATCCTCCATATGGTATGGAATCCATCTCACCTCATTAAAGTTGACTAAAAGTAGGCCACCCAGCAATTAGGTATGAAGGTTTTGCTAAAGTTGATGACGAGTGCTGGCACATGCCATGAGTGTTTCAGCTGCCAATATTGGAGATACCAGATGGATCTTCTGGTCATGCTCTCTCCATCGGCTAGAAAAGAGCCTAGATTAACTTGGACCTGACACTAGTCTTTTAAATAGATGAAGTTGGATGAGATTAATTCCATGTACACCCCTAGCTCAAATGTTTAGCAGCTGTACTGTTGCCTTCACTCTTCTTGTCTCATAACACCTCTCCTTCTATTTATCATTGTTGTAAGACATTCCTACCTTTCATACCCACCCCGAAATGACTTTCACTTTACCAAAATCAAGACCAGTCCTAGGCATTAATTGCCCTCTGAACATGTTTGCTTGTTTCTATATTATCTGTGATAGAGCCTGGGTGTCTAGTTCAGATTTAAATAATTTTCTGTCCTAAATGATAGGTACAGACTTGTAAGAGATTGGAAAAAAACCCCAAAAACTATGTTTCATCCTTGCTGGGCTTGACTTTCAAGAGATGATTTTCAAGGAAATCTGAGATTCACCCAGATGAGAGGGAACATGCTTATATATCTAAAAAGAAGAACAAGAGGAGCACCTTGTGTGACTTCAACTATCAAAAAATTGTAACATAACCATGTGAGGTCAGTCACATTGAGCTGACACCTCTGGATTTGATATCACCATTTCCAGATGCCTATCCCAAGATGACGTCAACCACTGAAAAAAACAGGCTTAATTCATTGCCTTCAAACGCCTTTCTACTGATCTGCCCCTAATAAGTGCAAACATTGTTTTATTTAGGTGATCAAGGAATTTGGAACTAGGCACCAAATTCGATTTAAAATTTTAAGTCAGCTTGCTAAGTAAGAAATAATCCTATATTGACTGCTTAGGCAGGGACGAAATAGGCACCTCCAGAGCATGATTCAACCCAAAAAAGAGTGAAGTCACCTTCCCAAAGAAGATCTTAATCTGTTTCTCTCTTTCAACTTTAGAGAAATACAAGGGTGACCAAGACCTAACTTATAGCAAATAACTAAATAGATAAAACTAGTAAGGATGAATCTGTACCAAAAAATCTTAAAATCCAAACCAACTGAAATTTCAAAAGTCTGCATCTTGTTTGTTGACATTGCTGGAAAGAAGATATATTTCGATGTTGGCTTAAATGCCTCCATGTAAAGATATTTATATATTCATCTATAGATACTTATATGTTTATTTATACTTATATATGCATACAGATGATCATACAGATCTCTCACGAAACAATCCTCTAATTAAGTGCTGCCAAAGAAGAGCTGTATTACAAAAAGAATTAACATTTTATTGTGATCAGGCATTTTTGTTGTATTTATTTGCTGTAAATGATTTTGCTGTCTGAGGTAGCGCATGATAATCCAGAGTGTCTGCTGACAGAGACATTTAAATTTTGTCTGTTTATGAACTTCTGTGATGTTTTCCATTTCAGAATTTTAATTGATGTTCTTTCCTCCAGGGAATTATCTCTACACAGCCTTAATTTCACAGACTGCACCTAGGACTGGACATGTTTCTCCACCCATGAGACCTCTGTGAGAAAAAACAGAGCAAATTTCCAAATCAATTCTCTCATCTCGTCTACCACATCCCTTTGACTCCTCTATGGTCTAAAAGTGTCTAAGATGCAGCTTCTTTTGCCCCAGCATCTGTCTACTCCTCAGATTCCTTCTGTGGATGCTTTCATAGCAGCCACATGTGCTTAGAGCTCATACAGCAATTTGGACAGAGTAGTCTGCTTTGATTTCCTTGCTCAACAGGAAGAGACATCTGCATCTACCATGGGGGGAAAAAAGCCAAGACACCACATTTTGAAACATCAAAGAAAGATGTGATTTTACCATTGAGGGTTTCAGCCCCAAACTAGCTATATTTGCTCCAGGTACAATATTTACTGACTCTATCATGCCTGTGTTGCTGTACACCCAAACCACAGTGCATTTAGAGAGGGAGGTATTTATTTTCCATCCCCAAAATGAACATTGGAAGTGCAGTGTACTGGATGCCAGAAAGGAGTTGGGAGCATTTGAGCCCAAGATTCAGGAGTATATCTGTCTCCATGTAGTGGGTAGGATATAATTTGATCTGTATGGTCAATTCACTGTAACAGAGTATGGATTGCAATTTTTTCCACCTACAAAAGCAAGATTTAATACTGCTAGGTCCTGGCATGCCTGAGCATTTCAAAACACGTGTTAAAGGTCCATAAGAGTTAAGCAGATGCCCACCTAACAGTATGGGTATTTTCCACAAAGCTCAAGGTCAGTCATTTGTGAAATGGTACAGGTATGCTGATGGCAAACTTTGATTATTCCTAATCCTCTTTTGTCTGAAGGGGAATAAATCAGAAGTAATATGAAGCACACAATAAAGGATTTTTTTTTTTTTTAAACTGAGGAATATTGTGCTGTATATTCCTTAGCCAGCAAAGTAAGGGATAAGCAGATTTTACCTCGGTTTGCATCTTCACCTGGAAAGCTGTGGATGAACTGCCAGGTCTCACTGCCCCTGATAGTAAGAAGGAAAAATGTTTCTTCTTGGTATTAGATTTTCTAATACTGCTTGTCTTACAAAATTTATTTTGTTCTGGCTTTGTGCCAGTGAAATGAAGCTTGCATTCATTATGGATTTTTTTCCTTTGCCCCTTATTCTTGGGCAACGATATTAACAGATACAAAATACTGCGGTTTGAATTTAAAAATAGCCTTCTGTTTTCATCCACCTTTCATGCTTGAAAGGAAATTTCTAAATTGTCAAGTTGACTTAATTTTTCCTGTGGACTTGCACCTATTTGCTGTAATAAGAATTTCCCCCTTGGGTTTCACTCATCTCCAGTGTGTGGCAGGAAAAAGGGATTAGGATTGTGTTTGTCTTCTTTCTGAAGCCAGTAGCCTTTCAGCAAGCCTGCTATTAGTTCTGGGTGCCAAAACAGCATCTTAATGCCTTACCTGAGAGTCAAGTATTTTATATTAAGTTAACTTTTGCCTCTGCTGACTTTCACTATTCTATTTACTTTGGAATCCTCATTCCTTATAGAGCTTACTATTGTTTTATGTGCACTGAAACCTGTATTATGCTCTTTGGTTCCTCCTGCTAACCTGGCACAAAAGAGAGAAAGGAGTCTTGGGACTTCTTCTTTGACCAGTAATGGCCCATTTTAATTAGTTTATCCTCTGATTTGGAGAGACTCTTAACCCTTTGGCACCAAGAGATGGGCTTCTTGACACTAAGTGCTCCACAAATGCATTTTTCTCAGAGCTGTGGACCACTGCTACCTGGGGGGGATTTAGACAGCACTTAGCGAACCCATTTATTTGCAATACAAAATAATGTTTTGTTTATATAATCCTCCTCACAGGGCATTAATCATGAAACGCCTCATTCCAGCTACAAATTCTCAACCATCCAAGGATGCATTTTTATCACTTGTCATGGTATAAAAGATCTCTTAAGTCTTGTGCTCCTGTGAAGTTCAGTGTTCAGATTTTTCCAAGGTGCTTTGCAGTTTTGGGAGATTTTTGTAAGTTCAAGCTCACAGACAGCAACATCCAGTACATGAACTGGATGAGCAGTTACCCAGCTCTGACCATCACAGGCTGTCAATAAAATGTCTGTCACAGTAATTTAGAACTTGACCATCAAAAGGGAAAGAATTTCTATCTGCAAACTATTGTTTTACATGAAAAATCAGCTATATGCTATTACCTACTTCAGCAATTATCTATTTTTCTAAAAGACTTAAGTCAAAATTCAGCAGTCATGATTTCTTTCATGAGAAGGCTGAGTTTTGTATTCCTTGTGGCCACTCAATTGGAATATTTCTCTAGTGTATAGCATCACTTCATCGGATGGAAAATGTATCAACGCATTAGATAGATAGGTCCATGTGTTTTAATATTTTCTGCCCATAATTTTGTCAATGGATTAAATAGAATTTTTGAAGTGTTCACAAAACATATTAGTTTCCTTTTTAGAAGGTGAATAAACTGACAAAAGTAAAATTGATAAAATTTAACCAAAAGGGATACATTTTTACTAGTAGAAATGTAGCTATCATTTTATACTGCCTCTCGCACAGAAACATCCACATGTGAGTGTTATAGATATGTCTGGATGAGACACAACTGGACACAATGGGCACTTGAACCACTCACTAAGCGAACCAAACCCATCCATCTTGCTTTTCTTTTAGGACAAGAAAATAAATGAATTTGTTACTGGCTATAGGATTTTTCCAGTAAATCTATTTAAGTCTGTCTATTTAAATTTTGTCTTTCCAAAACAGATTAATATTTGCTTTTTTGAGATATTGGTTGTGAAAATTTTGTTGCAAGTGTTAATCCCTAAATTTTTTTTCTAATTTTAGCTCTTCTTTCATTATGGAAAAATGGGATAGTAGAAGGTTGAAAATAGAAAGAAAGGGGTATAAAAGAAGAATAGTGAATGGAGAAAATGTCCTCCTAAAAAGGGAACATTTTCAGAAGGAACAAATCACTAGGGGTCAAAAGAGTTTCCATAAAATCACAAAATGGCTTGGGTTGGAATTAATGTTAAAGCTCATCTTGTTCCAACCTCCTGCCATGGGAGTTCCACTATCCCAGGTTTCTCCAAGCCCCATCAAACCTGGCCTTGGACTTCCAGGAATGGGACAGCCACAGCTTCTCTGGGCAGCCTGTGCCAGGGCCTCACCACCCTTAATCCAGAATTTTTTTCAATCTAAACCTACTTTCTCTCACTTCCTAATTTTGAAAAGGAGGCAGTTTTGTTAAAAGCTTCTCTCTTTTTTGAAGATTGTTGTTTTACTTTACTTTCTTTCACTGTTGATTTCAGCTATATTTCAAAATACTCCTTTTCTGAAACTTCCTGATGCAGTCCTGCTCCCTGTTGAAGCTAGCTGGTCTTGGACAGACACTGATTGTCTTTCTCATCATATCTTGTCTGCTGTGTTTTGGTGGATCTGGTCCTTGCATAGCCTAGAGACTTGCAGGCAGCTCTTTGCTGCAGGATGATCTAAATTGCAGCATTCTCTACTGAATAGTGATAATCATTGTGATAATAGTGATAATCATTGCCCAAACCAGTAGTGTTTTTAAGAGATAGGCTGGGACACCTAACTCTGGAGAACTTTTGTGACTGGGTTTAGCAGCTACTTCTTATGGGTTTGGAAAGACTGATAGGCCCCGGTTTTGGGGCTTGGTGCTTCATGCACCATCTTCAAGCAGGAACAATCCTTGTGTGTCAGCATTTCTGCAACCTGACTGTAATCAATATACACTTTAATTGGATCAGATAGTCTCTTTGCCCTCCCTCTGCACCCCCCCCNTCTTTCTACAAGATTGAGTTTTACATTCACCTGCTCAGGAAGCATGATATCTTCTCCCTGGCATGTCACACAGCATCAGGACTGTCTACTGTCTTGCATGAGGTTATTATGATAGTTTCCTGTGTTTTTGTGGCCTAGCTCCATGAAGCATGTCACATTTGATGAATGTCTGACAAACGTGAGTTGCTATTTGTAGACTTGATTTAGATGAGAAAGAAGTTTTGCTTGGAGAACTGTTCCCCTTGGATGTGATCTGATTCCAAGCCTTTCAGTTCAGGACAGTCAGTCTGCAGCCCTGACTGAATGATGGGTCAATATCCAATAACTCATGATCAAACGGTAAAGTCTTCTAAATCAGCAGAGCTTAGGTTTCCTTCAGGGGATGAGAACACTGTGCAACCACTCTGACAGAGATGCTATTTCCAATTTCTTTAATCTGAGGACATTACTGGCAAAGTTAACTTGTCATGAAACATTTCTTACATTAATTACGACACCAAGATAAAAAATAATAGAATATACATTTTGGTGCTCAGTCAATTAAGACCAAACCTGATTCCTTTTAGGTCAAAGCTCTGCAATTAGGGTTGGTTTTCTTTAGGATGTGTGATTTCCACTTAATTGAGCTATACTGTCTGCAAGTTAACTTTTTTCCTCCAACTATGAGCAAGAATCTTAATAATGACAAATGGATCTAATCCATCGCCTTTCATCATGGTATTGAGGTACAGAGCATGAAAATTTATGACAGTCAAAAGATTTTGCCATAAAAACCCCTGCTGTCTCCTATCCAGTTGAGCCAGCATTGGAGATTTCTCTGTCTTCCCTGTTGGTATGAGTCAGATGTCAGACTTGGTTTCAGCTTTTCTTTGGGGACAGCATCTGTCAAAAGTGCATGACACGTGGAGTGTCTTCACATTTGGCCAAGATCTTCCTAAGCAGTTCAGACCTTATGAATATTAAATTACAAGTTTGCCTTCTCTTTTCATGGTTTATTTATTTTACAGAAGGCATCTTCTCTTGCTTAATGATCAAGTGATTTTTCAGGCATATCATTTGCAGTATTCAGCATTATTTATAGAAATTTGTCATTTCTCTGATACTGCTTTGTTAAGTTTGTCTTGGAGAATTAGCCCATGTGTCTGCCAGCTGAGGAGAGGAGAAAAGGATTTGGCAGAACTTTTGTCCTTCTGAGTCCTGAGACCTAAAAGGAGAGACAGCACTATCGCCATGTAGACACTATATGTGGCAGCAGGGTGACAAGGCAAAAAGCCTTGAGGGTCTGAAAGTGAAAGACAGGCAGCATTGGCCAGAGCCAAACATGATGTAGGGAAATACTTAATGACCAATGTTTCTGCTAAGTCTGAGAGAAGTCTCAAATCTCATCCTTATTTAGCCAAACATTGAACCCAAATTTAAATGTTGCTGTTGACCAAAGCCATTGCCTCTTTTTAACAGATGGAAAGGGATTCTGCTAATAGTCAAATTTTTGATCACCAAGTTTCCAAGGCATGTTTGGGATGAAGACAGTTCTCCCATGAGAAGAAGAGCTCATTTTGTTTGTACCTGTAAACAGACCATGGTCTGACACTGTTGAACAGCTCATGCCAAAAGCCATCTATCTTTGCACCTTGTCCTTTACATTTCTTCCTGTTTTTAACTGTTACTCATTTTTACAGCACCTCAGGTGTGTGAGGTTTTCTGAGCTATCATGAAAGCCAAGCGGTCCCAGTCCATTAGTGACGCGTAAAAGCTGTTTGCAGTTTTATGTCTGCTACTTTAATCGACTTTTCTGCAGACTACCACATGGTGTTCCTTCTATTATATCACACTGAGGTATAGCAAGAGAGCATTCAGTGTCAATAGGATCAAAACACAACGAGCAAAAGCCATTTGAAAACTGAAGAGCTGCTGTATGAAAAGCATTTCCCTTTTAAGCTGGTTTTAAGAGGCTTAAGACCCTTTTCCTGCCTCTTGTTGATAAAGGTGGGTCCAAGTGGGCAGTCTCTCATAGAAATCAGAAAACCTCCCATAGAACAATGTGTATCATATTAGAAAGAATACTTTGGCTTGCTTGATAGCAAAAAGATAATACTGGGTTACTAATAGAGATATGTTATATCTAAAGCTCACAGTAGAAAATTGGGCCACTGATGTCGTTGTCTTGAATTAGAGCATCTCTCTGGATGAGAAGAGAGGAGACACCAAGGAGCTTTTAAGTGGGGAGAGGAGGATGACACAGCCTAATGACTGCAGCACAAGACTGTAGGTCCTTCAGTTGTCTTTTGCTCAGAGAAGGCTGAAGTAAGTCTTTTCAATAACAAGCTTTAATTCCTCAGACTTGGAGATCATGATGTGTTTGAGAAGTCCCAGAGTTCATACATGGATTCCTAGTGGTATATGGTCTATATAGTGGTATATAGTTAGAGGGATCTAAATCTACCTGCTAAATAAGGGAAAACCTACACTATTCCACAAAGAAGTTTAGGAAATACTTAACAGTATCAAGAAGACCATCTTCAAACCATTTTAGATACTCCTCTGCAAACATCAGGTCAATTCTTAGCAGTGGCTGAAATGGTAAATAGCATGTAGCAATGCATAGGAAAGGAAGTGGTCACTGAATGGAAAAATCCTGTGATTTCAGGATAATAGATCTCCCTGATACGGGCAGGAGAGGAAATTGTAGGCTACAAGTTTAAAATGCTGCATGCTGTTTTGCTGTTTTGCTTAATGCACTTAACGGAGAGTACATTCCACTGTTCTAGTTCAGCAGCACAGTCTTGAGAGTAAAGATTTGCTTGATCAAATTCAGTTCACTGACAGCCTTGGACATAAAGACTGCCTACCAATATCAGCAAAGTAATAAAATAAACCCAAACAAAGAAGAGAGGGATCATTTGGGTCAAGCCTTGCATAACTGAATTAAAGAATGGGAGTCAGCTGTGGAAAATGTAAGACGAATATTTTGCATTTTTGCACCACTAAAACAGCAGAGTAGCCATTCAAAAGAGAAATATCAAGAAATATGCCTTGATATAGAGATGACGAATATTTTTCCTATTATGTAGGAAGATGGTAGGAGCTCTGAGTCTGCTTCTCAATCTGTTATGACAGTTTGCATCACTGTTGCTCCATTTACTCCAGATTTGCGCTTCAGTTAGCATAGACAAGCATGAGGATTCCCGAAGTCCTATCTGTGTTACTAAATGTTCTCAGCATTTCAGCATTCACCCATGCGTGTCTGGTGCATATCTTGTGGTTCTGTAGGCTGAGATGCTTTAGTGTTTTTTCCCATTCAGTTGTTTCATTATTTAACTGTCCCTGGAGGAGGATTTGTGGAAATGGCATTGGAGAACTGTCAGCACTTATATGTTAATGTTTGCATCCTCTTGGCAAAGTAAGTTCCAGATCAAGCAAAGCACATGCTCAAACTTGAATTAATATTCCAGGTAGGCGTATTTACAAAGAGCTAAAACTACACACTTCTGAATTTTATATGCACTTGGAGGGTGGGAAGGAGAGAAAGATTTTTGTTTAAGAGCACAGTGCAAAACAATGATTTAGCCTTCCCCAGGAAATCATCAGATGACACGTGTTTCCTATGAACATCACTGAAGAAAGCTTAAAGCAATTGGATTTTCCTTCTCATAACTCATTTTGTTTTGAATCTTATTCTGACTTCTGGGAGTCCAGATGAAACCTCAAGAATTTTAAAACTATATAATTAGGCTGGAAAACAGGTAGGAAAGTCTCATGTGGTGACAGGTACTGAAATAGAATGGGTAAATTAACAAGTCCTTTTCACCTTGTGAGAAGAGCACTTAGTAGAAGACAAGAACTTTGTGATCCATGTTTCATTCTTCCCTTGACCTCCCCTATAAATTTGGCCCAGTGCCTCTGTGGACATTTCCTTAGTCATCTTTTGTCTCACTTGCCTGTTCAGCACTTCAGGGATGGTCTGACTCATGGCATGTTCAGCTCTTACCACAGTGGCTGTGCTGGAGTTTGGGGAACTGATGTCTCACAGCCCTCAACCTCAAACTCCCTAAATATCCTTACCTAATCTACCGAACTAAAAGCTGGTGAAAAAAGTAAAGTAAAAGACATTTTGTGTAAGCTGCAATTTTGGCATTTTTCATGAAATATACAAGGGTGAACAAAGACTGACCATAATTGTTAAGAAGCAAAGCAAAGATTGGGCATTTCCTTCTAAGCACTGTGAAATATCTTGGTTGTTCAGGCGTCTAAGAAATGTCTTATTAGTTTATATATTTCTGCATGAATATATAATATCTGTAATCTCCTAAGAATCTAGATGTAATATTAAAAAGAAAAAAGGAAGCAAAGCTGAAAGATATGAAATACAGCAGTATAGCAAGACCTCCCTGTGGCAGTGGCTGTGTCAGAATGGAGCTGAGTGATTTTCAAATGGGGACCATGTGACTCTGGTGACAGCCATGGTGACATTTCAGATAAGACTTTATCTGGAAAATTAGCTAACTCTTGGTGGAAAACACCTCTTCCCTGTGTAGAGGTGATGCCTGGTGATCTGAGGGCAGAAGATACAGATTATTTGGATTCTGTTTCTGTGCTGATGACACCAAGGCAGCAGTTGAGCCTCTCTAGGCCTGTTTTTCCAGGAAACTGTAAAAAAATACTGTTAATAAAGTAAAAGCAAGAGTCAAAATATCACACAGACTATAAATACACAGGGAAAAGACTGAAACAGCCACCTCTGGCATCTCAGTATTTGAAAAAATGGATGCCTGACAGCAGCAATGTAAAACAGGGTGGGATTCAGCTCTACATTCAGACTGCAATACCCACTTTTGGGTGGGTTGAATAGCCCTCCATAACCTGCTGACTGAATTGCTGCTGAATATAATAAAAGCTCAGGCTGCCAAGCTCAGCTCTAGGCTTCTCCAGATAGACAATATTGGAAGTCTGTATCTTTCCCAGGCCACAGTCACTCTTCAGTGACTAGAGGGAGCTTAGCTCTGATCTGTGATCCAGAACTCAGCTAAATGGCGATTGCTCAGAGCAATCCAGAAGGAAGAGGTGCAGCATCCTGCCAGCCCTGGCTTTGTTGCTCAGCCCTCTTCATTCAGAATGTTCCCCTTGGCAGGGAATTGAGGTGACTGCCCACTTCCAGTTTGTGGCAAGCTCTCCTAAGAGACAAGCATGCTCCCTTCTGGGTGATGGGAGATCCCAAACTCCATCAGTTAATCCCTGGTTTGAGAGAAGGTGGTGATGTGCACTTTTGATTTTTGTAGTACAACTTTTCCTCCCAATGAATTAACTTAATGTCAATAATAACAACAGTCAGTCTGTTGGCATTAGGAGCCTGATCTAGCCAGCATTGTTGTCAGCGTGTTATATATCATGTAATCTGTCTTGGCTCAGAACAATCAATATATTGCTCCTAAATTTCCTTAAAACTGATGGACTTGAACCAGTCATAGTAAGAGTGGAAAACATTTGTAAAACTTACCCTTAAGGTGCAAAAATGTTAGGATACCCTACCCATGCTTCCTCCTCATGGAAAGCAGTGAAGATAATGGCTAGATTCCTGTCTCACAGGTGTTTAATGAGGTTAATGCTCCCTTGTAACAGTTTGAGATCCTTGAATGGAAAATGTTACTGCAGACCTAGGCATTGCATTATGACTTTTCCTTATCCTTTTTGAAAGTGGAACATACCCTTCGGAGTATCCTGTTTTGCAACTGCATTGTTATGGTTGTTGGTGTATAAAATTGGTGCTTGGTGTGTATAATTTATAGCCTCTAAAAATGATAAATAGCTTGAGAAAGAGAAGGCATCTCTGTGTTCAAGTACTAGAAGTTTCAAGATGAAAGGATATTTTTGGGAAATGGTTTACAGCTTCCTACAAACTCTAATTTTACCTGCTTCTTAGCAGCGCTGTTTCTGCTTGCACTGGTGGAATTTTTGGAAGTATCCTAGCTCTGATCTTCCTGGTAGAGTGTTTAGGCCTGCTGCAGTCAGTGGGAATGGACAATATTGAACATCTCCCAGAAAACAATCTTAAAACATCTATGGGTTCAGATGTGATAGACATTAATGGCATAATCACAATCTTTTTTTATAGGGATAAATTAGACATCAATATATTTAGCCTGAAAAAGGTGATAAAATTTGTGTATGTTAGAAGAATATGGCTGTGGGACTTGCCTCCAGTTAGAGGCAATTGAACTAAACAAAGTTTACAACATGTGTTTAGTATATTTATATGTGTGACTAAATTATAAACTTTCCTGACAAAAACCTCAGGGAACCGGACTTGATTCTTCTCAGGCTAGGCTTCTGATCTGATCCTTCTACACTGGTGACTGGCCCTTTCATTTACTTTTAGTGGGCTGGCTGTGTAATGCTGTATTCACTAAAAAACTAGAACTCCCTAAGTAATTATTTACAAATTAATATACTTGGGGATTGGTTGAGGAACAATGGCAAAAAAATATATTAAGTCATGAATTAGGTTAGTTTTACTATGTATTTTAGGAGGTAGTCCAGATTAAAGAGGAAGGAAGGTAAAGCAGGGCAAGGCAAAACAAAGCAAAGGTTTAACTAGAAACTGTCATCAGTAACAAGTAAACATGCCATGAGTTTTGTTTCTTTTACTTTGGAAATGCCTTCAAATTCCTATGCACTTTCACTGCTATTACTGTAACTAAAATATTATCTTAAGATTTTAGATTTCATTGATATTGATCTCATAAAATGCTGAGCATGTCTGTGATGTTAATAGAAGATGAGACTGTTCAGCAGCTCACAAGTTCAGGTCCAAAATGGTTGCATTTGGTTGTATAAAATGCATCAACCTCCTAACCTCTTTTTACAAAAGTTTTGCATTGTTACAGAATCAGCTTAAATGATTCCATCCTAATGGAGCTCTTGAGTAGTGGTTACCAGAAGCTCTTTCACAGGTCAGCAAAACACTGTTATGTGGATGGATCCTGCTGACAGAGACTAGCAAGAAACAAGTCTTCATGGAAGATGAAATGCATATTTCATTGGAGGAAGTAGAAGTGTTGTTTCATATTTCAACTTGCTTAGACCTCTACTGCAACATTTAACCTCATGGTAGCTCTGGTTTGCCCCTATAAAAACAGGAAGTATTCACACAAAAGGAACATTTTTTTTTTTGTCCTGAAAACGGGAGGAATATATTAATACAATAGAAATCCAGTTTAGAAAACTTATAAACCTTTTAACATCATTCTTTGCAGAACTTAGACAATGCTGATTATTAAAAAAAAATGTATAAGGGCAGCTTCATCTGCTTGTCAACGCAGTTGGTATAAACAGATTTCTGAATTATCCTGTTAGACCTTCTACACCAAAATGATGTATAAAACAAACTGCTGATGTCAGAAGCTGTTAGGATTTTTTGGTGAAAAGTTATGTTTTATGTAAACTAAGACTTTCGCAGGATCCTGCCAGGTTTATATGGCCAAGGAGACCAAGCAGCTGTCCCTGGTCTGCGAAGTCTGTGGGTAGAAGCGAATTGCATGATGCTCCTCCTCCAGGAGACATACAAGTGCTGATGGAGGTGAGGGCAGGTTTCTCCATGAGATTTTACAGGTCCACAAGGTAACTACTTTCCATCTCATATACACCTCAGGGCATAAACAGCTTCCAGCACCCATCCAAATAGACAAACTGGTCAAAGGCTGGGGAAACTAATCTCAGCCTTTGACAGTGTCCAAAAGAATATGGACTTCGTTTACAGTGGCATTGAGAAATTCAGCCTTGCAGGCAGCAATTTAAATACACCAAACTCACACAATGCCAAATGAAAGCAAAGGTGGGTAATGGATCATCAGGATTTACGCAACTGGTCAGGAGCAAAACCCAGCCCCCAGGTTGCAGAGCAATGTTATGTACTCCAGACAGAGTTACCCCAGGGAAAAAGATCCTGTAGTCAGCTCCGCAGAAGCATTTAGGTGCCAAATGTCATTTGAAACCCACAGAAGTCAATAGTCAAGGAGATGCCTGGCCCAGAGGCAGATGTCTGCCTGTCTTAGATGGTTTAGCTCTCCAAGATAATTCCACTTTCTTTCCCCTGGGTGTTTTGAATCATCTGAGATAATCTTGGGTGTTTAAGAGATCCACATCACAATGTCAGAAATTGTCTAAGATTTATAGGGACCTGCAGTTTTTTGAAATGACAGTAAGGAGCCATGGGCATGTCCTGGAGTGTTTTGAATGAACTCAGGTCTCTACATGAGCAAGTGAGCAGTTAAAACAGAGTGCCTGCTGTGCTCTCTGCTCTACCATTAATAAAGTATAATGAGTGCATTCTGTTGCTTTAGCAAGGACTGTATTTTAAATATCATTCTCCTTTTTTTTTTTTTTTTGGGTTTTGTGTTTTTTTTTTTTTTTTTTTTTTTTTTTTTTTTTTTTTTTTTTTTTTTTATAAANTTTAATTTTGGTTTTATTTAAAACCTCCCAGAGATCTAAAAATTAAAACAGAACTTCCCTATTCAATTGTCTCGTCCAATATTTGCTTGCAAACACACGGTATGATTCTTTTTTTTTCTGGTCATAGGCATACTCATGCTAGTGTACAAGCTCCAGCTTAGGTGTTTCTATTGTTGTCTGTGTATATATAAGGATATATAAAAAAGGCAAAAAAAGCACTAGTCTTGTGTATCTGGATTTGTTTACATTCATTACTTGGTCTCTTCTTCCTTTGTAGGAAACATTAAACACTAGTAAATCATTTGTTCTTAAATTTTTGGTGACCATGAGCAGAAAAATA
This sequence comes from Sterrhoptilus dennistouni, assembly GCA_013397095.1. Taxonomy (NCBI): domain Eukaryota; kingdom Metazoa; phylum Chordata; class Aves; order Passeriformes; family Zosteropidae; genus Sterrhoptilus; species Sterrhoptilus dennistouni. The sequence goes on from VWZU01015764.1 coordinate 37,442, forward strand.
AAAGGGAACTTTCATAAAATTGTGGTATTCAGAAACTTGTAAGGAGAGGAAATTCACACTTTATACCACTGAACCATTTGTATTAATGGTTGGATTTACCAAACAACAAAAAATCAACAAAATCCCAGGAAACAAAAAGGCTTAAAAACCCAATTTGTTCCTCATTAAGGTGCTGGAAAAGTCCAAGATAAACCTGTTTAAATTTGATCTGATAAGCTGGAGAGCTCTGATTCACTGATGTGTTTTTCTCTGCTAATGGCCCTTTACTAATATTTATCCATTCCTTTGAGTAACTATCAGTCTCCTAAGTTGAGAACTCTACAAGTGCAATTTCTAGAGCATTTAACCTTTCATGTTTGCTGCCTCCAGAGTTTGGGTTGACTTGATACCAAGCACTACATTTTACTTTGTGTCAATGAGCTCTAAATTGCTAAAATACTGGCACAAAGACTATTTAAAACTTGTTCGGTTGGTGTTTTTTGTTTGTTTGTTGTGTTGTGTTGTTTGTTTGTTTTTAATCCTGCACATAAATATGCTATTTTTCCTGAATTGTAGTGAAGTTGAATCCACTTTTGCTTTTCCACTTGCTCGCTTCTGCCTGTTACTGAAGTTCCTTCAAACTGCCATGTGGTTGCAAGTGTAATCTTTTTCTTCTGTAATTTGACATCAGAAATGACCAGACAGGAAACAGCTCAGAGGCATGAATGTTTTTCTAATGATCTCTCAGAGAGAGGAGA
>VWZU01015764.1:51959-62981 GCA_013397095.1 Sterrhoptilus dennistouni
GCAGAGGGCAGCTTTGCAGCATGTGGCAGGCTCTCAGCTCTCCCTGGAGAGTTTTCAAAGGCCTTCTGTATCCCCAGGCACTCTGATCTATTCACCAAACCTCATATCTTAGCTGTCCCAGAGGAGATAGATATATATTTTTAAATTCTTTTCCATGATCTATTTGCAAGACATGAATCACCCAACGCAGAAAAGAGACAACCTATCTCTTTCCCAAGAGAAGCAGTGGAAGAGAGTGAAGAAGAGGGAGGTGTTTTCTCTTGCCCACCCCTTCCGAAGAGGACAGAAGATGGCATGGTGGTTGTGCCATGCTTGGCTGGTGTCCCCATCATGGCACCAGTGTGCCCACACCAGGCTGTTCAGGACTGCATGGGTGTGTTGTGCTCTTGCTTTTCCTGGAAATTTCACATTTGTTGAAATGAGCATGCATATTTAAAAAAAGATGTGTGTGGGAGCTGATGAATCACATCTTCTGTCAAAGACTCCAGACAGCCATCTGAAGCACTCACTGCTGAGTGTCTGGAGCTCTTTACTCATCTTTGTTCTTGTGTGGGCTTTAATTTCTCACAGAATTTTCCTTGGTGTCATACAAAGTTTCCTTTTATCAGCTGCTTTCCCAGCTCTTTCCCTTTCACCCACCCAGCCATGCTCCTCAACCCACCTGTTTAGAAGCACTTCCTAATGTTCATCATCTCCACTTTATTTGGCACCCCAGCTACTCACTTAGTGGTTCTTCCATAGAAATGCTACAATTAGAGCCTTATTCAAAGCTCTTCTCAGTGACACAATATTACTGATTTACAAGTGTGCCTCCCTGGAGCCTGTGAGGTGACTAGTACCTGCTCTCCCTGGCTGCACCTGCTACGCTGGGAAGGATACAGGGAAGGGGAGAGAGTATGAGCCAAGGAGAGACCAGTTAAGCCTAACATTACCCCTGTCTTTCACTCACAGACAGAGGTTGGCCCAAAACTTAGGAGTCCTAAGTTGTTTTTGTCCTGACAGCAACAGGCAGCACCATGGAGGAAGGGTAAAGTGGATCCTATTTTTTCTTGAGAATTCTGGTCCAGATTTAAGTTCATCATATCTCTTTACAGTTTCCTGAAATGAGTTGGGGGAAAGTGGTCTTTTTTTCCAGGTAACAAAGAAGAGGAAATGGCCTCAAGTTGTTCCAGGGGAGGCTTAAATTAGATATTAGGAAAAAAATTCTTAATGGAACAGGCAGCCCAGGAAAGTGGTGAAACCACCATTCATACTAGTGTTCTAAAAATGTATACTTGTGGGGATTAGGGACATGATTTAGTGGTGAATATGGCAGGTAATGGTTGGAATCCATGCTCTTAGAGAACTTTTCCAACCTTAAAGATTCTCTGACTATGACTCGTAGTCATAGTCAACCAAGAACATCATCAAGTCTTGCCACAGAAAGGAAGTTCTCTGAATGGCCAAACACAAAATAACTGTCCTGTGATGCAATGAAAACCTATTTTGAAAACAGTATGAACTCCTCACAGCCCAGGGTGAGTAAGGGATGCATGTCAGCATTTTCCACTGGAGCTGCAGCAGGATGGTCGTCAACAGGGTCTGAACAGGTTGCAAACAGGTTACATCTGTAACAAGGTGAGGGCTCAGATGGGTACTAGACAGGTCTCCCTCAGGCCACAGACACAGCAATGAGGCCTTGTGTCTCACAACCATGGAGAGGCTGGGTCTACTCATTAAAAGGTACCAGTCAGTCACTCAGACAGATTAATTTGCCATGTTTCTATTACTACATTAAGCAGTATTGGGCAACACAGCTTTATGGATTAGTTGTAATGAAAAATTGCTGATGCATTTTCATCTCAGGCAAGCAGACACTCCCACAAACCATATTTGAGTTTCTTTTAGGTGTTCATTTTTGGCCAGGGATCCTTCTGAAGGGGCAGTCAGGATGCACCCACCCACTGCATGGCAACCGAGGATTCAATACTGATGTGAGCTGTTGCGTGCCAGCTGGCCTTGGTGTCATGCTATGGGCTAAGGTACATTTAATTTAATAGCATGGACAAAGTCACAAAATCAGCTTTTCAGCAGCCTAATCAGTTTGGACAGAGGGCTGCTCTGGCATGGCCGTATTGACTCTGGTTCGGAATATGGCTCAATTGGTCCTGTCTCAGATCTCTGCTCAGGCTGAAATGCTGTGCAGACACAGCTTTGTAGATCCTGCTTTCCATTTCCAGAACTAAACTCAAAAGTCAATGGTAATTTTCTTCAAAGGGTTGAGATGCGCCCTTTACCTTATGGCTTTGCACTGTTTATTAAATTCTTGAACTTTTTCTTACAAATTGTGGACACCACTTAAAGGCATGACACAAATTTGGTTTGCAGTCCTGGGGACATCAAATACCAGCCCTACTAAGGGGGCGTGAGATGTTTTTCATAGTCACTTGTAAGACAGAATCTGTTTCCCTGTACATACAGACTAAGTGGTGTTTTAATAACTTTGACTTTCGGAGCAAAAACTCAGTGAGTTGTAATTAAAGCTGGTCATTTGGTTTTTAATTAAATCATTTTCCAGGACAAAAAAAAAAAAAAATAGTATATGCAGCTTTGCCCAAATCAAATCTTGTTGTGAAAATCTGCTGATTTCAGTGGCATTTTTTATGGGAGTAAGTCCAAATGAATCATTTCAATCTTTTCCTTGCATTTTGATAATGTCAGAATGTTTCGTTGCAAGAATATTGAAACATTTCATTTTAGCAATGCAGTAGAAAAGGATGTGGAGTGCCAAGTAATCTTGTCTTCAGGATTTGTAAAGCAGAGATTTTAAAGTGACAAAAGATGATAGGGCCCAAACTTGTTCCTACAAAGGCTGTTCAAGCATGATTTCCCCTGTGTTACATATATGGTGTCCTTTGATATGTCTTGAGGAAACTGCAAGGAAGGAATGCAGGGGAATTACTGGAAGTGTGGAATTAGCAGTGAGAATTGAATTTTTATTTAATGAAAAATAATGAAAAGCTAAATGAAAAGCAAACAAGAAAGAAAACAAAACCAGAAAGAAAACGAAACTGAAAACAAAGCAACACAACACCCCGCCCAAAAAAAAAAAAAAANAAAAAAAAAGCCCAAGAATCAACCAAAAACTCCAAGAACAAATAACTAACTAAATTTTCACTTTGCAAAGGTTTTTCCTTGTGTATCTGTATTGGGGAGATTTTTTTCTTGGTTAGGGTATTTTTTTAGTGATGATTTATTTGCTTTTTTAATGGAACCAAATAGAACCATTTATTTCAGAAGATAGGGAGCTGCTCAGAAGTCACCATTGACCTCCAACTTCATGTTTTGCCTGGATTCACTTTCCTGCACAATCAAGCTTTTCTGGCCTCTTTGGTGATCCTCTCTGCCCAGCTCTGCTAGGAGGCTTGACACTGTGTGAACCCCTATAGGTGTTCTTTTCTATTCTGCTGTCAGTGAATGTTGCCCTCCAGTTTGCTGTGGTTTCAGTGGCTTTTGTGTAACCAAGATGATTTATAGATGAGCAGGAGTCTTATGAAAGAGTGGGTAAAGAAAACCAGAAACCAATAGAAATTAATGGAGGTGAGTGACCTAAGTGAAGTCTTAGAAAACTAAAGAAAACTATTAAAACTCTGTAATTTAAAAGAGGTTATTCAAGGAGTGCTTTGAATTAACTAATCAATGAACATTAGGAATCTTAAATCACAATTAAATTTCATTATTTGTCAGCATTAACCCAAACAAGCTTGTTTTCTTTTTAGCTGCCATACTTGAAATCATTTGGAATCTAATTGTAAACACTGAAGATAAATTAAATTGCATTATTTACAATCACATAGGGGAATTTTTTAAAAACAGTTTCAAATTAATTTTGCTGGCATTTCCTAATGCCCATGAAGTCAGTGGCTTGGGCTATGGCTATAGTTGAACATACCATGTGTTTATATATCTGCAAATTACCTCTAAAAAGATTTGTCTCCCCTGGGTAACCTCCAGTTTGACCTGGGCTTATTTCAGTATTTCATATGGCTTTAGTGATCCATGTTTAATTTAGTGGTCCCACAGCTGTACCCCTGGAAGTGTCTAACTGGTGAGTTCAACCCTGTTTAATTCACAATAGTATGAATCACACTGAGCTGTGGCTGAAGAGCAAAACTGGCCTTGGTGTTTTCCTGGAAGGAACATCAGGTAAGAAAGTATTCTTTTTCTTGCTGCTTTGTCAAGCCACCTCATCTGCTTGCTCCTTTTTACAAATGTTGACAAAATCAGAGATAAGAAAGGACTGAGCAGGAAGACATAATGACACTGGAAAGATGGAAGCAGGCTTTGTAGTTGGCTGCAATCAGAAAGATTTACAATCTCCCCTTGCCCAGTTTCACTGGTGAAGCAGCACATCTGGTTTTGGGTAAGGGAGGTTTAAATATGTATTTCTGTTATAGTTGATTAGTTTGCCAGCTTGATGGGATAGTCCTGTCTGAATTGTCAGTTTGTGGATATAATCCTTTAAGGCAAATGTAATAGGAAATTAATTATTTTTGCTCTTTGGGAGGACATAGCTAACATTTCTTTAGAGTTTTAATGCTTTATTTCATTCTTTTGATTTTCTTTTCTGTCTATTTAATTTCAACAGTTTTTAATAGTAATGGAAAATCTATTTTAAATAAATAAAAAAATACCCTCATGTATTTATTTTTTTTTTAAATCTAAATATGGATAACTCTTGGAAGAATTCAGATCTTAATATCATTAATGTCATTGTCCATCTTTGACAGTCTAAAGAACAGGGAATTTTATGCTCCTAAGTTTATTAAGGAAGCTATTACTTACTTATTAAATGCATCATGACTTCTGCTATGAATAACAGTATGCTAATGTTCAAATAACTGCTTATATTAGTAACTAATGAACACCTCTATTAGTCCTGCTATATTTGTGTACAAACCACCTTCCTATTTATATACCAGCTACATTATGTATCTGTTTTTTGAAGCTTGCATTTAAATACAACACACTTCCAAATAAGCAAATATATTTATTATGCAACCAGGTGCAAGAACACACAAACTCATTTCACTAAGCTGGGCAGATGGTGTTTCATGTGGAACTGAGCTCTATCATCTGGTACGACTCATGGATTTGGAAAGACAGTGTGCTATCACGGCTGTACTGCTTGTCCAGGCCAGAGCCTGGTTTGCATCAGGTTTGCACTGACCATTTGAAGAGGGTCAGTGGGCTTAGTTTTCATTTCATTTTCTACTAAAAAGAGAAAAGCTGCAATGTGGATTTGTGGTGGCGAAGTGGCTGGAGGCTCCCTCTGCCGTCAGCACTGTTTTACAATGAGGAGAGACAGAGTCACGTATTGGGAGAGCCATTCATACCAGGGCACTGTTTTTGCTGCTGGTCCCCACCTCTGGAGATGCAGCTGATTAATAAATAATGAGCAGATAATGAAAAGCTGGAGAGGCACCAAACTACTGCAGGGGTGCTGTGGAGGACCAAGGCTCAGAGAGCAATGGAGAAAGACAATTATCCATGTTTTCCTTACTGTTACATTAAAGCTTTTCAACATCTTGAATCACTTTAAATAACACCAATAGAGTTTTTCAAGAATTTTTACTATTGTTATTGTTGTGAATTTCATGAGGAGAGATATAGGCAAGAGAAGAAAGCTCTGGCAGTTCCTGTGGTCTTGGAAACCAAATTCTATACATTATCTGTCTACAAGATTGTAGGAGAAAAAAATTACTAACGTCCCTTAACAAAGATGTGATTTTGTTTTCTTTTTCTCTCTCTGTGAAGAAACAGAAATTGCCTTTGAATTTATGTTAAATCCCCTTATTCTAGATTTGGCTGGGGTAGAGTTAATTTTCTCCTCAGTTCCTGGTACAGTGCTATGTTTTGGATCTAGTCTGAGAATAATTTTGATTACACTATGATGTTTTAGCTGCTGCTCAGCAGTGCTCACTCAGTCAAGGACTTTTCAGTGTCCAGTGCTCTACCTGTGGATAGGTACACATGAAGCCAAGGGTCAGCATGGCCAGGACAGCTGGACAAAGGGATATTCCAAATCACAGAGTTAATGCCCAGTATATAAAGTGGGAAGTTGGCCAGGAGGGGCTGGTCACTGCTTGGAGCTGATCCAGGCATTGATCAGCAAGTGGTGAGGAATTTTCTTGTACATCACTTGTTTCTTTTGGGTTTTATTCCTCTCACTCTCTCCCTGGTTTTCTTCTTCATTATTTATTATTATTATTGTTGCTGTTGTTATTGTTACTATTAGTGCTCTTGTGATTATTAATGATACTTTATTTTCTGTCAATTTTTATTATCTCAATCCATGAGTTTTACCTTTTTCTAATTCTCCTTCACATCCCACTGGGGACATGTAGGAAGGGAAGGCTGCAAGCAGCTGTGTGGTGATTAGTTGTTGGCTAGGGTTAAACAGCAACCCTAACAACTCATTAAATTGAGCATTTTATAAAATAATAATGATTCCTTTGAACCTAGTACTACATATTTATAATTCCTTAAGCATCACACATGTATAAATATACACGTATACCTGTTCAAATTTAGGAAAGGGCCATGTAACTTTGTCCCAGACTATAAATAAATCATTGTAATTGTGTTAAGATGCATTGCTGCATCAAGACAGAGGGTTAGGCTCCTAGCAAAGCTGCTGCTTTTTGACTTTACCATTTTGAATCATTCAGTTTTGACTTTCAGGTTACACTAAAATACATCTTTGCTATGCTAGACAGAATGAGCTGCTTAAATCTCTCACTGCAAGGCATTTCTCTAAACTCTAATATTTTTTTGCTGGCTCTTCACTGCATCCTTGACAATTTTTCATTATCTTTTCAAATGTGTTCTCATATCAATCTCACCAGTGCTATAAACAGAGGTAAAATCATTCTCCCAGTCATGCTGATTTTGCATGCTGCCAAATTCCCTGCACCCACCTGTTGTTTCCTATTTTTCTTACCAGTATTAAAGAATGGCTTCATGGATATCTCAATAAACCTTAAGGACAGTGATTTGCCACACAGTCATGGGAAAGAGTGCAAAGGCAGAATTCACACCTGGATTTTCCACTAGACCCAGAGAAACTATAGCACAAAGTGATCAAAGTGCAGAGTTTTGGGCCCAATTCCTGCATCACTGGAAATGCTCCAGGGTCTTCCTCCACCCTCTACTGCCACTTCAGAGAGGTACTGCTCTTCTATAGGTCTTGTGTGTATGATTCCATATGAATGTCCCAGTGCTTTTCAAATGTTATTACCCTTCTTTAATAACTGCACTCAGAATTTGGATTCCCTTTTCACTGAGGGAACAGACAGAGGCTTTTCCAAGGCTGGTTTACTCCTCCCTACTATTATTTACTTTCTGCCTGCCTTCTCGTAGCCTCACCTGCTACTTCTCAAATCTAGCCTTAGTAAGAAAAATGAAATTTTTCTCTGCTTGCCTTTGATAGGTCATCATTCCTGGTTTTAGGACCAGTTGCATATATTGCCTCTTTTTTCTTTTTCCTCAGCTGAGCCCCAGTCTTCTTTGCTGTTCTTTAATATGAGTCATTTCACAAATTTGATCATTCTTCTCATCCTTTGAACATTCCTTGCTATCAAACTAATAATCCCCCTGAAATCTAAACACAACAGTAAATTTCAGAGGCCTCTCAGGAAAAAAGCAGTGACAGCAGTGCTATTACTTTTTGAACAGAAGACTCTTCTTTCTTCCTTGAAATGCACACAAGTCCTCTTGGCTTCAATCTGTGATCTCAATACTTGGAGGCATACAGTCAGATCCTGAAGAGAAAAGCTGCACTTGAAAAGTGTAAAGAAAGCAAAAATTTGAGAATTTCCCATTATGGGTTTTAATCCAGATCCTTAGACATTAATGATAACATTTCTTTTTACATCAGGGTTTGTTGGATGAGTCCCAGACTGTGTGTAAAAATGCTGAGCATATCTTTTATTGAACATTTTCTTATTTAATGTGCCATTTTCTGATGTATATTTGATAAACAATTTTGTTACTAGAAGCATTCTTGTTACCAGTGACATTTAAACACAAATGCAGATTTATAGAAGAGTAATTGTGTTTTGAATATAACTGTGTGCGTAAGTCAGCATTTTGCAAATGTTACAAAAATCTACAAGCCCAAGCAGAAAAAAACTACTTGCCCATCTTCTGCTACATTTGATGTAATGAAAGGTAATTACCTTCTTTTCATACATTAAAAGAAAGCATTCATCTTGGATATGACCATGATTGAAAGTCAGTTGAACTTAATGGAAGTCTTTCAGTTGTTTTTGGTGAAAGGTGTCTCAGGCTTTCAGGGGGAAAGGAAGATTTTGCAGCACTGCTAACATATTTTTCGGGATTAGAAATGAGGGATTGCCACCACAGTGTTCAGGTGCTGTAGAAATGTCTCCTTTTCTGAAAGTCTTCCCTCTGGAACTCATCTTCATGTTGCACTAAGGTAAAGAAAATGCTGTTGACTCAAATCTACCAGAGGTGAAAATCCAATCTCACATATGTCCTTGCCATATAAGAACATTTAGAAAAGAAATACATGTCCTTAAAATTATATCAATTCACCTTACATGACTAAAAAAGAGACCATTTCTAAAGGATATTGATTAAAATGGAAATACATTCAAATAAATGGATTCTTAGCTTGAAATAACCTTTACAGTAAGTGAATGGTCTATTTTGAAAGTATGATGGGTGTTCTGAGGGGCACTACTGTATCTTAATTTTATTTTATTGCTATAGAGAGTTTTCTCTGTTTATGAAAATGCTATGCAAAGTGAGATCTATGGATTTCAAAATGAGGAGGAGCAGGAAATTTTGTCTTAAGAAGACATTTGCCTTTCTATTTCTTATTATTCTTTAGTATCATGAAAGACCAGACTCAGAGACCCAAGCAAAGATGAGTTTTCCAAGGCACCATATCAAACAGAAAATAAAAATCATTCTCTTTCTATGAAAGCTCTTATTTTAAATGAGTTAGACAAAGAATAAGACCAAGGAAGCAATAAAATTTCTTTTGTAGTGAGGGATGCCAAGAGATCTTTATCTGAACAAATCCAGAAAAGGAATTAAAGACCTTTGTTGAGCAAATCTCAGCTCTACTCTCAATGGACTGATCTTACAGTAAATGACTTGATAAGCAGAGAAAAATTTAAAGAAGGGCGGCTGAAGATTTGGGTCTTCTCTGACCTGGGAAAAACACTTTGAAAGGATCACTCCACCACAGTCCTGTGGTCATGTCTGTCCATCTCTTTTACACCCCAAAGCTGAGCGTTGCTGTAGAGACTGAACTGCTGGGTGTTGCAGTGCAAAAATCACAGGTCAGAGAGGACAAGGCCTGAGGTGTTGCTTAGCAGCTGTGGCTCTTGGGTGGTGAGTCCCAAGTGTCTTATTTCAAGATACTGTGGTACTTCGCTGAGAAAAAACAGAGGTTCTTGCAGGTTTTTGGATACTGAGCTGTTGGAGAGATATTCGTGAACCAGTGACAGAGATACGGACCTAGATTCTACAGAAACTGTGCAGTAATTTGTTCATCCTTTCCCTGGATCATGCCTCACTTTGCTGCAAAAATCTATACAAGAACTAGGAACTTAACTCACACCTACCAATAGCTCTTTGTTGAAAATAATACAGGTGAGTGAAGTAGAACATGAAACCAATTGTGAAAAAACATATAAATCCACTGAGTCCTCCCTGATTTCAGAAAACAAGTGCACCTGAAAGGGGCTAAGAAGCTAAATTTGAGTATTTTGCAGTCCCAAAAATGCCCAAATTGTTATGAACTTTAGGAATAGTCCAGGAAGTGTGGAACCTAAAACACATTCTGATAGATTCCAGGTGCATGAAATGTGTGAAGGCATCAAACATTTCTGCTTCTGGTTAAACTAGGAGAATCGCTAAAGGCTTTACAGACTGTCTGGTAAAATACAGATATTGCAATGGTAGACAACACAAGTGGGGTTTTTTGCCACAACATTGCAAACTTCAGAATTTAGAAAAATTGAGGGTTTCACTAATGAATCTGACAGAAGAGTTTCCTGATGCCAGTATTAGAGGCTGCACTGAAACTCTCTTTCTAAAGGTCTATATAATCCAGGTCCATCCTGTTGTGCTGCTGCTCTGGGAAACGTCGCAAGCAAAGACAATGCTACTATAATTTCGACCAGTCATGTCGTTCTTTTCTTCATGTGCATGGCACAGGGTTTGGAATGGGATGGTTTTGGATGTCCCTTCCATTCCAAACCATTCTGTAATTTATGACATTGTGTCTGATCTATCTTCAGGTGCGTAGTTCTAACTGGTCCCTTTGCAGGTCCCTTTGCACCCCATTGCTTCTCTGTGGTGGCTGCTGTGGGGCAAAAGGTCAGACCTTCCCATCCAGGGATGGGCAAGGTCCGATAAAATATGGAGATTATTCTTGGCCTTCTTTTTGTTGCTAACATATTTATAAAATATTTTTTGTAGTCTTTTACAGCAGTAGACAGATTAAATTCTAGCTGGGCTGTGGGTATTCTAATTTTCTCCCTGCACAACCTCACTACGTTCTTGTTGTCCTCCTGAGTTTCCTGCCCTTTCTTCCAAAGGTCCTAAATTCTCCTGGTTTTTTCCCTGAGCTCCAGCCCAAGCTCTCTTCAGTCAGTCTCCTTCCCTGCCTTTCTTCAGGCGCATTGGAGTGGCCTATTCCTCTGTCTTTAGATTTTTCTTCTTGAAGATTATCTAGCCTTCCTGGACAGCTTTGCCCATCAGGACTGCCTCCCAAAGAACTCTCTCAACCAAGTCCTAAACCAGCCAAACTCAGTTCTCCAGAAGTCAAAGAGGCAGTTCTGCTGACCTCTCTCCTTACTTCTTTGAGAATAGAAAACTCTCGTTTTGTGGTTGCTGAGCCCAGGACAGCCTTCATCCACCACATCTCTCACCAGCCCTTCTCTCTTCACCGTTGGTGGGTCCAGTGAGGGTCCTCCCCTGGTTGTAAGGATGCCAGGAAGGTGT
>VWZU01015767.1:3147-18737 GCA_013397095.1 Sterrhoptilus dennistouni
CATTTTAAATTTTAATTTAAAAAAATTTAAATTATAAATTAAAAGAAAAAAAAAAAAGGAAAAAATTTAAACACATCCCCATAGAAATGAGGTAAATTCCATCCCAATCTTTGACTTTCTGGGGAGTTTTTTCATGATTTAGGAGCAGAATTCTCATCCTTTTCACACCCACCAAAACACAAGACACAAACTTCCCTAAAAAAAACCCCAAAAATCCCCAAATGCCGTTTGTTTTCCAGGTGATTTGGGGATTTTGCTCCTCCCTGCTGGGAACAGGGAGTGAAACCTGGCCGTGCCAGGAGAGGATTCCTGCCCTTCCCTGGGGAGGTTTCACACTGGGACTTCTCCCAGCAGCTTTTCCAGCACCTTCTGTTCTCTTTAGAAATGGGATTTTTTTTTTCTAGAAATGGGTTTTTTCCCCCCTGAAATGGGATTTTTTTTCTCCCTGAAGTGGGATTTTTTTTTTGCCTCTGGAATGGGGTTTTTTTTGCTCCCTAAAATGGGATTTTTTTCCCTTGAAAATGGGACTTTTTTTCTCTAGAAATAGGATTTTTTTTTCCCCCTGAAATGTGTTGGGGTTTTTTTTGTTTGTTTGTTTGTTTGTTTTTCTCTAGAAATAGGATTTTTTCCCCCTGAAAATGGGTTTTTTGCCCCTGGAAATGGGATTTATTCCCATTGGAAATAGGATTTTTTCCCCTTGGAAATGGGAATTTTCCCCTTGGCAATGGGATTTTTCCCCCCTGAAAATGGGAATTTTTTCCCCCTTGGAAGTAAGACTTTTTCCCTAGGAAATGGGATTTTTGTTGGTATCTCATTCCCCATAAATCCATGTAGGGCTGCAGGGTTTTTTTGGGATCTCATTCCTGATAAATTTGGAGTTTTTTTGGGATCTCAGTCCCATAAATCTATGTGGGGTCGCATTTTGTCAATATCAAAGTCAAATTCAGGTGCTTTCCCCCAAAAATTGACTTTTTTTTCTCCCAAAACAAACGGTTTGGGGCTTTGGAGCCTCAGGAAAAGTGGGAACTGTGGGGATAAATCAGGAATTGTGGGGATAAATCAGGAACTGTGGGGATAAATCAGGAACTGTGGGGATAAATCAGGAATTGTGGGGATAAATCAGGAACTGTGGGGATAAATCAGGAATTGTGGGGATAAATCAGAAATTGGGGGGATAAATCAGGAATTGTGGAAGGAAGGTGTAAAACTGGACCCCCCAAGGTGGATTTTTGGAGGAAAATCCCAAAAAATGTCAAGGTAAAGACACCAGGGAAAGCTCCTGGTGCTGTTTCTCTATTGGCACTAATGAGAATTTGGGATTTTTAGCAGTGAAAATCCCACTAAAATATACAAAACCTGAATTTTCAGGGGTATTTTTGTGGGATTTTGGAGGAAAACCCCAAAAAAATCGAGGTAAAGACACCAGGGAAAGCTCCTGGTGCTGTTTGTCCATCAGCACAAGGAGAATTTGGGATTTCAGCAGTGAAAATCCCACTAAAAGATACAAACCTGAGTTTTTAGAATTGTTTTTGTGGGATTTTGGAGGAAAATCCCCCAAAAAACAAGGTAAAAACACCAGAGAAAGCTCGTTTTTCCCATTACAAAAGTCTTATTTAAGAGGCCAGGCATAAAAATTTCTTAATTTTTACCAAATTCCTGCTGAAATTGAGATTTTTTTCCTGCCGGGAAATGTCCAGGTGGGAATTCCAAGGTGACTCTGGGGCAGGATATTCACACTTTATTTACTCTTCTGCATATCCAAGGGCACTGAGACACCTCCGGGGCCTCTTTGGGGCAAAAAATGCTAATTTTGGGCAAGAGATCTTGATGAGGGATTTCCTTTTTGGAGATTCCACCTTTCCTGGACCTCGAGGTCAGTGATGGTTAATGGGAAGTGCTATAATTGAAATAAAATCTGAATAAAATCTTAGCACAGCTTTGGTTTTCTTCAAGGTGCATCAGCAGAGAAGGATGAAAACAAGAGGTTTTAAAAGCAAAAAGGAATTTTGGCACCTCTTTGGACAATTTTACAAATTTAAAAGGTCGAAAGATCTTTAATGTGGTCATAAAAAGCTTTTTTCTGGTCTAAAAATGATGATAAAAAAGTGATAAAAGGAAAGTGTGAATCAGGGAACCACCTGGGGGTGTTTTAAATCTTATTTTCAGGTTGTTTTTTTTTTTTTAATTTGCATTGAAAGATGCAGGAATAGATTGGAGTCCCTGGAGTTTCCTAATTCAGTTTTTTAATTTTCAGATATTTCAGGTGGTGGGAAAGGCCTGGAGTTGTGATTTGAGGCTAAAGAAGTAAAAGTTATTTTAATATTCATGTATTTTTTTCTGCTTCAAGAAAAACCTTGAGTTTGTGGCTGTTACATCTCAAACTCCTTTAGATTCAATTAAAAAAACCCTCATTTATTGCAAAATCCCCATTTAATGCTGAATCCCCAAATGGAAACCTCTGGAAGGGATTTTTTTTCATGGAGATAATGCTTGAAAAAAATCCAGGAATCTCTGGCTAGAAAAGCTTTTTGTGTCTCCCAAAAAAATCTGGACTCAGCCAGATCCTTCCTCTTGAAAAATGGGAAAAGCCTCAGGGTTCCTCTTTTTTTTTTTTTTTTACTGTTTTATTGGCAGGATTTTGTAATTGTTTTTTCTGGGGGTTGGGAATTTGATTTTTCAGGAGCCAGTGGAACAATTGGAGGGAAGTTTCCAGCTTCAGACAGGAGAAAAAAAAAGAAGAAAAAAATAAGAGTCAGCAAAATCCCCACCCCGGGGTTATTTTTGGGAATGGCCAAAAAAAGCAGCTGGAAAAGCATCAGGATGAGGTGGGAGCTTCATCCCCCTGGAATTGCAGAATTTACAGGATTTCTCTGCTCCTCTCCAGGGTTTTGTGTCCTTGGAATTGCGGAATTTACAGGATTTATCCTGCTCCTCTCCAGGGTTTTGTGTCCACAATTCTGAAATTCCAGAATTTACAGGATTTATCCTGCTCCTCTCCAGGGTTTTGTGTCCCCAGAATTGCAGAATTTACAGGTTTTCCCTGCCCAGGCTCTGTGGAATTAAAAGAAAAACTGTTCCCAGGGAATTCAATGGCAGCAAAATTCCGATTTTTCCCTGTTTTCCACAGGGATTTTTGGGAATTCTGCTCCCAAATCCCCTCCTGCACCTTTCCCAAATTGGGTACAGTAAAATGAGATTTTTCTCTTCTTTATTTTCCCTTTTCAGGATTATTTTTCCTGATTTTTGAGGCTCTGCTCTTGCAGCTCAGGTGGATCTCAAGGTTTGGGAATAGGAACAGAGTCGTTAGCAGCGCTCAGCGCTTTATTTTGGATTGTTTTTACATTTATTTTGCATTTATTTTGCATTTCCATGGGCTCAGGCAGCTCCTGGCACTTCCCATGGAAATGCAAAAGGCTCTGGGAGATAAAACTTCGCCACTTAAAAACAGATTTTTAAGGTTTTTTGGGTTTGGGTGGGTTTTTTTGAGGGTTTTTTTTGAGTTTTTTTAGCACCTAAAGCAGCCAGGATGGACAAAGAAAGAAGGGATTGGGAACTAAGTGAAATAATTGAAATAATTTCCTCAATTTTTCCCTCAAACCCTCAGTTTTTCCTCAAATTTCCCCTCAAACCCTCAGTTTTTTCCCTCAGTTTTTTCCCTCAGTTTTTTCCCTCAGTTTTTTCCCTCAGTTTTTCCCCTCAGTTTTTTCCCCTCAGTTTTTTCCCCTCAGTTTTTTCCCCTCAGTTTTTTCCCCTCAGTTTTTTCCCTCAGTTTTTCCCCTCAGTTTTTTCCCTCAGTTTTTGACCACTTTTCCCTCAGTTTTCCCTCACACCCTCATTTTTCCTCCATTCCTGTTTCCCTCACATTCTCCCCTTCTCCTGAAATCCTGTTTTTCTTTAGTTTTTGCCCATTTTCCTTCATTTTTTTTCCCGAAATCCTCAGTTTTTCCCCTCACACCCTCAGCTTTTCCTCAGGTTCCCCATAGTTTTCCCTCAGTTTTTCCTCACACCTTCATTTTTCCTCCACTCCTATTTCCCTCACATCCTCAGCTTCTCTCGAAATCCTGGTTTTGCCCATTTTTCCCTCAATTTTTCCTCAGTTTTTCCTGAAATCCTCAATTTTCCCTCACACCCTCAGTCAGTTTCCCTCCATTTTTTCCTCAGTTTTTCCTCAGTTTTTCCCTCAGTTTTTCCTCAAACCCTCATTTTACCTCCATTCCTATTTCCCTCACATCCTCAACCTCTCCTGAAATCCTTTTTTTCCTCAGTTTTTGCCCATTTTTCCCTCAGTTTTTCCTGAAATCCTCAATTTTCCCTCACACCCTCAGTCAGTTTCCCTCCAGTTTTTGCCCACTTTTCCCTCATTTTTTTCTTCAGATTTTCCTCGCACCCTCATTTTTCCTCCATTCCTGTTTCCCTCACATCCTCCCCTTCTCCTGAAATCCTTTTTTTCTTTAGTTTTTGCCCATTTTTCCCTCAGTTTTTCCTGAAATCCTCCGTCAATTTCCCCTTATTTCTTCCCCTCACACCCTCAGTTTCTCCTCAGTTTCCCCCCAGTTTTTCCTCAGTTTTTCCTCAGTTTTTCCTCTCACCCTCATTTTTCTTCCACTCCTATTTCCCTCACACCCTCACCCTCTCCTGAAATCCCGTTTTTTATCATTTTTCCCCATTTTCCCTTCATTTTTCCCCAGTTTTTCCCTCTGCCGAGCCCAGCCCAGACCGGGCCGAGGCCTCCCCAGCCGGGCCCGGATCTCTCTATTTTTAGCCCCGATAACACCAAAAAAATGCGGTTTTTCTTCAGAAACTCGGTGTGAATTTGCTCCCACACACTCAGCGGCTTCCTCCTCCCACTCTTTTGTCTGCAAATTGTGCTTTTTTCTCTTCAGACTTCGAGCTTTTCACTTTGCAAACCTTTGATTGCTCCGGGTTCGTTCTGCGGATATTCCCCAGGTTTGGGGCTTGAAAAACATCAAAAAAATCGCTTTGAAACTCTTTTTTTCTTTTTTAAATCTTAATCAGGGCTTGCATCTCTCTTTGGCAGCTCGACTGGAATTTGTTCTGTGCAAAAATTCGCCTTTAAAGCAGAAAAAAAAAAAAAANGTAAATAGGGGGGAAAAAGGTAAAATTTCCTTTTTCTGGTGAGTTTTGGGCCTTCCTGCCTCTGCTCTGATTTCCTCCTGCAGCTTTCTAGAGATGCTTAATGGGATTAGAAATTTAAAAGGTGTGTGAGGGAAAAAGTGTTTTATGAGCGTTTTTAGGGCGTTATTTCAGAGCTGCTGTTTGTATTNTTTTGGGGATTAAAAAACCCCAAACGCCGCTTTGGGATTAGAAATTTAAAAGGTTTGGGAAGGGGGAAAAAAAAGTATTTTATGAGCGTTTTTAGGGCGCTATTTCAGAGCTGCTGTTTGTATTAAATGGCCAAGGAGAGTTTTGGTTTTTATTTCAATGATGGTTTTTATTTCAGTGATGGTTTTGAAGGTTGTGGGTCCCTCGAGGGCGGCAGCGAAAGACTCGAAGCAACAAATGCTGCAGAGTGAAGTGGTTTTATCAGTAAAAACCTTTGATAAATTCAAAATAAACCCTTCCGTGGGCTTCATTTGAGGTGCTACTTGTTGATAAAAAAGGATTTTTTTGGGTTTTTTTAACACATCCCTTCGGTGAAATGAGGTNGAGGGCGGCAGCGAAAGACTCGAAGCCACAAATGCTGCAGAGTGAAGTGGTTTTATCAGTAAAAACCTTTGATAAATTCAAAATAAACCCTTCCGTGGGCTTCATTTGAGGTGCTTCTTGTTGATAAAAAAGGATTTTTTTGTTTTTTTAACACATCCCTTCGGTGAAATGAGGTGAAATATTGGCAGGAATTTTTTTTTTTTCGCCTTTCAGTAAATGGGGGGGGAAAGGTGAAATTTCCTTTTTCCTGGTGGATTTTGTGCTTTCCTGGCTCTGCAGTGGAATTCCTGATTCCTGGAAATACTCAATTATTTCAGCATCAGGTGGAAATAATCAGGTGTTTTCTACATGGAACAGGGAATTTTCTGAGCTCCTGATGGTTGATTCAGTTAAAATTCACTCTGAAGTGGGGGGAAATTCTGGTGGAATGATAATATGGGAATCTCTGGAAGAGAGGAGGGTTGGGTGGGATAATGTTGGGAAGGAATTCCAGGATTCTCACACAAAGATTCTCTTTATTACTATTAATAATTAATGTTAATTATTCAGGCACTGGCTGGTTCATCTCCTTGTCCTGAAGTTAAAATTCACTCCAAAGGGAGGAAAATCCTGGTTAAACAGAAATAATAATACGGGAATCTTTGGAAGAGAGGAGGGTTTGGGATATTGGGATGGAATTCCCAGGGAAGCTGTGGCTGCTCCACCCCTGGAATTGTCCCAGGCCAGGCTGGAGAGCTCTGGGATCACAAAAAGTGTCCCTGGATGGGATTTGGTGTCCCTTCCATCCCATTCTGGGATGTTTCAGTCCTTAATTCTCCTTCCCTGCACCCTCTGACCCCAGATTTAGCTCCACATTTAGCTCAGAAATTCCCAGGTTGTTCCTGACAGGATCAGCCCAGCCCAAAACCATCCTGAGCTCCCAAACTGGGACTTTTTCTGATGGGAAAAAATAAAAAATTAAAAGAAATATGAGGGATTGATTGATCTGTGTCCACGAGGGAAGCACATGGAGCTTCCTGCAGGAGGAAGTGGCAGCGTCAGGGGCAAATTCCAGCTTGGGAAAAGTGGATGGGGAAACTGATATTGTGGGGATTAAGGAGCTGGGGGAAGGGAGAGAGAGAGAGAAGGGAACAATTCCTCAAACCCCTCAAAATCCAAGATCTCTGGGGTTGTTCCCTGGTCGGGTTTAGTGCTGCAAGGTGAGAATTCCTTCTGGAATCCTTCTGGAATTCCGATTCCTTCTGGAATCCTTCTGGAATTCCTCAGGCGCTGCTCAGTTGTTGGAATGTGACTCTGGAATACCAAGGATGGGCCGGGGGAGGTTTGGGGTGTTCTGCAGTGGGTTTGCCCCGTGTTTGTGAGGGCAGAGCAGAGTTTTGGGGTCACCAGTGTCCCCCAGAAACCCAGGAGAAACAGCTGAGGTGGATTTCCAGGAATCCAACTTGGATTCCTGGATTTCCATTCCCTGGGAGTCTGCTGCCAGTGCTGATCCCTGGTATTTGTGGGGATCCCAAATCCCACAAATAGCCAAAAATCCAGGAGAGAGATGGTTGTGGTGATCTCTGGTGGATGGAGAGCATCCCTTGAGTGGATTTTAATTCCCTGGGAATCTGCTGCTGGGAATTCTCCTGTTCCCAGCTGTTTGTCCCTCCCTTTCCCAACCCCTCCCACCCTCAGCTCCTCCTGGAAAAAAACTCCACAAATCCTGAATCTGCCTGGATTCCAGCTCTGATTTCCCTATACCAGCTCGGATTTCCCTTTTTCAGCTCTGATTTCCCTATTCCGGTGATCATTTCCCTATTCCAGTGCTGAATTCCCAATTCCAGTGATCATTTCTCTCTTCCAGCTCTGATTTCCCTGTCCCAGCTCTGGTTTCCCTGTCCCAGCTCTGGTTTCCCTGTCCCAGCTCTGAATTTCCTCTTCCAGCTCTGAATTCCCTCTTCCAGCTCTGAATTCCCTATTCCACCACTGATTTCCCTATTCCAGTGATCATTTCCTGATTCCAGGTCTGATTTCCCTATTCTTGTGATGAATTCCCAATTCCAATGATGAATTCCCAGTTCCAGCTCTGATTTCCCTATTCCAGTGATGAATTCCCAATTCCAGTGATGAATTCCCAATTCCAGTGACCATTTCCCAATCCCAGCCCTGATTTCCCTGTCCCATCTTTACCTTCCCCACCCCACCCAGGCCGTTTCCTGACCCTTCTCCGCTCTGTCTCTTGCAGATAAAATGCCCGAGGGCTCNTCCGATGGAAGAGGCGCCGGGCCGGAGCAGCCCCCCCGGGACGGAGGGAGCCCCATGAGCCCCCCCAGATGAGCCAGGCAGCCAAAGGGGAGCCCCCCGGGGCCGGCATGGCACAGGAGGGGCCTCCCGCTTTCTTCGGCAGCCAGGAGCTGGATCTGTCCACCAAGGTGTACAAGAGGGAGTCGGGGAGCCCCTTCTCGGTGCTGGTGGACAGCAAAGTGAGCAAAGGCCACCTCCACGAGAGGGAGGAGCAGCAGGCTCCGTTCTTCAGGGAGGGCAGAGCCGTGGCAGAGGTGAGGGCCGTGAAGGAAGACAGGGAGAACTCCGACGACTCCGAGGATGAGGACGAGGACGAGGAGGAAGAGGACGAAGTGACTTACAAAAGGGAGCAGATTATAGTGGAGGTAAACCTTAACAACCAAACCTTAAATGTGTCCAAAGGGGAGAAGGGCGTCCCCTCCCAATCCAAAGAGACCGCTGTCCTTAAGAGCAGCAGCGAGGAAGAGGAGGACGACGAGGAGGAGGAGGAGGAGGAGGAGGACGGCGACGACAGCGGGGAGGAGGCCACGGAAGACAGCAACGATTACGAGGAGAACAACGAGAGGCAGAAGAAAAAGGAGAAAAGAGCGGTGGAGAAGGTTAACGTGGGGCAGAGGAGGAGCAGGAGAGCCGCCTCTGCCGCCGNNTCTGCCGCCGCCGCCGCCGCCTCGCCGGCACCCCGCGCCACACGGGGCCGCAGGAAAAGCTCCGAGCCCCCCAAGAGGAAGAAAAAAGCGGCTGCCAAGGAGGCCAAGGCGCCCGTGCAGAAATCCAAATGCGAGGAGAAGGAGACTCTGACCTGCGAGAAGTGCCCCAGGGTGTTCAACACCCGCTGGTACCTGGAGAAGCACATGAACGTCACCCACAGGCGGATGCAGATCTGCGATAAGTGCGGGAAGAAGTTTGTGCTCGAGAGCGAGCTGTCCCTGCACCAGCAAACTGACTGTGAGAAAAACATCCAGGTAGGTCCTGCTCGCCTGCTCTGCCAGGGCTCTCACACACCTCCTGGCGTGGCCTGGATCCGGCTGGTGGATGTTTCACGGGGGGGGGAAAAAAAAATCTGGTTTTTTCCAGCCCCGANGCCCGTGCAGAAATCCAAATGCGAGGAGAAGGAGACTCTGACCTGCGAGAAGTGCCCCAGGGTGTTCAACACCCGCTGGTACCTGGAGAAGCACATGAACGTCACCCACAGGCGGATGCAGATCTGCGATAAGTGCGGGAAGAAGTTTGTGCTCGAGAGCGAGCTGTCCCTGCACCAGCAAACTGACTGTGAGAAAAACATCCAGGTAGGTCCTGCTCGCCTGCTCTGCCAGGGCTCTCACACTCCTCCTGGCGTGGCCTGGATCCGGCTGGTGGATGTTTCACGGGGGGGAAAAAAAAAAAATCTGGTTTTTTACAGCCCCGAGTGCTGAGTTGGGCTCTGATTTATCCCGTTTTGGGGTCTCACAAAAGGAGAGAATGGCGGGGGAAAAAGTGCTCAGTTGCTCTGAGGAGTAAACTGTGAGTTGGGAACTTTAGGAGGCTCGGAATCTGGAGGAAGTGGTCCCAAAAAATCTGAAATTTTGTGGTAAATCCTCCTGCTGAGCACCCCCAGCTCTCACTGAGTTTAAGGTTCCTGGTCCCACAGCGTGGCCACGTGAAGTTTCCAGGGGAAACAGAATTCCAGGAATTCCCTGGAATGGGAAATCTGTGATTCCCAGAGAGGCAAACAGCCCAGGAATGGCAGGGAAAAGGGTGCTCAGCTGCTCTGAGGAGTAAACTGTGAGTTGGGAACTTTAGGAGGGTCGGAATCTGGAGGAAGTGGTCCCAAAAAATCTGAAATTTTGTGGTAAATCCTCCTGCTGAGCACCCCCAGCTCTCACTGAGTTTAAGGTTCCTGGTCCCACAGCGTGGCCACGTGAAGTTTCCAGGGGAAACAGAATTCCAGGAATTCCCTGGAATGGGAAATCTCTGAGATTCCCAGAGAGGCAAGCAGCCCAGGTGCTGAGCCAGGCTCTGATTTATCCCATTTTGGGGTCTCAGAAAAGGAGGGAATGGCAGGGAAAAGGTTGCTCAGCTGCTCTGAGGAGTAAACTATGAGTTGGGAACTTTAGGAGGGTCAGAATCTGGAGGAAATGGTCCCAAAAATCTGTAGTTATGTGGTAAATCCTCCTCTGAGTTTAGAATTCCTGGTCCCACAGCGTGGCCAGGTGAAGTTTCCAGGGGGAAACAGAATTCCAGGAATTCCCTGGAATGGGAAAAATCTGTGAGATTCCCAGAGAGGCGGGATCTGAGCCGGGCTTAAAACTGGATTTAAACCCCAAAGGGAATTCCCAGAGTGTTTTAAAGGTTTGGAATTCATCACCTGCACCCCGAGCCTGCCAGGAAACCCCAAAAAAAAAAATCCCTGGAGACACAAAAATCTCAGGGATTTTTTTTTTTTTTTCCCTCCCCAGCCGCTCCTGTTNTTTTTGCCCTCCCCAGCAGCTCTGATTTCCCCCAGCTCTGCTGAGAAGTTTTGGGAGCTTTGGGAAGTGCTCCAGAGTTTCTGATCCCTCTGGGTTGTTTTTTTTCCCTGGCTGCTTTCTCTGCCACCCCAAAATCTGCTTTTTTTTTTTTTTTTGGCCTTTTTTTCACCCACCTCCTCCTGAAATCCTCCCAGCTCTGGTTGGATTTTTGGGCAGCTGGAATTTGCAGGGCAAGGAGGAGGTTTGTTTTTTGGTTTTTGTTTTTTTTTTACATTGTGAGAGTTTGAGCACAATAATTGAACATTTTTCATTGTTTGTTTGCTGAACTGGGTTGATCCCCAGCTCCCACTGTGTGGGAGATGTGGAATATTTATTGCAATTTCTCTTTTCCAAGCTCTTTTTCCCAGCTCTGTGTAACTCTGGGTTGTTTGGTTGTTTTTTTTTTTTTTTTTTCTTTATGTTGCAGCTCAAGGAAGGATTTATTAATATAAATTTAATTTTTTTGCAGCTTTTGAGAGAAGTATTTTTAAGGTTCAGCACAGCAGGGAACATTTAAATGGGAATTTAGGAGATGCCCCAGCATGCAGGGCAGGAATTTAAAAAATAAAGGAATTAAAATTTAAGCAGGAATTCCTGAATATTTTGAACACATCAAACGGAGAAATGTCCTTTATCCATCCACATGTGTGATGGGAAAAAGAGAAATTATAGAAATTATGGTTTAAATCAAACTAAAATTTTCCTTAATTCAGGGAATTAAATGTGTTGAGTGGGAACTTTGTCCCCGAATAAAAACAGCTTTAATATTGAAGAAATGAAATATTAATGTAAATATTAATTTAATACTGGATAGAAATGAAAATCAAGGTTGGCTCATCCCAGTTTTTCATCCCAGGGGTGGAATAAATGTGTTTTTCCAGGTAATTCCTGCTTTTTCCTCTGTCACAACCAGCACCTTCACTGGATTTCTGTCGTCACCTTGGGCTCTCTGTGGTTCCTCTCAGCGTCGCTGTTTTAATTATTTAATCCTTAATTATTGAACCCTTAATTCAGGTTGTGGACTTGACCCCCTCCAAGGGCTCGTTGTGCTGTAAATCCAAAGATTTGGGATCATTCCTTTAGGAAAGTCCTCTTAGGAATTAGGAATTTCTTCTTTCTCTAGGAATTTTTTTTATTTTTCCTCTTCCCAAGAGGGGAATTCCCAGCAGGTGCTGTGGGGGCAGAACCTCAGAATTCCCAAACCTGCAGAGAGTCCAAGAAACAGCCCAAACGAGCAGAATCTGTTAATTTGTTAATTAATTAATCAGCACCCAGCCCTCCCGAGTGATGGGGAAGGGGTGGGAATTGATGGGGCTGGGAAGTGGAGATATCCCCAAAACCCCAAACATCCCCTAAAAAACCCCCAAAACAAGGCACAGTTCCTCTCTCTGAGGTGAAAATTATTTGGTTTCCTCACACTCCGGGATTTCCAGCTGGAATTTCCACACTGCACACAGATTTTTTTTTTTTTAAAAGTGAAGATTTTGGGAAGAGCTGCTGGGAAAAAGAAGAAATCCTGAAATCCTCCTGATTTCCTGGACGTTCCACAGGAGTTTTGGGAAAGGAATTCTCTCGTTCCAGCATCACTTTGGACTCCAGTGGGACCTTTAATGAATGGATAAATGAATTAATTAATCAATTAATTAATGAAGAGAGCACAGCAGGAGGAGCTGATGCCTGGATTTGCTTCGGGAACTGCTTTCCATGGAGATCCACTGGGATGGGAACTGCTTTCCATGGAGATCCACTGGGATGGGAACTGCTTTCCCTGGAGATCCACTGGGATGGGATCTGCTTTCCCTGGAGATCCACTGGGATTGGAGCTGCTTTCCCTGGAGATCCAGCAGGATTGGAAGTTTCCATGGAGATCCACTGGGATGGGAGAGCCTGGACTGGCCACACCTGGATTTTGGGGGGCAGGAAAGGCTGGATGGAGCTTTAGGAATTCAATGGTGTTGTTATTTTCCAGTTCTGTTGGGTTCTTCCCTCTCCCGGAGTTTGGATTTTCTCACTCTTGAGTGTTTGGATTCTTTGTACTCCAAAGGTTTGGATCCTTCCCTCTCCAGAGTTTTTGCTCTGAGGATTCAGATTTTTTCTGCACCATGTGTTTGGATTCTCTTCTCTCCATGTGTTTGGGTCATTCCCTCTCCGAGGGTTTGGATTTTCCCACTCCAAGAATTTGAATTCTTCCCACTCCAAGGATTCTTTCTACTCCCAAGAGTTTGGATTTTTCCTCACTGGATTTTTTTTCTCACTGAAAATGTTTGGATTTTCTCCAAGAGTTTGGATTTTTCCATTCCAAGGGTCTGGATCCTTCCCACTCTGAGGATTTGGATATTCCCTCTCCAGGGGTCTGGATTGTTCCCTCCCCAAGGGTTTGGGTTCTTCCCACTCTTTTTCCCAGCTCAAGGGTTTGGATCCTTCCCTCTCCAAGGGTTTGGATCTTTCCTACTCCAAGGGTTTGGATTTTCTCATTCCAAGAGTTTGGAATTTTTCATTCCAAGGGTCTGGATCCTTCCCTCTCCAAGGGTCTGGATCCTTCCCTCTCCAAGGGTTTGGATCATTCCCTCTCCAAGGGTTTGGATCCTTCCCTCTCCAAGGGTTTGGATCCTTCCCTCTCCAAGGGTTTGGATCCTTCCCTCTCCAAGGGTTTGGATCCTTCCCTCTCCAAGGGTTTGGATCCTTCCCTCTCCAAGGGTTTGGATCCTTCCCTCTCCAAGGGTTTGGATCCTTCCCTCTCCAAGGGTTTGGATCCTTCCCTCTCCAAGGGTTTGGATCCTTCCCTCTCCAAGGGTTTGGATCCTTCCCTCTCCAAGGGTTTGGATCCTTCCCTCTCCAAGGGTTTGGATCCTTCCCTCTCCAAGGGTTTGGATCCTTCCCTCTCCAAGGGTTTGGATCCTTCCCTCTCCAAGGGTTTGGATCCTTCCCTCTCCAAGGGTTTGGATCCTTCCCTCTCCAAGGGTTTGGATCCTTCCCTCTCCAAGGGTTTGGATCCTTCCCTCTCCAAGGGTTTGGATCCTTCCCTCTCCAAGGGTTTGGATCCTTCCCTCTCCAAGGGTTTGGATCCTTCCCTCTCCAAGGGTTTGGGTTCTCACTCTCCAAGGGTTTGGATTTTCCCTCCAAGGGTTTCTCTCTCCAAGGGTTTGGATTTTTCCTCTCCAAGGGTTTGGATTTTTCCCTCCAAGGTTTTCTCTCTCCAAGGGTTTGGCTTTTCCCCCCTCCAGGGTCTGAATTCTCCCAACCCAGCAGCACCAGGGTTGATTTCCCCCCGTTGCTGTTGGATTTTGGGGATCAGGAGGGCCACCAGCACTTCCCCTCCCCAAAACCCACATTCCCAGGCAACTTTTTCACCGTTTTGGGGTCTTTTTTTTTTTCCCCTTATCTGAACCCCCCAAATCCCCGCCCTAACCCCAAATCCTGCTCTGTGCCCACCCCCAGTGCGTGTCCTGCAACAAATCCTTCAAGAAGCTCTGGTCCCTCCACGAGCACATCAAGATCGTGCACGGCTACGCCGAGAAGAAATTCTCGTGCGAGATCTGCGAGAAGAAGTTCTACACCATGGCCCACGTGCGCAAACACATGGTCGGTGAGTGCCCCTGGGGGGACAGCGAGGGGCACTGGGGTGGTCTGGGGGCTTCGGGGTGGTCTGGGGGGGTTAAGAGAGGCTGGGGGAAGTGAAATAGTCAGGGGAAAGTGGAGTGGGGGGATTGAAATGGTCAGGGGAAGGTTAAAGTAGTCAGGGAAATCTGAATAGGGAAAATTGAAATAGGGAAAGTTAAAATAGTCAGGGGCGTTTGAAATAGGGAAATCTGAGTTAGTCAGGAAAAGTGGAATGGTCTGGGGGATGTTGACGTAGTCAGGGGAAATTAAAGTAGTCGGGGAAATCTGAAATAGGGAAAGTTAAAATAGTCTGGGGTGAGTTGAAGTAGTCAGGGGAAGGTAAAATAGTCAGGGAAATCTGAAATAGGGAAAATAAAAATAGGGAAAGTTAAGATAGTCAGGAAAAAGTAAAATAATCAGGGAAATTGAAATAGGGAAAAGTAAAATAATCACAGAAAGTTGAAATAGTTGGGGAAAAGTGAAATAGGGTAAAATAAAATAATCGGGGAAATGTGAATAGGGACAATTGAAATAGTCAGGGGAATCTGAAATAGTCGGGGAAAATTGAAATGTCTGGGGGACGTGGAAATAGTCAGGGGAAGTTGAAATAGTCAGGGAAATCTGAATAGGGGAAATTGAAATAGTCAGGGGAAGTTAAAATAGTCTGGGGGAATTGAAATAGTCAGGGAAATCTGAATAGGGGAAATTGAAATAGTCAGGGGAAACCAAAATAATCAGGGAAAGTTAAAATAGGGAAAAGTAAAATGGTCGGGGAAATTGAAATAGTCAGGGAAAACTGAAATTGTCAGGAGAAGTTAAAATAGTGGAGGGAATTGAAATAGGGAAATCTGAATAGGGAAAATTGAAATAGTCAGGGAAATCTGAAATTGGGAGAATTGAAATAGGGAAATTGAAGTAGTCAGGGAAATCTGAAATAGGGAAAGTTAAAATAGTCAGGGAAAAGTAAATTTATCAGGGAAAATTGAAATAGGGAAAAGTAAAATAATCACAGAAAGTGGAAATAGTTGGGGAAAAGTAAAATAGGGAAAAGTGAAATAATCGGGGAAAACTGAAATAGTTAGGGAAAAGTAAAACAATCAGGGAAAATTGAAATAGTGAGGGAAAAGCCCCATTTTCCCTGGATTGTCCCCAAAACTCTGGGATCCTGTTGAACAGCGAGAAAAACGGTACAAAATCCGTGTTGAATAGTGAGAAACTCCCAAGTGTGAGCACATCCCAGGCTGTGCTTCCAAACCACCCGCCAGGAATCATTTCCCTGCCTGGAATTCCTGGAAATATTTCCCCCAACCCTTGTTTTCCCTGGATTTCCCCTCTGCGACCCTCCCCCCCCCCCAGAATTTGTATTGTTTACTATTTTTCTTTGCTGCAGCCCACACCAAGGACATGCCCTTCACCTGCGAGACCTGCGGCAAGTCCTTCAAGCGCAGCATGTCCCTCAAGGTGCACTCCCTGCAGCACTCGGGGGAGAAACCCTTCCGGTGTGAGGTGAGGGCTGAAATCCCTGGCAGAAATCCCTGGGAATACTCCTGG
>VWZU01015768.1:6875-20625 GCA_013397095.1 Sterrhoptilus dennistouni
ACAGACCCCAGACCCTCTTTTTCGGGTCCCAGGCCTCTCTGCTGAGGTCTGTGACTTCCCAGGGCACCCAGAGGGATGCCCTGGACTCCAACAATCTCTGCCCCTCCAAGAGATACCTCAGATAAGAGAAGTGCAGCCAGATGCTTTCCTCTCCTGAGCTTGACCACTTCTTTTGTCTCAAGTACCAGGTCGTTACTGTTTCCTAGCAACTTATGGGGAAAAATTTCATGAGGAAAAAAGAAACAAAAGGAAAGATCCTAACCCCTAACAATGTGTTGTAGAAATACTTATTTATTTAAAGAAAAATTAAGTGTTGAATTGAACTTTGACAGTAGTTTAGATCACCAGTGTCAAGGTGACTAGAACTGAAGAAAATGTAACAAATTATACCAGGTCTGTACCTTGGACCTAGCAGAGCAATAAAGTTAATAAATTGTAAGGGATGGAAACAATTTATTGGTGGTATTCTTGTCCTCTTCATCTGGATATGGTCTTGATTCAGCTAATGGACTTAATTTTTTAAACCCCCTCTGACATTCATTTTCTAGAGACTATAGGGGATGTTATATAATGTATATATGTACTCTAGATGAATGCTTTTTTGTAAATGGAAGATAATTTTTCCTTCTTATGTAATTTTCTCTGTCAATGCAAGTTGAATATGGCTCCCTCCAGAGTCCATCCTCTTTGCAGTCTCTCTGCCTTTTTCTTTTTTTTTTAACTCCATGTTTTAATATGAAGCACACCAGCTCAGCTCATGTGTTGTATATGAGTTATCCCCTGCATCACACCATTTTACGCAGGTACTGAACCACTAGGGCAAATTGTAGATGGTCCTTTCTGCTACACTTTGTTGCACTCAGGACTGCACCTCTTTGTGTGAATTTAATATTCTTTCACTTTATATAAGGCTGAAAGAAGTACTCAGGCTCACTTATTCTTTCCCTCTTGCCATTTTTTAACTGAAGAGAAACATCCCCCTTCTAATTTTGCCAAATTATTAAGAAGACTAAATTGAAGACATTTATCTTGAAATGTGCTATTGGAGCAGACTGTTTATACAAGTGAAAGAAATGGTAACATAAGAGTATTTGGTCTGGTCTGCAAGGAAAAGATTGTTGAGATTTTTTTACATATGGAATATTGGTTCTAATATAAAAAAAAAGTTGTTTAAGAAGCTCCAATTTGCACATCAGTATTTTAGTGCAGTAGAGACAATTGTCACGGTCTGGTCTGGTGGTGAAGGTGCCACAACCTTCCTCATCAGAAGTGTCTTTAAAAAGACACCCAGCTCGACGGGGGTACAGGCACTCTCAGGCATAGAGTGATTAGCTCTTTGGGCACTCTTAGGTGCAGTGATCAGCTCTTTGGTACACTCAGGTGCAGAGTGATTAGCTCTTTGTGAGGCTGCCTGAGCAGCAGAGCCATGCTTGCCACCCCTGGTGATGCGGGAGTAAAAGCAGCAAGATGGGTGTCTTTCTGATCTCCAGGAGAGCTTCCTTATTCCACGAGGTCTGGAGGGAAAAGGAGCCAAATGGTCCCAGGGGAGAGGGATTATATAGGGTAGCCAGGGGCAGGGTTTCACAACTTGGCCAATGGGGAAAGGAATTGGGAAAGGGAGCAATCAGGGGAAGGATCCAAAAAGAACCAATCAAGAGGGGTAAAAACCAGGAACAAAGGGAATAACCAATGGGGTATGAACCATTAACATAGAATTCCAAAGGCTCACAGGTTGAAGTATTTTTTCTCACCTTGAGCCACAAGGAAAACTCTCAAAGGGACTTCCCAACGGAGAGTCCCTGTGAACTGAGGCAGCCTAGGGGCTGCACACTCTCCAAGGGAATTGTCCTCTGTGGATAGTCCAGGGACCACCACAGACAGTGGCATATTTTAAATGAGGAATATATTTTTTGTTACACTGTTGCTAAAATAGAATTGATATTAGATTTAGAGCTATGCTGTAATCAGTTTGAGGTAGAATATTCCATGCACATAGTTAAGATTTTCTGACTGGTGCTCATCCTGTGGATCCAGAATAAACTGTTAATATTTACCCATCAGTTGGTGGACGAGTGAGTCAGGAATTAAATTATACACGGCAGAAGATTGGAGAAGAAGCCATGTTTAACCCTCAGCTAATGATTCAGACTCCACATGAAGATGGTGCCAATGTACTAACAATAGAAGCACTCAGACAGCACCTTGACTCTGCACTTCAGACCAGCAGAGTAGAGGTTTATATGTACAACAGGTAAGGAGAAAAGCAAAACTTTTCTTGATCATCTGTAACAGCTGGAAAGTGGACAGATATTTCCTTGCATATATTTTTAATGGATAGCACTTCAGAACCTTTCCATTAGAACTGTTTTGATATGAATGTCAATAATTACCGATGCTTCAAAATGTGTCATGATAGCAGTGACCAGTTGACTTTTTAACAAATAAAATGGTGCAAGAGGTATTGGATGAGATTCTAAAAATGTACCCTTATGAGCAGTGCTACAGTGTATAGCATTTTTCTTGGTAAAGGAGTGATAACTGGTTTTTAAAATGAGACTTTATTGATGGGATTTCTAGCAATGAAAAGCCTTCCAATAGTTTGGGTTTAAAGAGAAAATTAAAATGGAACAGAAATGCCAGTGGGTAGAATTGCTGGGCTATTTAATAACATAGCAATATCAACATAATAACAATCTAATGTTTTCTCCTACATGCATGAGTCAGAGCTAGTCTGAGCCTGAAGCTGACTTCTTTCTTGTGTCACCAAGTGCTATCTTAATTCACAAGTGGGGTCACAGAAAGCCACATTTCTGTCCTTTTTAGTTGTCTCAACTAGCTTATTAATCCAAAAGTAGCTCCATTATTTTAATGACTTTTAAAGACTGGTATAAATTGAATAAATATTTCTAGTTATATCTACAAAAAGAAAGACCTTTTGTATTTTGTAAAGTTGTGGTATACCTACACTGAATAAAATTTCTTTCTCAGTGATTTACTACTTGAGGCCACCATGTCTATATAAGTTCCAATTTTAATGTATGTTACATTTTAAAAATAACTTTTCAGTAACTGTTAAAGAAAAAACCTTGTTCTTTATTACAGAAAATGGAAATTGGAACACTTATGTTATAAATCAGGAGAACTCATCACAGAAGCAGGGTACATGGATCAGGTAGGCATAACAGACATTTGATTATAAGCAATTTATATTTTCATGATTCAGCTTGTGTTGTTTATATTGTAGTGTAATTGTGTTTTTTTTCCCTTTTCTGACCTTGGCAGATTGTAGAATATCTTTATCCTTGTTTAATCATCACTCCTTTGGACTGCTTCTGGGAGGGAGCAAAGCTACAGTCAGGAACTGCCTATCTATTGTAAGCATGCTGTTTTTATAGCTTTCCAGTTCATAGTTTTAATAGTAAAATATTACATGATTTTGAGTTTTATCCCAATGCTTATTCAGATTCTGGTTTGACCAAAAAATAATAATTAAAAATAATTTTATTTGGTTTGTGTGGCCAGATTTTGGTAGCAGGGGGATTACAGGGGTGGCTTCTGTGAGAAGCTGCCAGAAGATTCCTCCATGTCCAGCAGAGCCAATCCCTGGTGGCTCCAAGATGGATGTGCCGCTGGTCAAGGCTGGACCAATTAGAAATGGTGGTAATGCCTCTGTGATAACGTATTTAAGAAGAAGAAAAAAACAGTTCTTATACAGTGGTAATTGTGGCCAGAGTAGAGCGAGGTGGGAATGCGCAAAAGGAACAACCCTGCAGACACCAAGGTCAGTGGAAAAGGAGGGGCAGGAGGTGCTCCAGGCACGAGAGCTGAGATTCCCCTGCAGCCCGTGGTAAAGACCATTGTGAAGCAGAGAGGAGGCTGTGACCCTGTGGGAAGCCTGCACTGGAGCGGAGTCCTAGCGAGGATCTGCAGACCCATAGACAAAGAAGCCCACGCTGGAGCAGGTTTCCTGATAGGATTTTTGACCCCATGGAAGACTGACACTTCAGCCTGAAGGACTGACCCTGTGGAAGAGTGACACACATTGCAGCAGTCCCTGGAGAACTGTTGCCTGTGGGATGGACTCATGCTGGAGACTTTTGTGGAGAATTCTCTCCCATGGGAGGAACCCCACAGTGGAGCAGGGGAATGACTCCTCTCTGAGCAGTGGCAGCAACAATGTGTGATGAATTGACTGTGACGCCTATTCTGTGTCTCCCTGTGCCACTGGGGGAAGAGGAGGTAGAGCTGGGATGGAGAGAGGGGTGGAGGGAAGGTCTTATTTTACTTCTCATTTTCCTGCTCTGATTTTGTTGCTAATAAATTCAATTCATATCTCTAATTCGAGTCTGATTTGCCTGTGATGGTATTTGGTGAGTGATCTCTCCCAGTCCTTATCTCAACCCATGAACCCTTCATTATATTTTCTCTCCCCTGTCTAGCTTCAGAGGGCAGTGATAGAGAGGCTTTGGTGTGTGTCTGGCATCCAGCCAGGATCAACATGCTATAATAGTAAAATAAATTGTAGTGTCTGCAAAAAATGTGCATGGATTTTTTTTAATTGAACAAAGATTTTTCATTTTTTAAAAGATGATTCGTATGCATCAATTTTATATCCTGTGTCATTACTTCTCTTGTTTTGCTGGCATGCAAAAGGAAATATAAATTCTGAATTCAAGCTTTTTTGGAAATGACCTTTTTCATTTTTTTTCCCTCCCCCCCAAACTACAGAATATTGGCTGGCAATTTTATTTCCAAGAAAATTTAGGTCTCTTGGGTAAATACTCAAGTCTTCCTAAGGAATACAACTCAAATCCTTTGCTTATGAGATCATTAAAGAAAGCAAATATGTGTGATATTGTATGTCCTGGATCATTCAGAGAGTTAACTGTTAATCTGTGCAGGCATTTTCTCTTAATTATGCAAGAGTTAGCATTTGAGTTATTGTTTCTGTCCTGGTTTGCATGTCTCTGAAAGCAATTTACAATGGCTATCTCCTAACGTTTAGTGTACAATTTTAGATGGGGAGATAAGGGGGGTTGCATTTTCTGGTTAGGAGATTTCAAATAAAGAATTAAGCCTGTTTCAGCAAATACACGGTGGTTTGAATTGCAGAATAAGGCAGCCAAAAGCCTTTGTAGTCTGTCAACATCACAAATTCAAAAGTGGAGGGTGGGAGATTGATACAGGTTAACACGTGGTCAGAGTATAATGAACCATGTGTAAATGTATCAATCTCCGAGGGTCCAGCCTTTGCAGAGAAGTGGCTAAAATTAATTTCAGCGAGACTGCTCTTCAGACGTGTTTTGTAAATCAAAAGGTTTAATAAGGAAAAATAACAAAATAATAAACGTTACAGAAAACAAATGAAAGCTGCGCACAGGTGTCCGAGAAAACTTCTGACACCCTGCTACAAACACTCCAAAAACCCTCTTCCTTCTTTTGTGTTCCTTCCTAAATACTGAATGTTTTAGGAGGGACAACCTGGCCTGCTGTCAATGAAATTAACAACAGGCTTTGAGTTACACTCTTGGAGCCCAATCCCTGTTTTTGTTCTGGCGCTGAGCCAATCACTGCCAGGTGCGTATGGAAAAATCTAGGTAAACTTCCTAAAATGTCTAGAGGTAAACTGAAACTCTTTCCCTATTTGGAAACACCTGCTGGAGGTGTGGGGTGCATTACCACAGGAGATGTGACAGTAATAGTGATGAGAGCCATGGTGGCAGGAAAGCTTGATGGTTGATAGTCAAGCAGCCAGGGCATTTGCAGGAGCACAGAATTGTTATAGATAAAAAATTACCAGCTATATTGATTGATTACATTTGGAAGATTATTAGACGAGCAAAAAGTAATCTGATGCTATGTGAAAGGATTTCTTTCATGACCCTCCTCCCTTTTTCCCCTCTCACCTCCCTCCAAATTCTTTGAAGCAGCAGTTGGCTGCTTTTTTGTTATTTAGGTGCTTGATGGTTTGTTTTACTTAGTTTGTAAATTAAATTATTTTTAACATGGGAATATTCCCTTTCATACAGTAAATCAGCATGTAAGTACTATTTTTGTTAAAATCACCACAGGGCTACAAGAAAAGTATGCATAAGCAAATATAATTAAAACATGCATTTCATTTTATGAAACAACCTTACCAGAAAGGGTTATAACTTGTAACAGAAAACAACTTCAACATCTGTACAAATACAAATTTAAAAATTATCTTTCAGTACTTATTTTGTCTCTTTTTGTCATTTTCCCCTGATTTTTTTAATAGAGGGAAACCTCCTTTGCAGTGGATCAACTTTGACCCCTTAGAATTTTTAAAAGAGTTAAAAAAATAAATTACCAAGTGGAAAGCAGGAAAGAAATGCTAAAAAAAGCAGAGGTTGGTCATGGTTATATGGATCGACCCTGCCTGAATCCTGCTGATCCCGATTGCCCAATCACAGCTCCCAATAAAAATTCCACCAAAGTAAGTTTGCTTACCTTTGTGTAAATCTTTTCAAGGGAGGCTCTGTATGCGTGGTGAGAGAAAATGGTACCATTCCCTTCCAAGTAATATATATTTTATATTCTTCAGTGATTAAATTATTTGGTTTCTATTATATACCATTAGCCCAGGGTAACTAACTTTCCTTCAGCCTGTGATGCAATATTAATCACGCATATTTAGAGTGAAATTATAGTTCTCACCTACTGGCTAGGTGTGGGAAGGTGGACACATTATTTCAGCAGGCAACATGCCTCAAGCAGATACTCCTGGAATACAGCTACTGCTGTACACTGACACTGCAGCAAGGTCTTCCTTCAAGTAGGGCCAGTTTTGTTGATCCAAATTATATATCCATTTCTCAGTCAGTGTGGCTTTGGTGAAATTGCTATCTGGTGAACAAGTATCAGGCTAGTTTGTCTACTTCTGTTTGTTGAACACATTTCTCTGTAGACTTCCTAGATGATCTTCAATATCTGTTATTTCAGTATACTAGGTGTTGATTTAGGATTTGTCTTAAGTTGTGCAACTGATGAATTGCTGCTTTAAAACTTTTTTCTAGCCTCTTGATGTAGCTCTTGTTTTGAGTGGCGGATGCTATGGACTGTCAAGAAAATACATGCATTGGCAGGAGGAATTGATTATAGGTGGTACAGTCAAGAATAGTTCTGGTAAACTTGTCAGGTAAGCAAAAAAATGTTTACAGAAGAATTTTTAATTTTTCTTTGTTAGAGTTTGGGATTTTTTTGGCAGAGGGGCAGATCATGCAAAATCAACTGTCTTTCAAAGTCTGTGAATGATGTATATTATGAAACTGGGTATAGGAGGACATCCCTGATGAGGACAGAATTTAAAAGAGTGATTATTACATAGCTGTTTAAATTTAAGAAGGTGTCATTGGTGCCTACTTCAAAGGTAAAAATTATAGTGTACATTTCTCAGAAATAATTTTTTTCCTGACTACTTTGTTTTTTAGTGTATGTATAAAGCATTGAACAGTATTTACAATAATGAACAACTTGGTGTTTTTGAAATATGATCAAAGGAAAAAAAAGGGGAAATATAACTGCTAATGCGCCCACTCATTTGATTTTTATCAGAAAACCAAAATCTCCATTGAACTGTTTGTTTATGGTCTATACAGAGAAAAGTATATTCTTTATGTAACTGTATCTTGAATACATTTTTGACTGACAAAATAAAACCCTTTGTTTCAGACTTCTTGAAGAAGTCATGGAACACTGTACTTCAGGGAGAAACCCCCTGAAATAGAATTGTGTTTAAAAAGAGGACACATAAAAACATTATTTAGATGTATACACTAAATCCAAATTTATATTAAACTAAAATAAATATAATTATTGCATATTTAATACAGATAATTCTTACTATAACTTTTTATATGGGTTTTTAGGGTTTTTTTCACTGACATTAAATACTGAAAATGTATTTAGTGTTTTCTAAAAATAGCCAAAGAATTTATTCTTGGTGAAAAATTAAATAGTTCCTTAAGCTTCTAAAATTGTTGGATACAGTTACATACTGTGTAAATTTACAGTGAATAATTATTGCCTTTTGTGTATTGTTTGCTGTTTGTCAGGTGTCAGGAGTTTAGTCTGGCATTTCTCTCCAAGGTATGAAAGACCAAGGTCTTCAAAGGACAATTTGCCAACAGCATTTGCAAGATCTTATAGGAATAACTGTTCCTGTGTCCTTCTCATAGCAATCTGTCAGTCATGATTGTTATAAGTGATTTGTAGGGTTACATTCTTTGCTTCTGAAACTGATCCTATTGAAAATAATGGCAAAATACTCACTAACTTCAGTGAAATATAGACTTAACATCAGTACTGTATAGACTAGTACAGCTTTGCCAGATACATGGTAGAATAATTATACTCTGTTCAATTTTAGTATCAACATGTCGCCTATAAAATCAAGAATTTTTTCAAGCTCATATTAGGCTTTCATTTGAGCCTTTATACAGTGAAAAAACATTTCTTGAAAATGCTTATTTTAATGCCTCTTTTCTCCTCTCTCTTTTCTCCCTGTTACAGTGCCCAAGCTTTGCAAACCATGTTTCAGTTAATGACCCCTAAGCAAATGTATGAGCATTTCAAGGGATATGAATATGTTTCACATATCAACTGGAGTGAGGATAAGGCAGCAGCAATTCTGGAAGCCTGGCAATGGATATATGTGGAGGTAAAACAGACAATAACCTAGATGTCTTGCTATATAACTTTACTAAGATTCACTGCCTTTTGTTGTGGCTTTTTATATTATTTTCTCAAGGAAAATGCTTAAACTAAAACTGAGTGTTGTGTCCCGGTTTTAAAGTTATCCTTATGCTGTAATGTGCTGGTTTTGCATTAATTGGCATTTGGTAAGGAGGGAAGAAGCCACTACAGAAATTATTTTTCTAAGAGAAGCTGCTAGCAGTTTCCTCCATGCCTGACCAAACCAATCAGTGGCTGCTTTGAATATTGACATCTTGTTAAACCTATTAAAGAGTTGAATACACCTCTGTGAGATTCACATTTTAAGATGAACAAGCCCGGGAAAACTCTCTTCTTCTTCTGGCCTGGGAACAGGATACAGGCCAGCCTGGCCTCCTCTGTGTGGCTGGGCCAGGCCGGGTGGACCCTGCCGAGGGGCCAGACCCCTTCCCAGGGAGCCCACTGGGCCCCATCCCGGATGGGTGGGCCCCAGCGGCTGCCAGGCAGGGGAAGGGGAGGCCAAGGGGCCCCAGTCAAGGCAGGGCCAGGCCATGACTGTTAACATCTTGCTGCCGGGCCGGTTCCCCTCCCTCTGCGCAGTCAAGCTGACCTGCGGCTGGAATTAAACACAGTATGGGCCTGAGACCAGCCATGCATCCAGAGCGGCTGCTGCCATTCTGGCTGGGCCCCCTGAGATCCTGGCACAGCCCCAGCACGGCCTGAATCTACCACCTTGATTTCTTCGGCCACCACCTGGCAGAAAACCATCATGACCATCTGCAGGCCCCAGACGAGATATTAACTCTTTCACAGCACAGATGAAACTTGCAAAACATCGATCCTCTCTCAAGCGAGAGAAAAAGACAGAGTGAAGACACGTAGAGACAACATGAAGACACCAAGGTCAGTAAAGAAGGAGTCAAGTCCCAGATGGGAGGAGAATGAGAAGATGCCTTAGTCTTAGGCTGAAATTCTTTTGTAAGGCCATGGTGATGGACTGTGATATACTAGAATATCCATTTAATTAATGAAAAAAAGCATGGAGGAATAGTGTTCAAATTGTAGACATGAGCAAAGGCATTTGTGCTGAAGCAAGTAAATGTTGAAGTAGCTGTGATCTCATGAGAAGCTTGAACAGAAAGATGTGAGTGAGATGAGAGTCATAAAGACCATTTGCCCCCAGGGAAAGAAGAAGAAGACCTCTGTTCCCAGAGATGAAAATGATCTCAGAGATAGATGAAGAGAACCTTTGCTTTGAACAGTTCATCCTTAAAATAGTACCCCATAAGTTGGACATGGCCCATGAATGCAGCTGTGGGAAGGCTGCATGAGATCGGAGGGACTTCACGATTGCAGATTCCTGGGTGGCTGCTATTCGTGAAAATTGAAGCCACGAAAGAACTGTTTCTTGTGGAGAAACTTCTTAATTAAGAAGCTGCTTGCTTACTCACATATGAGAAGCCATGAAGGTTTTACTGTTTGCTGGATCTAGGATTAAAGGCAAAACTCATCTCATACAACAGCAAATCAATGACGGAGTTATGGAAAGAAGAATGTTTTGAATGAGCTGTGAATACAGTGGCCTTTAATGAAGATGCAAATTCTTGTTTGATAATCAGTAGCTTGCAGGAAATAATTACAAAAAATATTTATTTCATGTAGCCTGAGTGAAATCTCTGTTATAGAGTGTATGCTTTAATAGGAGCATTAAGGCAAATGTAGTTGATTTCAGATATGTGCTGTAGAAGATGATAATGGGCTTTTTTCTTAGCCATGCTAAGTTTTATTTTTCTTTCTGTAGGTTGTTCATCAAAGTGTTGCACAAAACTCTACTCAGAAGGTGCTTTCCTTTACTACAACTACTCTGGATGATATTCTAAAGTCATTTTCTAATGTCAGTGTTATCAGAGTAGCTAGTGGCTACTTGCTAATGGTAAGAAACTAAATTCTATTTATTTAATTGACTCCAATAGTATACCAGGGCTCAAATGGCTGCCTTCTTGTTACCAGTCAACTATACAGAACATTTTCAGAATAATTGAAATAAAATTTGCAGTTTGTAAACATTTGCCTCTGGGTTGTCACCTATTCCTTTATGTAACATCTCTGATATGTCTGTTCTGTTTAAAAACCCTTGTTAGCCTATGTATGTTGTTGGGGGAGATAGCCAGTAGAGAAGGATCCATTCTAATCCAATCCTTGCTTTGCTTTCAGCTTGCCTATGCCTGTTTAACAATGCTGCGATGGGACTGTGCAAAGTCTCAGGGTGCTGTGGGTCTGGCAGGAATCTTCTTGGTTGCTCTCTCAGTGGCTGCAGGACTGGGTCTGTGCTCATTGATTGGAATTTCCTTTAATGCTGCCACAACTCAGGTATTAAGGAGACAAAAGTCTGCTGCTAAATTACAAGAACTTTGTTAGTAAATGAACACATCTGAATTGATATTTGAAGAAAAACATAAGCTGAGAAAGATACAAGTAAAAATAGAAAAATCAAAATACTTTTTCCTATATAGTAGCTTACGCTGTGAGAAAATAAAAGAACGTGCTGCCAAATGAGTTTAAGAAAAAGGCAGATATCCTGCAGTTTTTTTAATTATGTAGATTCTAGGATATTTGTTTTTCTGTCTCCATATGAGTGCAAAAATCCAGTTGTACACAAAAAATGCAAGTTTTGCCCTTACATCCGAATATATCAGGATGTTCAACTCCTGATAATATTTTGAAAATAACTTGAAATATTGTCTGTTATTCTTTGCCTACCAAAAACTTGAATTAGTTTTAGTGAGGTTTTGTACTTTTAAATGGTATAATGCAAGTTTCTCATTAATTTTTCAGAATGAAAGTTACTAGCTGTATTGCATCATATTAATTTTCATTTTAGCTTTGAAGTTCTGTTCAGAATGAAGTGTAAAGGTTATTTTGATTAGCTGGCTAATGACTAGCTTAATGGTAAATAAGAATAATATAAAAAATTTTTTTGTTTGTTTGTTTTGTTTCTTCCCAAAGGTTTTGCCTTTTCTTGCTCTTGGAGTTGGTGTAGATGATATATTTCTTCTGGTAATGGGGAGGACAATAAAATAATAAAGTAAAAGAAAATGCCTTGTAGAGGAAAATATACCTAGAATTAGTTAGCAATGATTTTTTAGAAAATCTTTTGTTCTAGAGATCTTTGTCCTAGGGCCTGGTGTTTTTTCTTTTTATTTATAATTACCCATGACATTCACATAGTCACATTATGAAATCTAAGATCCTCCTCACTTTTATAATCTTTTTGTTTTGTTGACATTTTTATTGTCAGTCCAGAGTTTCATATCCAAAGTACAAATCATTTAAAAGCAATATATATTTCAGTTTTGTTTTATACAAGCAATGTCTTCCATGTGCTCTTTCCAGTTGGTTTGGCATGCAGACAATAAAAACTCATTGTGCTATAACCTTCATATGCTTCAAAATAACCTACTGCATTGGGAAAGGGTCCTGTGTTTGATTCTTTCAGGCTTTTGTGTGTTTCCTGGGATTTCTGTTTGTTGGGGTTTTTTTCTTACATACCTCTTTAAGGCATTATGTATCTACACTGTTAATGCATGTTTATTTTCAGTGAAAAATGTTAAGAACAACAAGTGGCTGCACTAATACAAAACACATCCTACTTGATGTATTTGATATAATATCAGTATCCATTTAGCTTTGACTTTTAAAGTGTGTCATCTTTGATAATGTTTGCTACCCTCCAAAAATGTAAGCACTTAATATGTTATCTGCTTTTCTCCTGGACAGTGTATAGTTTTTACTCTTACAAACTCTCAAATG
Organism: Sterrhoptilus dennistouni; assembly: GCA_013397095.1. Lineage (NCBI taxonomy): Eukaryota > Metazoa > Chordata > Aves > Passeriformes > Zosteropidae > Sterrhoptilus > Sterrhoptilus dennistouni. The sequence goes on from VWZU01015768.1 coordinate 19,383, forward strand.
CATACTTTTATTCAGAATTTCCTTGTAATAGTTTTTGCTGTTACCATGTTATATCTGTAGGATGATCCCTTCATTTGCAGGACATTACCTTATTCATTTGACTTTGTTTTGCAGGACAGAACAGGTGAATGCTTGAAGCGAACAAGAGCAAGTGTAGCCCTTACATCTATCAGCAATGTTACTGCTTTCTTTATGGCTGCCTTAATCCCTATTCCTGCTTTACAAGCATTTTCACTCCAAGTAAGTTTTAATGTTGTTTTGTTAGCTCTTGTAGATAGTGTCATTGTGAAAATGAATGATAATGTTAAAGACCATGTTCAGTGTTTCTGCAGTTCACTCAACCAATCACTGTTTACTATAGTTCTTGGTGATAACCAACTGCTTTCTCCTCTTGATTCTACTCCTTCCATTTCTCACACCTTGAGTCTTTCACATCCTGTTAATAGGTGAAAGAATATCCTGCTTCATCCCAACTAAGTTGAGTGCAAAAACCAAGAAGTATGCAACTAAGTAGAAACAAGTCTCTGGCAAGATTTGAATTCTTAAGGCAGTCTAAACCAGTACTCTGTACTCTAGTTTACACCATCACATTCCTAAGTAGAAATTTATTCCTTTCATTGAAGTTTGTCCAATTTGCTGCTATTACAAACTATAACCTAAGTTCAATGACAGCAGCAAAAATGCATTTACCACATTAATAATTACCGCCACAGTTTGTACTGACTTTTTCCCAATGTAATTTTAGCAAAATATTGGAGAAAAATTCATCAAGAATTTTCTGCTCTGTTCTGTTTTGAGAGAAAATGTGATTTTTCTGTGCTGAAGCATGTATTTCCTGACAGCTGGTAAGTGAGCCTACCAGGGGAGGTGCCTCACTGGACCTACTGTTTATAAACAGAGAAGGGCTGGTGAGAGATGTGGTGGTCAGAGGCTGTCTTGGTCTCTTGGTTTGAAAGACAGGTGTCTGTCAAGGAAGATGCAAACCTCCCTTGGAATAGAAAATGCGACCCCCTTCCCTCACAGTTATTTTAACTCCAAAATTATGGGGCTCTCAGGCAAATATATGGGAAAAGGAATAACAGTTCTTTACTAGTATGTATATGCATATGTATATGAATAACAAGGCAAACAAACAACAACAATGGTAGCAACAACAAACAAAACCAGAAACCCAGTAACAGCCCTCTCTTGGCTGTCAAGCACCTTCCCCTTTGGCGTAGTTATGGTCACAGCCGGCAGGGGC
>VWZU01015769.1:0-10058 GCA_013397095.1 Sterrhoptilus dennistouni
GCATTCTTTTGGCAAACTGCTGCTAGGCCCTCCTCTCTTGGGAATGTGTCTCCCTGTGCTTTGTTTCCTGTCAAGAGGTGTCTTCAAAGCACTGCACAAAATCAGTCTCTGTGATGGCCATTTGTGCTTCAAAGCTGCCTGTGTTGGTGCTGTTGGTGGTGGTGTTGTTGTCATTGTTACTCAGCTGACCACAAAGGGTTCATAGCCCCAGACAGTGGAGCTGCCTTCTGTATCTCATGGAAGCTGGGATCTCTGCTTCAAAGTGAGAATCTTGCATTTTGTTTCCCTCAGGGAGAATGGTGAACATGGAAAATCCCATGATGAAATATACTGAACTGGAACATATTGGCTGTGGGTGAGTCTAATCACAGCTATATCTACAAACTAATGGAGCACATGTTTTTCTGGTGGAATATCTATCAGCTGTGAAGTCAGGCAAGCTGAAAACATATTCAAACATTGGGGTTAGATAGCTCCACCACTCAGTACTGACCAAAAGTTTTAAGTGTGGTCAGAAGGCATTGTCAAAGACATGTCCGTGCTATCAAGGTCTTGCCTGCAGCAAGGCATAGCACCGGGAGGATCTTCTGGTGTCTCAAGTATGGGACAGCTCTGTGTTAATTTCCTTAGCATTTTTGTATATCTCTAAATCATCTGGCCACACGAACGAAAGGAGAAGAATCTTGCTTGCCTGAAAGAGCAACCTACTCCCTATGATAGCTGTGAGAAAACTGTTCTCAGGAATATTTCTTTCCAAGAGTTTGCTGAAGGAAATACTCTGTGGCCAGCATCAGAACTGAAGTTTAGAAACTGAAACCTGAGAAGAAAGAATAAGCTCTGTTTTTGAGCTGAGGAAGTTAACCCAAATGCTTCAGGAACAGGCCCAGTGCCCATGCACTTGAGAGGAAGATGCCTCATCTGCCTTCTGGGAGACCCCTCCTGCACCCTGCAGCTTTTAAGCACTTAGAGCAGAGATCTCATGTGTGAGCTGGCTTTCACTCTAAGATCTTCTTGGAATGAGGAGCTTCTCCACAGCTTCGCCTTTCTTTCCTGTTTTGTTTCTAGGGGTTTTGGAGAAGTTTGTAGAGCACTGGACATTGCCACAGGAGAAGAGGTAAATGTCAACAGCCCCTGCAGACTGCTGCTCTTGAGGGCTTTCCCCTCTGGTGTGAGCTGTGGCTGCAGCTTTGGGTAGAGCTGTACTGAAAAAGCACAAGAAGCACAGACTGGTGCCAGCACGCAAATTACATTTAGGAACAGTCTTTGTCCTTCTCAGCTGCCAGAAGGAAGACAAGGAGGGCAGCGGCTCCTTTCAGAGAAGGACATGCTCACTCGCTCTCCATTGCTAAAACAAAGGTGGTGCCTTGTAGAGCATCTCACTGCTCTTTGGGGCTATAGCTTCAGAGTCCTGAATTCTCATTTCTGGCTGCCAGCAAATACATCTGAATGTTACTGGTAGTTCCTTAGCCACCTGCAGTGCTGCCCTTGGGAACTGCACATAGAGGGAGATCTGCAAGGCATCCCTAAAAGCTCTAAGCCCTGCCCACAGCCCAAGATGTATCCACAGAGTCCCAAGGCACAGATTACATCTTTTGAAGTCCAGACAGAGCAGCAGAGAGTGTGGTCAGAACTTTGTGGGTGATAGTTGAGACATTTTTGTTACCAAGTGGACAAGACAAACATCAGTGGCCATGTGTCCTGTAACTGGCCCAGAAAGGACCAGAGAAATGGGCTGTTGGAATGTCAGTTCCTAATTACTCTGATGTCTAATCACAAGGCACTTTGGCATGGGTCAGCTGTGTCATTGCAAAATCACTCACTTCATGTGCATTGTGGTCTCATGCCACCAGCTTCTCAAGTTACTGATTTTCAATGTTATTTTAGGTGGCCATAAAGAAAATAAATCTGCGTGGACTGAGGAATAAAGAAGTAACTGTCAACGAACTCATGGTCATGAAGAAGAATAGGAGTCCCAACCTGGTCAGCTATTTAGACAGGTCAGTGTGTGGCCTTATCCCATGAATATTTGTTTACATACTATAAGCATGTAAAAACCCACTTTAGTCAGTGGCAGAAAACAGAGCTTTTGATTATTGATTAATCATTATTTCTCTGCTCTGCCAATGGATGGGAAGAGGGTACATCTTCCCTGGCACACATAGTTTAAAACCATAGTAAGTCGATATCCTGTAAGTTCACTGACACTGTGTGGATTTTTTTCAAGACTCTTATGTGTTGATGAACTATCCTAGAGAGGATTTTCCTTGCATTGTTGTCCCTCTTTTCCACTGCTGTGCATGCCAAGAAGACTAGGTGCTTATTTCCAGAAGTACTATGCATGACAGGTTTTTGTCTGGGCTGTAACTAAACTGCATTTTTCACTTGCTGGCTGTCTAAGCATCTCCATTTTCACAGCTGTGCCTTTCTCCTTGAGATAGATTGCAAACACTGCACAGCCAAGAGGGAATGTCTATTTTTTTATTCTGTCATTGTCTCAAAGGGACCCGGAAACAAGAAAAAACGTTTGTCTTTTCCAAATAGCAACATAGCCATGGATGTTCATCTCCACACCCTTGTTTCCTTTTTTCAGCTATCTTCTGCATGAGGAACTCTGGATCGTCATGGAATACATGGATGGAGGCACTCTGAGCAGTATCATCAATGAGATTCAGATGTCTGAAGTAGAGATTGCAGCTGTCAGTCGAGAGGTCAGGGATCCCACCTGTGCTTCCAAGGGCTTGGGCAGGATTTTCTGGGAAACAGGGCTCAGAACTGGAGTGATTTCTCGTGCCAAGCTTTGTTTCTGTGTTGCTGCTATGCTATGGGCAAGAAAGAGCATCTCAAGTGAACTGCCTGCCAGTGCCCCTGCACTCACTGTACTCTCTTCCTGTACTCTTATCTCCTGCTGTTGTATTCTCACTCTGCCTCTTGTATTTGTGTATGCTGTTCTCCACCTTGTCTCTCTAAATGTTTACCTCGAGCCTGCCTGTACTGCATTCCTTGCTGTAAAAGTAAAGGTGCTGGTGGCAGGATTTGAAGCTAATAGCAAAGTAAAAAAGATTCATTACTCTCAGTCCTCAGCTGAAAAGGATAGTAGTTCACCCCAAATGGCATTTGCTTTCACAAAAGTGAGTAACGTGGCACACTCCTGTTTCTGTTTTCTCAGTGCTTACAAGGCCTGGACTTTCTTCACTCAAATCTCATGATCCACCGAGATGTGAAAAGCTGCAACATCCTTCTCAGAAGGGATGGCTCTGTCAAATTGGGTTGGTACATTCTTGGTCCAGTGCAGGGTTCCAGGGATGTTGGGTGTCAAGCTGGTTTTGAGTGACTGGTTCCCCCAAAGTGGTGCTGGAGGCAGTGCAGGGGCCCCTGCTGAAGGCACAGTTGCAACATGCACAGAGGAATCACGAGGAAGAAGCAATTCAGAGAGGCACTGGTTTGTGTGTGCCCCTTCCAGAGGCAAGGAGCTAGTCTAAAACTTCCAGAGAATAGAAGCCACTGCTGGAAGCAGTATAAAAGAGGTGGGGATTTTGCAAGTGGCCAATTCCATATTATCTTGGCTAAAGTCCTGTGGAAACACAGAAGGGACAGTTTCATAGCAGATTCAACAGTGCATTCTCAGATTTAGACTGGGAAATTCTATGGCTTGTTTTCCTAATCATACAGTATTAAAATGAAAACAATATTTTGTTTTCTCCTCAGCTGACTTTGGCCTCTCTACTCATCTCATCACCGACCAGAATCAAAGGACCTCAATGGTTGGGACTTCTTGGTGGATGGCACCAGAAATTGTGACACATAAACCATATGGTCCCAAAGTGGACATATGGTCATTTGGAATTGTGGGTTTTGAAATGGTGGAAGGAGACGTCCCTCACTGGAAGGAAACTTCTGTCTCGGTAAGGTGCAAATACTCCTCAATTCCACTGTATTTCTCACTATGTTCTGTGTACCATTGGACAAAATCCCACTGCCATCTGCTGGCACCACTTCCACCAAGGCCCCTTTTTAAAAATGTCCCTGTGGCTCATCAGCATCTGCTGTAGTTTTGGTTGTATCAGTGGGGGAACTCAAGCTGTATCACATGCAAAAGCTTCCCATTCTCAAGCAACACTTTTTTTTGGGTTTGAAGTCATTCCAGATCTTTTGTCTGTGTAGACAGTCCTAATAACACAGAAGACGTGTCTCAGAGCTACTTTTATCTTTGCAGAATTGAAGGACAGAAACCCAAACCAAGCAAGGTTCCTAAAACAAAGCTTTTGAGAAATTAACTGCATCCCATTCTTCTCACTTTATCCAGATGACGAGAGGGTTATCATAGGGATGGCACTTCTTCTTCTGATTAGACAATGAAAAGTTTTTCTTTTGCCATGTAAGGGAAGCTGAAATTTTTGGACTGCTGAGAGACAGAGCTGCAGGTGGCTCCTGTGTGCCCAAAAAAGCATTTTCATCCTAATCTATTAGTGCATGCATCTTAATCTTTCTGTGTTGAATATGAGGTTCCAAATGTTTTTTTTTTCCCCTGAGGAATAACTGATGGATTTCCTTTCTTTTCTTCCAATTACCATTGTTTTTGAGAATAGGACAGAAAGCTTGGTGACTTTTGTTTTATAAAAGCTGCACTTAAGGGACCAACAAGCACTGCCAAGATGTTTTTTCATGTACTAATCCTTGGAAACAGTAGAGTTAGTTAGTATAGCAAAGTCTCTCTTCAAGAAAGCCTTGTCAAGCTGGTGTGGATCCTCACAGAACCAAACATGCTTTTGCTGACGTAGTTCCCACTAACTAGGTCAGTCAATGAAATTAGCTTCCAAGGCAAGATCTGCTGGATGTTGGAAAAGTTGTGGCTGCATTGGGATTTGGGTGCTTGTTGGTGTAGAAAAGTCATCTCTGACTTTCTGCCAGGACAGAAACTGCCACCTCAGAGTGGAGATTAAACAATGGGATCTGGGAGAGCAGTTACAGATGGGAAAGAACAGATGGAGCCTCTTGTTTCCTTTTTCTCCAGGCTCGATGCCTGATAGCAACAGGAGGGAGTCCACAGCTGCAGCAGCCCGAGCTCTTCTCAGCTTTGCTGCGTGACTTTCTGAGCTGCTGCCTACAGACAGACGAGGCGCAGCGCTGGTCTGCCAAGGAGCTGCTGCAGGTAAAATGCCAAGGGGCTGCAGGTGAAACAGTGTCCAAGGAATGGGCTCCTCCTCCACTGAAATGCAAGGCATCAGTTGGGCCCCCGTCCTCACCTCCACTCTTGGTGATGTTCAAATGAAAATGGTGACGAATCCTAGACTGGGCCAAGCTGGCAGGACCTGTAAAGGTCATCTGGTCCAAACGCCCTGCAATGAGCAGGGACATCTTTAAAGAGATCAGGTTGCTCAGAGCCCTGTCCCAGCTGACCTGGAATTTTTCCAGGGATGGGGCACCTACCAGCTCTTGGGTCAACCTGTTGCCAGTATTGCATCATGCTCCTTAGACCTACTCTGACTTGATCCCTATTTCTTTTAAAAATATTACAGCTGTCTTTGAAGAACTGAGCTTGGAAATTTGCAGTTCATTATTCTTTGTTTGTTTTTTTGCCTTTGTGCAGCATGAATTCGTAACATCAGCCAAACCTGCATCCAGCCTGGTGCCACTCATCAGTTTAGTGAAGAGGAAGACGGACAAAGCACTGTGGCAATCATTTTAGAACTGTTTCCCCCCCAGCCACCTTAGAGTAGGATTGTTGAGTAGGAGTATAGAGTAGGATTATTGAGTAGGATTATAGAGTAGGATTGTAGAGTAGAGTAAATAAATGAAGTTTCTGGAAGCTCAACTCATTTGGAAGATTGCAATTTTCTCTCCTGAAATTAAATATTCTGCCCTAATATCAGTAAAATGAGCAACAAGAAGAAAACCACTACAGTTCTTAGTTCATCTCTACCTGAACATCCTATTTCTGGCCCTTCTAAGGTACATAGTCATTCATGGGATCACAGGTTAAGCCTAACAAGCCAACATCTTAATACTGAGTGTGAAATACCTAGGAATGTTAATGTAGGATGTTTGTCAGGAATGTTTAGTTGGACATTTTAGCCATAAGGGTGAGAGATGTATCTGACAAGTTTCATTTCCAGTTGTAACTTTGTATGGGTTTGTCACAGATGTTTATGTGTCTTATAAGTGTTATTTCCATCTGTAACTTTGTATGAGTTGTTACTATAAGTTCTGTATAGTTATAATTGCAAGTTTGTATAATTGTCACTACAAGTTCCGAATAGTTAGGAGTGTAAGAAGTTACAGTTACAAGTTGCTAGAGTATTTACAAGGCTAACACCAGAGAGACAGAGAGAGAGAGAGAGGAAAGAAGGGATCTGTCTTCCTCCACAGAAGGCTCCGAATCAGGACGCCACTCCGTGATTGGTAGACACAGCTGACCAATCAACCAATCATTTGAAGGCGGGAAGGAATGATTGGTCCAGAGGCACTCCTGCTAAGGACCAATAGAACCCCAGAGAATGAGCCAATCATCTCAAGGATCCAAAATCCACCAATCACTGGAAGAAAGGAGGTTATAAAAGGGACTGACAGCCTGAGGGGGGCCTCTTCCCTGAGGGATACTGTTTCCTGAAGGGGGAAGAGCCTGGATAGTACTATATGTATTTTGTTACTTTGGCTTGTCCTAAAGGATTCGGGACTAGCCTGACACTTTTGCTGTTCCAGTAGTCATTTTGTTACAATAAACAATTGGCCATTTTTAATTAACACCGGGTCTACAGCCTCGTTCATAACAATGTTTTTCTGCCTTTACAGTATGTGCTTCTAAACCAGTTACATTTTTGTTTCTGAATACAGGGGTTTTTTGTTGGTGGTGGCAGTGTTGATTAGTATTTTTGAGATATTTTTTTTGGTGAAATGTACCTGCCCATTTGACTTGTGGAGCTTGGCTGGAGCTGATTCAAATGTACACACTCATCTTCCCAGCAAGGCTGACATTTAATGCCGAAATAATCTGTCCTTAGCAAAAGGGTAACTGTAACAGCGTGGTAGGATGGAATGCTGTTACTTTCTCGAATTGTCTCCTTCAGAAGCCACTCGGGTAGACCACGGGAACAATCATTTCATGCACACACACACCCCACAGATAGCTCAGCAAAGGGATCAGGGACAAAAGCCGCAGATCAAAGGAGTGCCCAGGGTTTAACTATGGGCTTACAGCCAATGCTGTAAAGGCAAGTGGTGGTACAAGGGCAGGGCAAAGGGCAATGACCTATATAGGGGATGCGGGGGCACAGCACCTGGGATACCACAACCAATGGGAAAAGAGAAAGGGGAAACCTTGAGAACTAGGGACACGTGTGAACAATAGGGGTGGGCAAAGTCCATGGACCATGGGGAAAGCAGAACTGAGGTAGACTGGCAATGGTTCTGCAGGCCACCATGGGGGAGAATCTTTTCTATCAGCCTAGGTGGGAAAACCCTATGGTAGATTCTTCCAGCTCTTCTCCAGAGCTCTGGAGATTTTGCTGAGGGGTTCAAGGGCTTCCACGGGTTACCAAATGACAGCTGAAGGCTGGAATTCCACAGAAAAAGCAAAGAAAGGTGTTTTGAGAGAGTTAGGAGGAAGAACAACCATCTGTAAAACCCTAATCAACCTGCTAAAAGGGCTTTTGAAAGGGGTTAGGCTACAATGGTTCTTGTACTCTGGGTTAAATGCATGGGAGAAAACCCAAAAAGATATTCTCAAGAGGTCCAAACAACTTTACTGGCAAACTTCAGAAAATCAGCAAGCTTTGCCAAAAAGTTCAGTACAACAACCAATCAACATAAAACATTTCTTAGAGCATTAACTTGGCCCATTCCACTTAGCAAACTTTAAACCCATTTGATGTTGTTATCTGTTCTGAGAAGAGGGAATTAGAAGAAGAGAGAGAAAGAAAAAGATACAGAAAAGCACACACATAGATTTGAATTCCTGAGTTCCAGTGGTGTTCAGATAGATGCTTCAAGATGGAGGTAGCATCACGACATGTGGCTTTGTTCTGAGCCTTAAATACCCCTCAGCTTTCATGGGCCCACCCCCCAGGTGGGACTTCTGTCATTTGGCCACTCAGAAGCTGGATCAGGGGCTCCAGGGGTGGAGTGTGGAGCATTTCCTCCAATGATTGGCAACTCAGCCAGCCTGGGATACAGGCCCTTTGGGATGTGTGAGGCAGTTTACTGCCTTGCCTGGGGAAGGCCTGACCTTTCCTCCTCCACACAAACGTGTATCAAAAGCTCTCAAAACATTGATCTTTCCAGTCTCTGGCACCAGCATAGGATATTGCAAGGATAAATCTGCTCTAGGTTTCGGTGGGCAAGTTCTCAAACAGAAGAGAAGGGTTGATGTTACTTTGATCTTCTTGTGGGGACCTCCAGCTCATATTTATTAGACGTGAGCAATGAGTACTATGACCAGGACTAAAGGGGTTCTGTCCCCAGCTGAGTGGAGGAATAAGACAGTCAGCTCTCTTGGACTGTGTGGATTGATGGCCTGGCACATCAGACCCTGGCACACAGCTGCCCACAAGAGTGGGCAGCTTTGGTTGGCACCAGTGCAAAATGTACCCTGGTGCCATTGAGCTGTGCCGGGGCAGAATCCATCTCTGTGCCTGGGGTGACAAGGGGAATCCCAACAGCTGACTGTACTGGAAGCTGGAGTGAGCCTTCAGCTCAACTGGTCAGAAATGGCAAAACATCCCTGGCCCAGAAGCCCTGTGTATCCTTGGCATAGATAACCTCAGGAGAGGATATTTCAAGGACCCAAAAGGGCATTGTTGGGCTTTTGGGATACATGCACTGGAGACAGAGGAAATTAGAGAGCTGGTCCCTGGTCCTCAGGGGACCCTTCTGTTGTGGGACTGCTGAGGGTCAAAGAACAACAGGTACTGATTGCTAACACAGCAGTGCATTGTCAAAATACTGCCCCAGCCGGGATTGCGTGACCCTCATCCATGAGATGATTCAAGAACTGGAGAACCCAGGAGTGGTCAGCAAGACTCACTCAGCCTTTAGTAGTCCTGTATGGCCTGTGCTTGAGTCTAAGGGAGAGTGGAGACTGACACCGGAGTATAATGGCCTGAATGAAGTCACACCACCACCGAGTGCTGCCATGCCAAACATACTCAGACTTCAGCATGGAGTCCACAGCAGCAAAGTGGTAACATCATAGACATTACCCATGCATTTTTCTCCATTCCTCATCAGGAGAGTGCAGGGACAGTTTGCTTCATCTGCAGAGGAATCCAATATAGCCCCAAAGCTGGAAACACAGGCCCACTATTTACCATGGCACTATTTACCATGGAAAAGGGTGAGGCTCCAGAACATCTGCAGTACATCCATCACATCATTGTATGAGGCAGCATAGCGGAGGAAGTTTTTGGAAAGGAGAGAAGATAATCCAGAAGATCCTCCTGAAAGATGGTTTTGTCATAAAACAAAGTAAGGTTGTCCTCGTTTAGGGCAAATTTGGTAGGAAACTTCTGAATGGGGTCCCTGGGAAGCAAACCCAAATGTCTCCTCCCCCAATCTGTCTGGGAAAAAATCTCCATAGAGAAAAGCAGAAAAAACTATTTCTTTAACAAACAAAATGCCCACAACCACAAAAAATGAATAATATGAAACAATAAAACCTTTCATCGCTCTGAGGTGAGATGGCAAACTCAGAAAGTCCCTGCAGGTATAGCTCAGCTCTCTCAGCCCCTTATCAGTCCCTCTAGCACTGGACAAATGCCAAGGTCCAGGACAGGTCCTAAATAAATTAAACTGTTTATGCAATAGCCCTTGGGGAAGTCAGGACAGGAAAAGATGTCAGAAATCTAATGGATTGACTGGATGGACCCTAGCCAGGCCCCCACCAAAGCCACTGTATCACTCCCCTTTCCCAAGAGGTCAGGTGTCGGAGTCCAGGGCATTCCTTTGGTCACCCTGAAAGGCCACAGACCTCAGCAGAGAGGCCTGAGATCTGGAAAAGAGGGATTGAGATCTGTACAGAGGGGTTTCAGGCCATGGCACAGAGACCAGGAAGACACAGTCTTTGA
>VWZU01015771.1:2973-59629 GCA_013397095.1 Sterrhoptilus dennistouni
TAACAAAAATCATACAGAACTTTAGAAAACCCAAAATGCACATTGCAACAACCCTGTGCAAACCACTGCACTTTCCCTGACTCTCTTGGAGAGAATTTGTGCTTTACAGTCTTACTGTAAAATAACAAGAATCAGGCTTTTAAAATCAGGAAGTTTCTCTAAGAGACTTCTGTGCTTTTGCTGTAATTGCTCCATATGCTCCTCCGACAATTTCTATGACCTTATTTCTCAAAAAAAAAAAAAGAAAAAAAAAAAGGAAAAAAACCCCAAAAAACTCCCATCATCCCTCAAGTCTCAGAAGAACTCTCCACACAGTAAAGGAGAAGCAGATGCTGCTAGCTCTCTATTTGGATCTCTTCTTACACATGTTTAACCCTCAGGGTACAATGGGTGCTGAGAATTACTCTTTTGTAATGTTTATTTGGCTGCCAGAAAGGAAAAATTATTAGCAGCTCAAAGGTTACGTTGACATATTTTGCAAGAGAAGCCCTTGTCATGGGCTGCCTCTCTTTTGATGACTGTGGATGTGAGCTGTGATGCTCAGCTGCCCACAGGGCACTGGGGTTCTCTGCCCATTGAGCTGTGCTGCTCCAGCTCTCTGTCCCATCCCAGTGCTTGTGGTGCCTTGTGGCAGCTCTGCACTGCTGCCCTGCAGGGCCTGTTTATCCTCTCTTCCTCCCATGGGCAGCAGCACCCAGACATCACAGGTGGTACCCAGACCTTGCAAGTGGTATCCAAGACCTGTCTCACCTCCCACTTAATCTAAATGACTGTGACCAGCTTTATATGGCACATAAAACACTTCCTGCTCTGTGCAATGCTATTTCCACACCCTCTCCCTCTTCAATATGTTAAAAACAAGTAAGATGATGGGTGTTTAAGATATAATTAATAGTTTAAGAAAGTGATTTAAATTACTATTGGTATTTCTTCCTTTGTTAGCCCCTTATTAGCCTGTTTCCTGAGGGCAGAGCTGTTTGGATAGGATTTAGCTCTCTTTGGACTCTGAGGAGCTCAGAAATTCAGCATAAATAGCTTTAGAAACCTTTTTGTGGTTTCTAGAGCAGGCTGCAATGATCACAAGATGCTGCCGCCATTGTGTCCAAGCAGAATCCATGCCCTACACATCCACAGCAGCTGCCAGCATGGGGAGGTCTGTTGGACAGTGGTGGTGGGCTTCTTCCCCTCATGCATCAGATCCTGCCCCTCTCTGCCCTGAATTGCTGTTCTATAGCATATCTTGGACACACTCACCCAGCCTGGCTGTGTCTGCCATGTCACTCTTCTCCCAGAGCACTCATGCTTGTATTTCACATCTGGGGAGTCTGCCAAGGACAGGCCAGGTTGAGCAAGTTCATGAACATCCTCCTTTGTTCTGTTTTCTCAGGCTGCTCACTTTTGTTCCACAATAAAGGAGTTGCTTTAAATTATCTCTGCACTAACCTGTACCTACACCTGCATTGGCCTGGGCAGTTTGTGCAGAGGGTAACTGAAATTTCTGGTTGAAGTCTTCCTTGCAGATTGTCACTGTCACATCACAGATGCTTCTTCTGTTCATTATGTTGATGTGTGAAAGCAATGAAGTTTGAACTTCGTTCAAATTTTCCCTGAGCTTGGCAGCATAAGGGCTCTGATATGGGTTCAGGCTGGTTGTTAGGTACAAATTATGTGTCAGTTCAGTGTTTTTCTCCCTGCCTTCTCTTGTCAATAATTTGCTACAGCACACAGAATTCCTGTCATTCTGTCTATGGGTATTCCCAATACCTCTAAGGGTCCAGCCTTTGCAGAGAAGTGGCTAAAATAAATTAGAGAGACGGCATGATCGAGTGTGCCTTNTCTCCCTGCCTTCTCTTGTCAATAATTTGCTACAGCACACAGAATTCCTGTCATCTTGTCAGTCTGCATCCTTCCAAAGTCACTTCAGTGCCCATGATCGGCTTCTGTCTTTTCCCCTCTCTGCAGTGAGCTCTGATCCCACACAGCAGCACCATGATTCCCTCTGGGAGAGCTCTGCTGCACCCCCAAAACAGCCCCTCTGTGACCCCCCCCTGGGCCCACCCAGAGCTTGTGCACACAGGTGGAATAAACTTTTTCTGTTGGTCAAGACGATGTGGCCACAGAGCCAGGATGAGGGAATTTGCCCTGGAATTACCAGTCCAGTCCAGGGAATATTATCTACTGGTCGGAACTCCAGACTGGGAGACTGTGAGCACAGCCCAAACTCTGCCTTTGGTTTTTTGGTAGGATCTTGGGTTCTAAAATGGTTCTAAACCCTATTTTTCATTTTGCTAAAGGATGGATGAAAATATTTCCCCAGAGGAGTTAGGTGTTAGATTGATTGTTTCATGATCACAAAGCCTTTGATATCCTTTAATCAAAGAGCTGTTAAGGGTTTTAAAGGTTGTTATAATCTGTGGAAGAGATGTTAATTCTCTGTGCTCAGCCTATACAGAACATGGAGTCTCTAATGTTATTTGGGGAGTAAGTATTAAAAGCTCCCTTCAAGATGCTGACAGAAGTTACCTTTCAGCCTCACACACAAACTGATTAGAGTATAGTGTGCTTTGAAAGCTTCTTCACTTCTCATTAGACCCTCTCTTCTTGAGTCACCTCATAAGAGGCTAATTTACATTAAGTCTAGGCCATGTTAGGGTCTGGATTTCTCATGGAAATAGCAAGAGCAAAAACCCCTCGTGCTCTCTGCATAAGAATCACTAATTCTCTCCTCACATCATAAATCCCAAGGCATGCTCTGAATCCGAAACAGGTTTGATTTAGAAATAAATTACATGCACATTCTTCCTATGACAATTTTCATTCCTGCCTTGGCTACTCTGTATTTCTCCATTGAAAGATGGCACCAGAGGTTTGCAAATCCCTCTATCCAGTGTGAGCACAGTCTGAACTGGTGCTCTATTCCCCAGCCAAGTTCTTGAGCCCACCTTGCCATGCTGAGCATGGTGGGTACCCCACTGCCCCCAAATTTAGCCCTATTGCTCCACCAGCTCTGACAGGTCCAGCAGCAGTTGTTGGTGCTTCCACTCCAGCAAACTACTTTGAATATCCACAGTGGATACTCACAGCCAGGAAAACATCTGCCACCCATTGCTGTGTACAAAGGAATTATTTTACCATCTTAGAAATTGCAAAACTCATCTAATATCAAATACATTGTTCTGTCCTTGTGCCTGTCCTGAAGAGAAGAAAGCCCTCAAAACCTTGTAAAGCAAATCACACTCTACCAAAAATGAATTAGAGGAGTTTATAGAATGCCTACTGTGAGAATGTGGCTCAGCTTGACAAGCTGTAGTTTTACTATTATTATTATTTATTTGCTTTAGTGCTTAGCCTGTAGCTGTACAATAATATTGCAAAGAGGAGAAAATGCTGACAGGTCATGTTTTGCTTCTATTGGCAGTGATGATGTTTTATATTTATCTGGCAAATATCCTGGCAAAGCTTGATAACTTTTACTTTGTTTCCTTTTTTTAGACATTGTTTTATTCCTCTTTAGAGCCTTTATTTAAGAGCCTTATTAACCTCTGAATTTCTCCAGTGGCATTGAAATTATCAAAAAGGTTCTTGTGGTAAGCATTGCAAAGCTGTCCTTCCCTCAGCACCACAAAGGCTTCAGGTCCTCTCTTTAGGGAAGCAAAATATATTTCAGAACCCTGTTCTTTCTGTTTGCAAGAATTGCATCCTGCCATTGCTTTAAATTTTCAAATTCTACTTGCTTCCTATAACAAAATATTCCAAAATGTCATATTTTTAACATTTGCTGGGCTAACTATTTCTACATTGGAACTGTTTCAATCAATATTATTTATGAAATTTCAAAACCTTAAATACTTCCAAGACAGTAGAGGAAGATACATTTCTCTACTTTTCATGATTTTATAAACAAATAGAAAAATATTGATTTTGTTAAATCAGTATTATTATACTGTTATGTACCCATTTTCCTTTGGCCCTGGGCAAGGAAACACTTCTGGCATTACATGCAAGTTGAAAACCTGTGGGGCTGCAAAAAGTGTGAGGTTTTATTTTGTGGGGAACTTTCCCACACGTAAAGAAGTAGATTTTTTTCTTTTTCTTTTTTTTTCCCCATGTGGACGAAACCAAGAAATTCCCATCCAACTGAAAACTGAAATTTTAATTTTAAAATTATCGATACAAGGGTTCTGAACCAAGTGGGCTGGTAAGAAATGACATCTTTCTGGGGAACCTGGCACAGCATCCACTGAAGTGTGGACAAACATGCTGCATTCATACAAGAGCTGCCATTCCCCTTTTTCACTCAGTATTTCTGCCTGGAAAAACCCTTGGACTCTGACAGCTCTCTTCTTCCTCTCCCTTCTTCACATTCTCTAGTTTTTTCTTTTTTGTGATTTTTGGCACTGAACTGGCCTTACTGGCCCCTGCTCAGCAAACCATTTCTCACTGAATTAAGGGGAATTGAAGTATGTGCTTATGCACTTCCATGAACAGAGAGCCTGTTGAATCAAAGGAACTGCTGAGAGCAGAGTCTCTTAAAAAATAATGATTTTTTTTTTTTCCCTGGAAAAGTATCTGTTATTTATTCCCAAGTTCTTATCTTATTTATAATAAAGAATGAACAAAATTCCTTTCCCAAGGCTGGAGCATATCCACACCAAACAGGAACAAAAATAAGCTTAATTTTAGACAGAATAAATAAGCAAATGCTTCTTAGTCTCTTGCCTTCTATCTCTTTCTTTTTTGTATTGCTCTGTACACAGTAAGCATAAGGTATTATGTCCTTATCCAAAGTCTGCTGGACTTGATGGAACTCTTTCTGTTGGCTTGAATGGGTTTTGGAGCAGGCTTGGTGGCAGAATATGGCAATATCTTTATAGAGATATTTTCTTATATATATTTTCTTATTTTTCTTACACTGTCTAGAAAAAGGAATATTATTAAAATATCGGCCCAGCAAGAGCTGTCAATATTCACTGTGTTACTTAATTTAAAATTACCCTGTTTTCTTGCTGAACATTCTTCAGGAACATCAGATCTGTAGCACTGGATAGGCTTCCAACTTCTGGCTCATTTTATAGACAATCTTTAAACCACAAGTGTCTCTGAAGTACATCACACACAAGGGTAAAAAACAGTAGCTTCTAAACACTGTCATAAGCCATCTTTAAGATGACTATACCCCAAACCAGAAGTCCCCATGGTTGCAATAATGATGTTTGCTGCTGGTGATTTTTATCACTGGGCAAGGCACAGCCTGACAAGCTGGGGGTGCTGGGACTGCACAGCCAGGGTGGTGCCCTGGCCTCTCCCCTGGTAAATCCAGCTGATAAAGCCACCACGGCTTTGGTGAGACAGGGGAACACAAAATGCCCATATCCCTTCTATTTCAGCTGAAATTCATCACATGAATGAGCTGGGACATTTTTGCCACCGAGGCCCTGACCCAACTGTCACTGCTGCCACACTGTGGGGCTGCCAGGGAGATGATTCCCACACTGGGACAAGCTCATGGCTCCTGTGCCACCCAAGCCCCACGGATGGATGCATTTCACTGTTTGACAGTGATTTTCCAGACCCTTAAGTGCTACCTTTGGAAACACTTGGCCTCTTGCATGTCATAGAGGGGCTCGAGTTTGTCCGAGAAGGACACAGAGCTGTGGAAAGGTCTGGAGCACGAGTCTGATGAGGAGCAGCTGAGGGATCTGGGGGGGACTCAGCCTGGAGAAAATGAGGCTCAGAGGGGACCTCCTCATTCTCTCTGCAACTCCATGAAAGGAGGGTGTAGCCAGGTGTGGCTCAGTCTCTTCTCCCAAGTAACAAGCAACAGGACACGAAGAATTGGCCTCAAGTTGTGCCACGGGAGGCTTAGGTGGGATTAGGAAAAATTATTCACTGAAAGGATTGTCAAGCACTGGTACAGGCTGCCCAGGCAAGTGGTGGAGTCACCATCCCTGGAGGTGTATAAAAAACATGTGGCTGTGGCACTTGGGGACATGGTGGCCTGGCAGAGCTGTGTTAACAGCTGGAGTTGATAACTTAAAAAATCTTTCCCAATCTAAACAATTCTGTGATTTTGTACTGGTGTCACACAAAACTGAGTCAACAAGATGCCCCACCAGCTCGGGTCCCCACCCCCACACTAAAAGCAGAGGGGTACAGGCAGGTCTGATTAATGTATATATTGTTGTAGTACTCAATATACACTCAGAAATCTTAAAGCAGATTGCAACTTGGCATCTATAACTAAAAGATATCGATACACAGACACTCAATGTGCTTTTGCAAAATGACTGAAAACCTGTTCTTTTCATGTTTCCTCAATACAAACATGACTGCATTTTGTTTTAGAATAACTACTGTTCTGAGACATATTATCATTGGGTAAATGAATTTGTTACCCATATTAAATCCTTGTAAATAAAACAAGCAGACCAACCTGCATATGTTTTTTTCTTTTCTTTTCTTTTCTTTTTTTTTTTTTTGAGTTTGCATGCTTAATACATAACTAGCAGGTTTAAATCTCACTGAACATTCTATGTGAATTAATCAGATTCTAGAGTAATGTGGGAAGGAAAATAATGAAAAGTACAGCTTTTCATTTAAACATATGCAGCTCTTTTCATGCAGGGTTTTCATTTAGGATTTTTTTCTGTTTTTGTTATTTTTTTATTTTAATTACACTTTGCATTAAAGAACATATCCAGTGTAAACACAGTCTGTAACACTTATAAAACAGTGCAAATTTTGTAAATTTTTGGGAGGAAATTGAAATACATATATTTATAATGGAGGTAAAACCGCTTTCTTTCTCAGTAGAAAAATACGTCTATTAAACACCTATGTTTGGAACTCAACTTCACAAAAGAGCAAGTTATAATTCTATACTGTGTCATAAATGAATATCTTTTCTAGATTTCCATTTTCAGTGTTAGTGTCAAATGCATAACAATATTAGAAAAAAATGAGAGAAACATGTATTATTTAGAACCTAATGAAAAATCTTACAGACAATGACTGGTAAAGGAGGGCACAGAATAAAGAACTGGGGAAAGAAGCAATGGAAATATACTGACCTCTATGAATTATTGCACATTTGAGATCATTTTCATGGCCTTTGGGCCAATTCTGGATACTTTTAAGTCTTAGGTCAGTGTTTGTTTCCATTTGACTGTAGGGTACAATTTAGGAACTACTGCAAAATGTCAAGGATTTACTGAACTTGTTTGCTGATGAAACCACAGGCAGCTGAGTGCAGAGTGCTAACTTTTATTCATGCAATCAAAGAGAACAATGCTAAAGACATACTGAAGCACAGGCAAGGTTGCCTGCCTTAAAAATATTTTGGGGAACTTGCTCCACCAGACCTTATCGAGACAAAACTCTCATGTCTGCTGTGTTTTCATTAGAACCATGCCAAAACCTGCAAAACTGGCTTTTTGCCTTCATTATTTAGAGCTTTTTTCTTTAATATCATTGTCTCCATAGCCTGACTCTGCAACCCTTACCCAGCTGAGGGTGGAAATCCCCATGAAACACACTGGTGCTGCAGAGCAGCAATGCCTGATGCTGAGCACCAGTGTAAAAATTCTTATCCACCAGCAGCAGGGATGCCATTCATGAGAGCCAAATGACAAGATCCCGTTTGACTGATGGGATCACTCACACAAGTGTGAAATGCTGCCAGTTGCTTAAAAACACCACTTTTCACTAGGCACAGACAGCAGAAATATTCCTGTTTCTGCCATATTTAAAAGATACCTAAATTGGCAGATTGATAAACAAGAGAGAAAAACTGCTTCAGGTGATTATCACTGCAACAGACTTACTAGTAAACCTTACTAGTAAACTTTAGCACTTAATCTCTGAATATTGCTGTAGTACTTCTTTTCTATTGCTGATGTTCTCACAAAAAAGGTTAATTTCAAATTGTTACTACTGGTTTTGGAAAAAAAAATCCTACATAAAGTTACTTTACTACAAATCTTAGATCTTAAGAAATTTCAGATTAATGAATTGGCCAATAGACAGCTAAATTTATACTTAAACTGTTTGGAAAAAGTTATTAAAAATCTGCAAAAAATTGCGAAATAATCTATAGTTGACAGAAAAATTGTTTAAAATCCACCTAAACATCTTCCGATATTCTAGTAAGTTGTTTAATAAAACCACATTGCTAACCATTGACTAGGAATACAACATGCCTCAATAATAAAATGAAGAAATGCTGATGGGAGCAGGCGATTTATTTCGTAGTGACTGTTACTATGCACTTTATTGATAAAGCTTTGTCTGCATTGTTTCAGCTGGGCATCTTCTAAGGAGTATTTGCAAGACAATGTTACTAGGAAGGTTTCCTTCTCCTTCTTTTTCAAGATGATTCACCCCTTGTGGTCTGTGCAGGAGATAATTTTTGTAGCATGATTAGAATTTCTGACTGTACCGCAGTGTATACGAAAAACCCAACAACTTCTGTGTATTCCAAATACTGTTACTTAAATATGTATGGATGTTGGAGATCGTATACAGTGACCTTTTATCTGTCCCAGTGAACCTACTGTGAACTGACAGGATGCATTTTATTTTTTTTCTCTCCCCCCTCCTTTTCAAAGAAGCAATAAAACTGTACATTGAAAGACAGGAAGGACATTACTGAGTTACAAAAGATCCCCCTTTCGTTGATAATTTGTAAACAGAAAGAAGTTCAAGTAGAAAAGCAAACAAGTGTGCTGCTGCTGCTGCTGCTGCTTTGAGTAGGTTTTCTCTCCCCATGCGGGCAGGGCCAAGTTCTTTGCAGACACCTCTTCATGGTGGCCACGAATCACCATCTCCAAAGAGCCCTACCAGATATCACTGGTGAAGCTGAGCTCCTTGGCCGACAAAGGCAGCAAGGGGTTGCTCCTGTGGAACTCCTGGGGCTCCTTGACGGCGTTGTTGAGAGGTAGCTGTCCGTTGAGGAGCGTTAGGGGGATGTTGCAGTAGGTGTGGTGGTTGCTGGCGGGCAGCGTGGACACGTCATACTCGTAGCCTCGGCAGTAGTGCCGCATGTGCACCGAGTCCGCGCGCTGGAAACCGCCCAGCTCCGCCCGCGACTCCACCAGTGTGGCCGAGGTGCCCGTCACGGCCAGAGAGGGCACAGTCTGGAGGTCTCCAAAGAGGCCCTGCTCTGCAGAATCCAGGACCTGATGCCGAGACACCACCTCCTTTTTCTTCCCTGGCATCTCAAAGACTAGGCGCTTCCAAAACTTGGAATTCAGTTTGCTGCTTTTTGGTCCTTTCCACTTGACCACTGAGAGGAGTTTGATGGTGTGCTTTAATGATTCCACTTCATGATAATTCACCTTGCCTTTTAATTCAGTACACTCAATCAAAATAACTTTGATCTCTCCACTGACTAGCATGTTATGGAGTCTGTTTTCCATCTCAAAAATACTCCATCCTCTCCTGAGAACATAGTCTGGAGTTAACACGATAATGAGTCTTCTGCTTTGCTCAACACATCTTGTGAGATCTTCAATGTAGGCTACAAATTATAGAAAGAGAGAAAGAGTAAAGAATAAAGAAGTCTATTGTATTAAAACATCAGGCTTGCAATCAAGTATAACAAAATCCTGCATTTTACTGATGCACAGCATTTAAAAACGATGGGCATTTCAATATACTCCAACAAAACCAGGATTGTGTATCACAAAATATTTCTATTTATGGAGTACACATAGAAAACTCCTTAATAACATCCTCCATCCTTTGCTATTTCCCCCTGTTCATTGCAGCAGAATGACATTTATATAACACCCTTGCTGTGTAGGTGCATTAGTGAATAAAACCACACACAGTTCACTTAGTGAAAAAAATATAGATCAAGATCAATGTAATGTTTGTGTAAATTCTAACATTAACATTGGTTGTGATTAACACTGCACTGAGGGAAGCACACTCTGGTGTTCCAGATGCAGAGACATGAGGGTGCTGCAGGGTGTATGAACCATAACTTGCAAAAGCTCAAAAAGAAATGAACCCTCATCACATGCAGAACTTGTGCTATTGCATAGAAGCATCATGGTAGATTTTTCTTCTTTAGGTATCAACCACAAAAGCATAAGAACATTCTTTGTGGCCCAGTGGTCTGTTTTAATATCACAAACCTGTGCTTCTATGTACCCCAAGGTATTAACAGAGACTTCACAAGTGACAGGAACAAATGGAAAATTTAAACATATTGGAAGTATTTATTTGTTGAGACATCAGTGACAAAGAAAATAGTAGAATTCTTTTATTCATGCATGCCAAGGAGTTGCAAATGATCAGTGTAAGCAGAAATGCCAGCCCCATCAGCAGCTCCATGATTATCTCCAGCCAATTTATTGAACTTCAAAATATTTGTGAAGCTGGACTTGGATCTCTCAGTTTCACTTATCCCAGAGAAGCCAAATACTGGACTGACATGGAACAGGATGGGAAAGAGATCTACTTACAGACCTGATCCAAAACCCATTTAAATGAACAGACTTCATTCAACAAACTTCAATGGGTTTTGGGTCAAGACCAGAAAAATTAAATCCCTTGAACAAAACCACCAAGGGCAGAAAATGTTCATTGGTTGCACAGCATTACAACTGCAAGCTTTGAGACAGGATATCTTTGTGTTTTCAAACTACATGAACCTCTTGACCATGCTACTGGGGATGTGCTCCCTGACAACAGAGGAGAAGCACGTGTTAGAAATGAAGACTTGGACACAAGAGCTGCACAGAACAGATCTTTACTCAGCACAGGGCAGGACCTCTCTTACACATCTGTCCTCTAGCAGGAACAATAATTACAAATAACATCATTAATCAACATCTGTTACTGCAAGACTCATTTTATAGTCCCAGGCACCATACCACAGCATGCTTATTCACACCACTTCCAGTAAAGTAAATAGCTACAAAATAGGCCAACAGGAACATTCTAAAATAGCTTATTTTCATGAGACTGAAGGCATAGTTAGCATCAAATCTGCCTTTACTGATGTTTTATTTCACCACTTAGCAGCAAGGAGAATTTCTTTCACAAATGGAAAAAAAGAGGCAATTGCAAACATCCCACAGACACACAAAAATTTAAGACATACACATACATTACAAATGTCTATGCAACAATCCTGACTTTTAGTTAATGGTTCATGACTTTTTAATCATGCAGCATTTACAGTTGTTTTTTTTCTTGAAATACTTTATGAGGAAATCCCCATCATTGTTCTGTGTAAAATAGTTACTCATTAATGAAAAAAATTCAACATTAA
This sequence comes from Sterrhoptilus dennistouni, assembly GCA_013397095.1. NCBI lineage: Eukaryota > Metazoa > Chordata > Aves > Passeriformes > Zosteropidae > Sterrhoptilus > Sterrhoptilus dennistouni. Next base: position 14,255 of record VWZU01015771.1, read on the forward strand.
AATCCGTGGGAAAGGCAGTGGAGCGGGGAGAGAATCAGCAACAATGAGAAAATGATAAGCAGAACTGGTGAAACAAAACTTAAGGAAAGGTAGAAATGTTCAATACAATGGAAAGATATTATCCCAATGTATCAACAGCTCAGACTCTTCATTTTCTTCCTTTCTTTCTGCTCCCAAAAAGAAAGAATTTAGGTGGGAAGCTTCATCATTAGAGGTTGAATCTGCAAGATACAGTAAAACAACAAACTATCATGCATCTTTCCTGAGACATATTCATCCCTCCTCCAAAAAACTCAGAACACTGCTATGCACAAGATAATTCTCTGCAGGACACAGTACTCAGCAGTACCATATGTCCAGGGTAGCCTGAGCATGGCCATGCATATCCAAATGCATCCAATTGAGAAAAAGCACACACTAACAAAACAAACAAACAAAAAAAATCACTCCATTTTCATCTCTTCAAATATCCAGCACCAGTCAGTTCAATAGCAACACCCCAGCAATAATCCATCATACCATCACAATCAAAAAGTTATCAGCCTTTGCCTTGGGCAAACAGGGTGGAAAGAAGATAAGAGAAAGTCCCTATTTTCTTAGGTGGATATTTCTCTCCTCTGTGCTTCTCTCACCTCTTTTGGATGCCCACCTTCCTTACTGGGTATTGCTATGCATTAGAGCTCTATGCTCAGCTGACTAATGAGCATCTTCACAAACAGTCATGAGGTGATCCCTCAAATTCCACGTTTGGAGCTGGTCACTATTAGACGTGGCCAGTGAACAGGGGACTTGCTGATGCACTGAGGATAAAGTACACCAAGGTATAAGAAACTGGAACCCCAAATTTCCAGCTGTCTGGTCCAGAAGTACTTCGTACCCCCACTAACTCCAGCTTGGGACTACTACTGAAGGTAGGTGACAATTTTCCTGGAGCCTGTGGTTCCATTGGATGCACTCTACAATATGTCAAATTTGCACAGCTTGAACATTTCTGTGAAGAAAAGCATGGGGAGACAGATTCATGTCTCTGGAAATTCCAGCTTTATTTTTCCCAGCAGTACCAGTCTGACTGCATAAACCTCTGAGCTGCTAAATCATCCACTCTTCTTTTCCTTCAGAACTGGAGACTTCCAAAAATACCACAGGTTCAGTTGTCTGTCTCAAGTGTTCAGTCAGTCCACTAGAAGGTACTAAATCCAAGCAATCTATATTGCAAAGTGGGATGGAGAAAGGGTTGTTTTCACCTTTCCAGTGAGCTAAGAAATTATTGTCAGGCAATGGCTCTACTTTATTTACAAGAAAAAAACTGAATAGGGACTTCAGGAATAATGTCACCAACTAGTATCAACTGTAGAGTACCAGAGCAACATATTTCCATCAGGTAAATATAACTTTGCTGTAACTTCACTTTTGCTGCCAGAGGTGTCAATTTCAATGATATTTCATTGTAAGAGGAGAAAGAAATTGTCTTGACAAAGTCAGTACAGAATTATTCCCTTTTAAGTCTGGGAATTGTATTTTATCATAAATTAGAATGTAAAAATAGGATGTCAGTGTTAGATCAAATCCACTTGTTTATACTGAAAAAACAAATTTTAAATTTTCCCCCCTCCTTGAAACACCATTTTGCAATATGGTACAAAACTGTTCTCAAGAGGTTAGCAATTCCCATAGGAATAAATAAAAAAAAACCAACCCAAACTTTGTAAGTGGCTCTATCAGCAACTTGAATCACATTCAATGCAATGCCCAAAGAGGAACGGGCAGCAAGAAGTGTTATACACCCAAACCCAAACATCATTTTTGCATGGCTCCCTTGAGTAATGCAGACAGATCATCTAACAGCAAATACGTGCTCACCACACACCATCTACATGTAACAATGCTGGACTGTAGCTTGGAGCACTGAAGAAGATAATTCCAGGACGTGTGTCCTGTTGGCAATTAAATCATCTGTAGCTGCCTATGGAATCCTTAAAGAGCTACACTAACCACAGGCTGGAAGGAAACCCAACATGCAAACAGACTAGGAGCAGGGAAATCAATGAACACTATGGGCACAAAGCTGCTTACACAAAGAAATGACTGACTAACCAGATTCAGATGATTTGCAGAAGGAGTTGAGGGAGAAGGAAAAAAACACTAGAAATCATATAAAATCCTATGGATATTTTTGGGTGACATGGCTTGCAGCACTACGAGAACCAAAGAGTATCTACCATCAAACCCATGCTGGTTGGTTTCTGGCACTCTGATAATAACCAGCCTTTCTGTGTTTGGCACTGTGACCATCACTTGAGAAAGTTATTTATAGAAGAGTAATTCAGTCCTGGTTTCCCAGCTGAATAGTTCCCAAACCCTGAGTCTGATTACTTTATTATGACACCAATGATTTTGTGTCTTGCTTTTCCTACTTAGTAAATATGTTTTGCTTCTCTTAGCTTGGACCAGAACAGCTGAAACACATAGCAGAGTAATGGCCCCTTCCCAGAGAAAGCCCAATCCCAGGATGAGCTGAGGGACAGCTGATGAGTTCAACATGAAGAAACAAATAATGCAGATTAGTGCACTATAGGACAGCCAGCCCTTCTGGCTTTTGTTCATATTTATTCCTCTTTCAGGTGACATCCGTGTGTATCCCTGCTACCCTCACCCGAGCCTGACATTAAAAGTAAGGTTCATATGCAGCAGACAGCCAGGGACTTCTGAATGGAGTTTGTAGAGCTGGATACTGTATTCCAGTATTCCTGTTCCAAATAAATGGCATCCTATACATAATGAAGGCTCCTTGTGAACACAGGCACATGGTCCAACTGGGTTTTCTTCTTGCAGGAACCCAGGAAGCTGAAATTCACCAGCCAAAACCCACACAGATTGGCAGACAAAACTACAAAGTGCCAGAACTACTATATTGACTGTCACGTGCTTTTTATCACATGCCTTAGACACTTTCTCCTTGTGCTGAGAACTTCTCATTTTTCAGGTAAATAAATATTTTTATTCCACCACTAAAGTTCTTTTCACTGCCTGATCTCATATCCTGGGCTGAGCTGGAGTGAATTGTTGGTGTTTTTTCAATCCTGTCAAGACCAAATGCACATATGCTTAAGGAACAACTAGATGTTGCTCTAATAGATATGTATTGCTGGTATTAAAAGTCTAACTTGACAATTTTTACCTCTTGACTTCCAGGTTCTAAAATGATTTGTAGAAACAGAATTTGGAGAAAAGTACCTTCCTCTGATGTAGTCCTGGTTTTAGAAGAGTGAAGTGCAAATAGGTATTTTTCTCTGCAGACATCATCCTTGGCAAGACAAAAAATGGCTCAGGTGAAAACATAACTCATCCTGTTAAACCCCCACCAGCTACTGAAGTTCCTCAGGTCTCCTAACACTGAATTAAAAAAACTCACAGAGCTTGAGAGTGTTTGTTGTGGAAAGGGGTTTTTTATAAGAGCCCTGAAAATTAATAGGGTGAAAATAATGAGAAGTTCTAAGGAATTCAGTAACAAGAGCATCTCAGGGATCCCACTCTCTTTATGCAGGTTAACTTGCCCAGTTATGTCTAAGATACCTGGACAGGGAGATGTGTGTGCTGTCAGCTTTGACAGAATGAACTACACTCATTCTGTTAAGACCAAAGAGTATTCTTTAAGAAAGAAGAGCTGCTACGGCACTTCTCATAACGTGCAACTCAGTTCCTGGGTTACAAACTCGGTCTTCATTGCCATGTCTCCCTGCTGGGTTGCCAGTCTTGCCTCTCACCCAGCATGGCTCTGTGGGATTCTTTTCATTGTGCCAGTTCAGGGAGCTGGATCCATCCAGGCTGCTCTCAGGCAGCACCAAGACCCATCACAAAGGTCCTTGCTGGCCACTGTGTGATGGGCATCACTGAGGCCATTGGCATCCTTCCTGATGGTTCTCCCTCCCTACTAGGACAAAATGCTCCACTGGGATAAAATCTGCATCCCAGCAGGGCTCAGAAACCAACACCTACTGCAAAACTTGACTCAGCCCCCTCTGACCTGAACCCTGGCATTTGTTTCCCAGTGGTGAGGTGTGAAACATTCCTTCTGTCCCCCTGGGGACAGCAGCAGTGGCTCCATGGACATCCCTGAATCAGACACAGAGCTGAAAGCAGAGCCTGGACGTGGTCTGTGGAGGAGCTGGCTGTGGGTGTGTCCCAGCCACAGCACATCTGGCTGTAATCCTTCCCTCGGCTGCACAGGGACGTGAAAAGCCCATCACAGCTTTCCCCCAGAGGTTAGTGATGAGCCAGCTGGACAGAAACACAATCAAACTTGTCCCTGAATTTTCCCGCAGTCAGCTTTTTTAGGTTGTTTCCGGAACTGCGCAAGAAAATTAATGAAATACTATTTAACAAATCTATTTTTTGCCTGCTCTCAAACGCGGGGAGCAGCTGTAGGAGCTGCTGCATGCCAAGAAGGAAGCGAATGGTGCACACCCTCCCGTGGCAGCTCCTCACAACTGCACGGATTGTAGGGAGCATCAGCCGTACACAGCTCCTGGCTGCACTGCTGGGGGTGACACACACTAAAGCACACAGGATGGAGAAGGACACACATCAGAACAGAGAGTGAGAAATGATTACGTTGATGAAAGTAATTTACACTGAGAGATGAGGAAGTGAAACATGTGAGAAGAGATGTTTCCTAAAATAAAACGATAGCTGTGATCAACCTCCCCGTTCTTCTATAGAAATCTACCCTGGAGAGCCATTTTTGAGAGAGTCGGTCTAAAATATCCTGTTTTCCCTCTGAAGTTTCCAGCAGGCCCATTCCACATCACCCTGTCTCCACTAAGCACTGCAAGTTCCTTGTGAGAGTGGTGACTATCAGGCAGAACTCACAGGCACGTTCCACTACTCCAGGGCACACGGAGAGCTCACAAATGCAGGAGGCCAAGTCTCCCCTCCTTCCCCATCCCCTCACCCTCCCCTCTAGCCCCTCTTGAAATAAAGTGCTTTCCCCCATATATTTTTCTAAGCTAAAGCATGCAAATCACACTCATTTCAGCAGCTCCACGTTTTATTCTGCCTTGTCATTATGTCTGATTAGGCGTTCTTGAAGCTCCATGTGTTAGAATCAGGCCTTTTCATAATACTGAAGAAGTGAGTTTGAGAGGAAAGAAGAAGGATTAAATCTGTGAATGTTCGTAAATGAGAACTGACATTTTCAGGTACCCTACATTTTCAGGAGAGGTTTAATGAGTACCCAAAGTGATGGCAAGTATTTGCTGAATGCCTTGCTGACAAAAATAGACAAAAATAAAATACCATGCTGGCTGGAACAACAATTGGCAAAAAGAATCTAATTCCAGATTAATCTGTGCTTCAGCATAGTTATCACTGAAGGGTTAACTTTAAACTTCTTAGTTCACTTGCATAATTGCTGTGCATAACTCTGCTATGTTGTTGGATATGAAAAAACTAGTTACAACAGTTCTGTGGTTTTTACCACAAAAAGATGTATTTTCTCTTAATAATATTTATAAATTTGATACAATTTCCTTGTACTGTAAGAAATAAGAAAGCTATGAGCCAAGTCCCCTTTCTGTAACTTGTCACTATGGGAGAAAAACTTACACCTTGCAGGAGCAAAAAAGAAAAAGTGAGTCAGCTCCAAACTAGGAGCTGAAAATGCATGTGATAAATTCAAACACCCTGCACAGGCCCTTCATGATCTCTGGCGAGGCTCTGACTCCTCTTTCCCAGTGGTAAAGGGTTCAGAGCTCTGCTTCCAGCGCTCTCAAAGGCCAGAGAAGAAACAGGCTCTGACTCCTGGGTCAGGCACTGGCCCTTGGCACAGCAAGGCAGCAGTTTCAAGTCTTTTGGCAGGCAGGTTGTAATGCAGCTCTGCTCGAGCTATTTCATGTTTGGGGACATCTGCTCCACTACAGCCATTGCTTTGTTCTCTTGTTCGTATTTCCTACACAGTAGCTCACACACAGAGAGAAGCTCATGTTCTCTTCTGTTGTTTTTATGAAAGTGATCTGGAGATGGAATTTGTAAAAAAAAAAAAAAANTAAATAAAAAAAAAAAAAAAAAAAAAAAAAAAAAAAAAAAAAAAGCTGATTTTTCACAAGAGCAGCACTTCAAATAAATGTGACATTACAGCAAACATACTGTGCATTCAAAATTCATCAACACAATGGAAATGATTCATGGTCTTTTTGACTTGCTCAAAAATGAGTCTGGTAGAAGAAATGCCATAACTACCACTAGGAAAGCATTGACCTTTGGTAAAGACATCCAAAGGTGCTGCTGATTCTTATGAGACTTCTAAGTTAAGGAAAAACCCAAAAGACAATAGAAAATATGACCTTTACTTGCAAAGCTGCTGTAGAGAAAACAACTAATCACTGAAGAAAAATAATAATCCCATTTTCAACCATGTAACACAGATGATAAAATCCTTTTAAAAAGTTTCCTGCTTAGTTATCTGTGTTTGATGCAGACATTTTGGGTTTGGTATTGCTTGCAGTGCTGCAGCCTTCCCTGTAGGAAGGTCCAGCTCCTGCCCCCACTGAAATCAATGGCACTTCCCACTGATTTCAATGGTGCAGGAACAAGCTCTAACAGAGAACTCAAATTTGCAGTGCTGAGGAAACTTTTCCAGTCTTTGCAACCACTTCCCAAGGTTTTCCACATCTATCTCTACTTATCACACAGTCCAGGCCTTTGTGACACATCAGACAAAAATAAAACTGGAAGGTCAGAAAATACTTACTTCCACTAGGGATCAGGTCCCTATCTGGAATGAAAAGCTTATATCCATAGTGCTTTTCTAGAACATCTGGCAGGATTTCAAGTGCAAACTGCTCCTCCTCGTTATTACCACGATCTAACGCATCAGGATCCACTTTGGTGTAGGAAAGATAAGCATCGTATTCTTTGTTGTCTGTAAGAAAACAAATCATGTTCAGCCTGCTGCTTGCAAGAATACTGTTAGAAACACAGGAGATTACTGTGAAATTTTATTATTCCTTGAGCCCACCAAGCATTTCCCAACAAAATGGGGATATTTTCACAGGAATGTATAAATTCCAGGCAGAAATCCTTTCAGTTTTCTTCTGGAAGCTGAGCAGTGACTCTGCTCCATGTGGTCAGACACGTGTCACAGCTGAAAAGATCATGGGCAAAGTTTTCATACTAATACTAAAGTGAGAATGTTTATTTTAAGCCTTTATATATTTGTAATGTAATACTTTCAACTTATATTCCTCAAGAGTTTTAGGAGTTTGTTAAAAGTTTTGAGTTTGGAAAAGTTTTGAGCCCAGAAAGTTTTGAGCCTGAAAAATTTCTTTCCATAAGAGAAAAGACATCACTTAATTCAAATGAATACTGACTATTCATAAAACAATGCCAAATACAAACATTCAAAGCATTTTTTTCAGAAAAACCCATAGTTTTAAAAATCAATAACATAATTTTAGATCACAATCCACTTGATCCAGGAGATTTTAAATACTTGGGGAACGTATTATTAGAGAGACAAATAACTCCCATAAAGGGCAACACTCCTTCTCCTCTTCCTCCTCTCCTCCTCCTGCCCAGCACTGGGGCTTGTCTCCAGCTCTGCTTCTAAAACATGGAACTAAGAGCTCATCAGTGTGCCAGGAACAGAAGTGGTGCCACCACAGAACTGGGGATCCATGCTGGGATCAGACTGTCTTAGTGACATTTCTCTTTGTATTCCTCTGCAGGGATGGAAAATAGTATATTGAAAAAGTCAACCTTCAGCAATTTGGCCCCCAGGGAAGAGCACAGCTGACATTATTTACAGAAAATGAAAAATCAAATAGTTAATATTGTGAGAAGAAAACTGCATGAATGGAGGGTTTCTGAATACCAATTTTCTGTAAAGATGAAACATGAAAGATAATTAAAGCAGTTAAAATTCCTCAATATATTCTGATAAAAAGAACAAATACCTAACCATAATAAAATATATCTCTTGATGACCTTGAACTGATGGTTACTTATAATTCCTGACACAAAGCCAGACCCATGGGGGTCAGAGCTGTAGTCAAAGCATGTGAATAATTACATATTTGTAAAAGGCAATTTGCCTAGTGTCACCATGGCTGTAGGGGAGGATGGAAGATGTCCACCTGGCTCGCTGACAATTCCTCTGAAGCCAACAGGCCAGCCAGCTTTGGACGCCGATCCAAAACCTGCCACCCTGTCCATGGGGAAGCCTGCCAAGACCTTTTAGGAGATGCCAGCGATCCTGGAGAAAGCATCCCTGCGGAAGTCTGGGAGCTGAGGGAGGGCAGCAGGGCTCTGACATCCCTGACTGCAGAGAGATGTCGGCCAGAGCTGGTGCTCCCCGAGCCCCCTGCCCTTCCCTGTCATCCCAGCTCACAGGGACACTGAGCAGGATGCTGCCACAACCAGCTCCCTCGGGCTCCTGGGAGCTCCTGCAGTGGTCTCACAGCTCCTCACAAGCTTCATGTACCGGGGCAGAGGAGAAGGAGCTGCCCACACTCGCCCACCACTGGCTCTGGGAGCTGCATGGCTTGGAGCCCTTTCCTAAACGGATCCCTTAATCCTCAGTGCCATTTTCTCTAAAAGCCATGCTACACACAGCACAGGAAGTGAGTGTGTCCAACATGGCTTACGTGGGATATTTTTAGAAATAGGAATAAAGCAGATCTGTTGAGTTCTAAATCTTCTTGTTTTTTTAAAGAAATACACATATAAGTGGAAAAATGACCTTATGATTGTATCTCTAGAGCTGAGTGCTCAGGAGAGCTCTGTATGCTCTCATAGCTGCCTACATGAGAAGAAACAAACATCCCCATATATGCTTTGACTTCCACAATATTCTGCCTCCATCTTTCATCCAGAACGAGACACAAAGCTGTGAAAGATCTATAATTATGCACTGGAAAAAAATAAAAGGTTATTTTCAAAATTTATGGGCACGCAAAACCCCCTGTGTACTCATGGGCCTTCCTCTAAACAACCAGAAAATAATACTGTTTCATAAATTGAAAAGTGATGGAACCAAGGAAGTTACATGAGTAAAAATGCAGCAGCTTCACAGTGAAAACACGGGAAAAACAAATTGAAGCAGGCTGAAGGAAGTTACCACTTTCGATTGGTGTGAAGCAGGGATATTATGTTGGTATAATCCCAAAGTGTTTGAGGTAAAGTACTTCTCAAACCACATAATCTCACCCTTCCCTTTGTCCTAAATACCAGTATAAATATTGTACAGTATCATAGAATATGGAAAAAAAAGCATAATTTTAGTTTTTTCCCAGTCATACATGAGGATCAGGAAAGAGCAAGCCTCCTGATCTCTGTTCCTGCTACTTATCACAGATTCACGAAGTATTCTGAGCTGAAAGAGACCCACAAGGGTCATCCTTCCTCTTTCTAAAATCCCCTAGATGTCATTACATCCATTCTCCAAAACTCCTATGGATTTCATTATAGTGGAGCCTTTTCAAACCATGTCTACCCATTGTTAAACAGAAATATTTATTACTGTGATTGCAGAAAGCGGCATGTCTATGCAACTGCACATTGTTTTGGCACTATGGAAATCTCTTTTCAAATAAATTAGAGTTTCTAGATGTACCATTCCAGAGCCTGTATGACTGCTAAGTGTTGCAGTGGGCTGTGGCAAGCACCTGTACTTGAACACTGCACTTTTTCTCTTTAGCAGATACTATAAATGAATAGAATATATATAGCATATTAATTATTAAATAAGTGTTAAGAACATAATAATAGGATTTAAAGACTGGGATTTAGTTTACAGGGCTTACTCCAGCTTCATAGGAGAAGGAATGTTCTATATTCAGGAGAATTAAAGCTTCAATTTACAAATACAAGTTTAGCTTTAGGCACTAAACAGAATATATGCTAGAGAGGGAAGGTGGGGGGAGAAAAATGGAAAACAGTCTGGTTTATTCCTACAAATACTCCCCAGGCAAGCTGCACATTCCCACCAAGTTGTTTACAGTCTCCCAATTAACTGAGGTAACAAGTTAGCCTCATAAGAATCACCTTCACTAGTCAGAGGAGGTCACTGGAAGCCTGGTGGCAATTCAATGAAAATGCTTTATGAAGAACACCTGGTGAAAGGCTGCTCAGATGTACAGTGAGGATCTCAGGACAAGGGACCCTGGGCATATGTGGCACTGCACACATAAATGTGAAGAGCTCACAAATGACATGTGAGCCTCTGTAGCAGACTCATGAACAATTCTTCTGGCTCTCTTGCTCATGGCAGAGCCCAGTGGCATTTCTCTGGAAAGACTCATTGATCTCAGGGGGCTTTGGGAGAAAGTCTTAGGGCTTTACACTGTTGGGTGCTTAGCAGTTTAGACTAGCAGCAGGTATCTTTTAGGATTCATTTCAGTCTTGCCACTTTGGGTATCTGAATTATTTCCATTGCATATATTGAGTTTCCTGTGCAACTGCTTACCATCAGCTGCTTCATCTCCTCCAAAGTTCTGTCTGTAGAACAGCATTAACTCTATGTTGTAGCACTTATAGATGGTCACGAGCAAAATAAGCAGAAGAAGGATGGCTCCCAGTCCTCCAGCAAGTTCTATTTTGTAGATCAAATCTAAAATTAGCAAGGAAAGGCAAAAAGGTTATGATCTTTCCAAGCTATATTTTCTCTAATCCACCATACAATTCCACATAAAAATTGTGCAGCTTCCAATTATAACCACCGTAACATTAAAAATGCCTAATAATTTTGCTCATTACCTATTACCTAACTTTACTCATTTACTCCACCTACAACTCATCCGAAATAACCATCTGAAAATCCAGAATGCATTTGGGGCTATACATGTAAATCTCCTACATAGGAACTATGTAGTGATTTTACACAGAGGAGTAATCAGCTTCTAATGAGCTGGTGGAGTTTGAAACTTCTGCATTGGCAGAGTGCATCAAATGCTGTATGCAGCATGTGAGAACAGATTGGGCAGGATCTGGTCCCTCCCCCACCAAATTAGCTTTGGTTTTATATTTGTGAAGCCTGTGGACAAGCTGATGTGAGCTGCCAAGCCAAGGCTTCAGCTGGATCACTGGAAAATGAGTTGAGCTTGCAGGAAGCCCAAGATAACACAAGAAGCCAGCAGCACACATCAGGCTGCAAAGAGCCACTTTGTTTGGGTTGTGATGGCTCTAACAGAGTTCTCTCATATTGGTAGAGATGCTTTTGTTAGGAAACATTACAAGAGCTTCACAAATGCATCCAGACACAGTGATCCATCTTTTAGAGCTGGGGAAACAGGCTTAGAAAAGAGAAGCAGCATGTTCAAGGTCATTCAGCATACCAATGACAAAATGGGATAAAACCCCTTGGATACCAGTCCAGAGCTCCATCTGATGCAAGAGACTAACTTGAACAGCATTGCTCTTTATCCTGAAATGTCCTCTGGAAGTAATATTGCTCCTAACACCACCTGGCATATTACTTAGCCATAAAAGACAGGGGATGACAATTTGACTCTCACAGCCTGTATTAGTTCAGATAAGACGTCATGAAGATATTTGCTGCTGTGACAAACACAGTGAGAAGTTGCCAAACTAACACAGGCAGGACAAAGTTTTTTGCGATCTTTACACTTCTAAAACTTGGGTCAGAAAAAATTACTCGTGTGTCATTTGTGTCACTTTCAAGATAAAAAAGCAAATTAGTTGCGTATCTTTGGGGGTTATTCTTGCCTCACGATGCCTTGTATTTCAATAATTAACATCAGATGTCAAGCTATTCCCAGTTTGCAGTGTCTCTGATGTCTGCCTGGCAAGAAGTCATGGACTAATAGATGGAAAGAGTCTATTATAATAACTATTTAATCTCTCTGAGAACACAGGGAATTCATGGGATTTTACTACACTGCATGATAAAGCTGCCTGTGCTCTGGGGGATAAATCTAGGCAAATGGAGAACAGAGTTGGCTAGAAATCACTTTTGAGGGGAATTTTTTTTTTAAATTGTACTGAATCTTTTTTTTTTTTTGCTAGGACAGTGAGACGATGGCAAAGCTGCCAGCTTGGAAGGAAAGAAAATGCTGAGTCTTGCAGCCCAAACAGGAGGAACTTTTGAGTTGTGTACACTTTTGAGGGGGGGAATGGCAGGGTATTAAGCAAACCCACAAAATCCAGGTCAAAAGGCAAAATTGATCAGCTTTTGCACGTCCAGTCTTTGTCCTTCTGCCCCATGAATTCTCCTAGAGGATAGACATAAGGAGGCAGAAAGCCAAGGCTTTTGAGCTCTCCTTGTTTCCATTCCAAAGTGGAGGCATTGAGAAAAACCCAGGATGCTCAATTTTCTTGCCTACTCTACTTAGTCTTGGCATCTGATTAATTCCTTCCTCTTCAAGTGGTCCTCACTGAGATAAATAAGGAAGCAGCATATCCCACACTAGAAAAGAAATTTAATCTGGTCTCTGTGCTATGAGAGTAACTGAAAAATAGCAAAAAATAATATTGACAGTTTCTAATGTAAAAAAAATGTAGAAAAACCTTGCCACAACATATTACAGAGGATCATGATGTTTAAAATAGCAAAAGTCTAATAAACACCCAATAAAAGAGAGAAATACATTTTAGAAGTTCCTCAAAATTTAGTGATGTATCAGTATCAAACCCGCTCCCACTAAAATTAGTTCCTTGCATGTCTTGATTAAAGGCAACCTCCTTGAAAAAAATTCATGAGGAAAACTCATAATAATATTTACTTTTATCTCAATTCACTACTTCTTGCCACTAAAAGCATGGTCTGACTTTATTCTGTGGTTTCTGACAAGTTATTTATCTTTCAGAACAGTTTTATTATAGACTATGTAGACTTCAGTCACTAAAATACTGGATTGTTTTCAAACCCTTTTGAAGGGAATCCTGAACTATTCCCACAACTAAGGGACAACTGGGTGTATATTGCATTTCCATGTTATTTGAGCACCAAATATGCTAGGACAGCACAGAGGGAAAAAAAATAAAAGCAAACCAAACCCAGGATTGTCCAGAACTTATTTCTGAACTGCTTGAAAGCAAGTAACAATGTGGTCTTAAATTAAATCAGTAAAGAAGAATGTGACAGTAGAGAGTTGTGTTCAGGTCTTAGGAGCATGTCTGAGTCTGCCTTTGCATTGGTAGCTTTGGGTTTGAAACTTGATTTGGTTCTTTTTCAGGTGAAAACCCCAAACAATAAAAAAAAATCTTAAATGATGGTGCATGCTGTGGGGCTATTGCAATACTAGAGCTGTGCAAACAGCACTTCTGTATTCTCCTGAAGGTTTGTGGGGACTGAACCACTAAAAGCAAAAGACTTTAATATATTTTCAAAATAATTTTTGAAACATTTGAGCAGCTAATTTTTCTTTTTTACAAAGCAAACTATGTGCTAAAAAAAATCTGATGTCAAAACAAGAGCTCTAGAAAATCTTATACAACATCCACAACTTAGATTTTGGGTTTATTCCCATTTTTGATCCAAGTCAGAAAAAAACAACAGAGGGCAGGTCTGGAGACAACAGAGCTACAAGTGCCTCTTGTCAAACATGGATAATGCAGCTCTTAGCAGGTAAGACTTGGAGGGAGGGGGATTTCTCTGACTGAGAGATCTGTGCTGCAGCACATTGCAGTAGAATCCCTTCTTTGACACACACAAAGGATGCTGGTCAACATCTTTCTGCAAGTCCTGCCCTAAATCTTGTCCCAGTCCAGTAAATACAGTAGTATTTCCTGACTTATGAATATCTATAGTAAAATCTAAGCTGGAGAAAGTTAGGATAAGAAGCAATCAAATCAAGTTGCAGAAAGGAAAAGTTTGGTCAAGTATTTGCTAGAACTTAATAAATAACAAACAGGACAATGGGACAGGCAGTCAAAGGACACAGTAAAATACAGTGGTTATTTTAAATGACACTTTAATAGCTTGAAAACCAACTACTGAGAGTGCCTGAGGGGAATATAAGTTTTCTACAGCCACAGTGCAGAGAGAAATGAAATAGGAGCTGCAAAGTGATCCTTTCCACCTCCAAATTCTGTATTCAGCAATGCTTCTTCCATAATTCCAGCAGAGCTCTGAAATCTCTGCATTTTTTTTTGTTATAAAAAATCTGAGCTTGTTATATGCACACAGCAGAACATTTACCAGCCAGCAGATATATTCTCACTATCAGTGTTGTGTTTATGAGGTTCAGTGGAAGGAAAGGTAGAACACTTTTTGCACTAGAGAGAGACTAATCCCTCTTCACGATGACCACATTCCCCAAATAAAGTTGTGACAAATTGTCAGTTTAGATCACAGAATTGTAGAATTGTTTCAGTTGGAAAATACCTGCTGGATGACTGAGTCCAACCATTAAACCAGCACTGCCAAGCCCACCACTAAACCATGTGCCCAAGGGCCACATTCATGTGGCTTTCAAACCCCTTCAGGAATGGTGACTCCAGCATTCCTGAATCCTTTACCACCTGGCAGCTTTCCAGATCCCTCTTCCCCAGCCTGGAGTTTGTTGTGACCCAAGAGCAGGACCAAGCACTTGGCCTTGTGGAACCTCACACAGCTCATCCCATGGATCCAGCCAGTCCAGATCCCTCTGCAGAGCCTTCCTGCCCTCCTGAATGTGAGTTTGTATTAGATAGTAGAATGATCTGTTAGGTCAACATTCCTTTATTCCAACTTTGCCACAGTGAAAGCACACAAAGGACTGGAACTGCCCTTTCGGGTTTGCCTCATGAAAATAATTCTTCTTCCCCTGTCTTGGCAAAATAATTTACATCCAAGAATGATGGCAGAGATCTGGACAGTGTATCAACCCTTTAGTCAATCTCCCCTGCTGATGTTCTGTGGTTTCACATAACAGCTTTGCCCAAGGGTGGAACCCTCCTTTGCTTTCCCAACAATTACTATCTTACAGGTTTTGTATTTCCTAATACACTGTATCTCAGGGAGATCAGCATCCAATCTAAATGTCAGTCTACTTATGAATAGGAGAGCTGATTGAACAAACAACAGAAGAATTGTCACGGGATACTGTTAAACTCCTTTGATTATGACTTTTTCAAACAGTAGCACTTTTAAATTTGGCACATTCAAATAGTTTCCTTTTTGCTATAGATAATTTGTCAGTAGTGTTGTTCCTCATGCAGGAACAGTGTCAAGCAAGACGACCATGACAGGGTAACTCTCCATGTATTTTTAGCTCCCATTGCATATTTTCATTCCTGATGCAGTTAGAAATCAAAATGCATGGATACAGCTTAAGGTTTTCAATTTAAAACACAAAGCCAAGAAGTGGAGAAACATGAGAACATCTGACCTCATTGCCAGAGCACCTGTTCTAAGAAATGTACATTTTAACTGGCTTAGTCAGTCCATTCTGGGTGAGATTAATTTAGTTGTTTAGTCCAAAATACTTCTCCTGATTACTAGTGCCTTATGGGTGACTGTATTCCAGGCAAGTGCATCCCCTGCAAGGCCCATTTGCTCGACACTGAAGAACAATCCATGATTTTATTTTTTTTTTTTCCCCACAAATAGTAAACTGAAGCTGTACATAAGCACACTTCAAGCAGGCACAGAGGAATCCAGCCTGGCTCAGAGAGGTCAGCAGGACCTCTGACTGATGTGTTGTTGCTGGAGCAGGGGAGATCACAGATAATTAAAAAGGGGGAATTACCTTTTTTGCGCAGGAGAACGCTGGCGTGCTTCCGTCCATTTCTGTTCTCCACGTGACACGTGTAGTTGGCCAGGTCTGCCTCCTCTACAGCATCAAAGATCAGTGTCAGCTCGACTTCTTTTTCTCCAAGATGTTCTCTGAGGAGTCTGGAAGGAAGGATACAGCCTTTGCTTTAACTGAGTTGATGTGGATGGCAGATTCCCAAAAGCACTGAGATTTCTCAGCACAAGACAATGTTCCTTGGCCTCTGTCACTCCTGGAGAAGGAGTTGAAGGACACTCATGTTGCCTGAAAGAGGCTTCACAGAGGCATTTTTCATGACCACCAGAAGGCTTTTTCTCTTGCCATGTCCAGTGAGGAGCTGAACCAAGTGCAGGAAGGGTGGCCATAAGCACAATGGTTATGTGTGGCTTCTTTACACTGGCTCCATCAGATTTACATGCTAAAAACAATGCTTCTTTTAAAAGAAGCGAAAAATATCCATTTTCCAGAAGCAGGATGTCCTACTAAGCCATCAGTGAACAAATTACAGGGCAATTTAAAGGCTGGGTATTGTGATACATTTTAAATCAGTCTGGAAAATCAACAAAAGGAGCTGTGGTACTCTCTGGAATTTTCCTGTTTTCTGGGACTAGATCCTGACTTTTAAGGGGAATAGTATCAAGAACAAGAGCTCTCTGCTCTTTTCAGAGAAAAGAGGAGACATGCAAAATCCCCACAAATGGAATAAAAGTTCTAGCACACTTTCAGGCCAGAGGTACAGCCTTTTCATGTCATTGTTCTCATGTGAACATTAAAAAGAATGCAAAGTAAATGCAAGTTTTCTGCCGCTGATATTAAGCCTAAAAATACAATACCCTATTCTCTCAAAAGTCTTATCATTTGCTCAAGGAAAAGTTGCTGTTCCTTTGAACAGGGAAATCCATCAGGTTAATTTAATCCTGTTTGTGTAATGCTGCACAAGAGGGTAAACAGAAAATGTGGGGTGACAGAAAATGTGTACCTGTGAACTCACCACTGTACGTGGTACTTCAGTGAGCCTGTTTTCCGAAAAGATTGTGTACAGAACTGTGAGGTAAAAGTATAAATAAAACCCAGGTTCACCAAAAAAAGAAACATTTTCTCCTGAGACGAAAGGGAGGAAAATGGACAGGAAGAGAAGAACCGGAGTGCTGCCTGTTCTGGATGGAAGCTGCTGCTGGAGACATTCACAAGTGTCAGTAATGGCAACCCCCAAGCTTCTCCATTACAAACCAAAGGCATTTTGTGTACACACATTTCCTTATGTACATAATTTCACATGACATCCATGGAACTCCAAACAAATAGAAAACAAATCGAAAGAGAAGTATGAGGGCTCTGCACTAGACAATCAGAAGCCTGAGTGCTATAAACACATCTCTGCAGTTACTCAGAAGAGGCACCAGAGCATTCACAACTATTCAGCCTCTTTCACTGTGGCAGCATAACTTGCAAAAAAGCAAGTGGAAAAACATTAGTGTAAAAACAGAGTGTGTGTATGTGTGGTGCATTTGGAAACTTGGAAACTTGAACTGCTTTTTTTTTTCCCTTTTTTTTTCCAAAAATCACTCTCACTGATTATGTTTCTTCTTTTTTTTATTTTTTTTTTTAATTCTGGTCTAGCATCCAAGTGGTGAAATAATGGCAGAAATGGTGAATTTGCATAATTTCTGGCCAGAAAAAAACCTTCTCAGAAAGCCTGGTCCATTTGCATACTCAGCCTAAATCACTGGGAGTGAGATAAATCAGTTCTCATTGACCTATTATTCTGCTATATCTATATAAAGACTCAGGAAACTCACTCTTCTCTCATTGTAAACAGTATGCCAAACAACTTTTGGTCTACAAATCATGCTGCCAGGAACAATATAATCATTAACAGAGAAGATATCTGGGAAACTAATCTGGAGCATTCTGTGAATGTTTGGATTTTCTTGTTTACTGTAATCAGGATATTTTACACAGAAAAAAAAAATGGAAACAAGTTACATTTAAGATAAAATAAACTGTTATTTTAATCTATATCTAAACTACATGTATGTAAGATAAAATAACTGATCCCTAACCTAAATTTAAATTATACATGGTCAGCTAAAGAGTAGCTGTCATAAAAAGAATATCCAATATATTTGGATTGAGATTTTTTTTCTAAATATCTCCCAATAGCAATTTTTAGCGAAGGAACTCTTTAGAGTGGGATCTATCATGAAGATGCTGACAAACATTTAAGCATTTTGCTGGCTTTCATTCCTGCTTTTTGTTTTTTCTTTTTTTTTCTTCAAACCATTACTCTACACTTACATTATTGCCTTAGAAATGCACAGTTGGTCATCTGTAATTTTTAAATACACTCACAGCCCTTAATTAATTGCATTAGTAAGTTCATTGTTATGGCTGCTTCAGACACCATGGAGCACAATATTTTTGGGTTAAAAAAGGAATACAATATCGACAAGTAAGACCTTAAAGGTGTTAACAGCATTTGCTGCACACCCAGAAGATAAAGCACCTATCTGAGGTGGGGGAAACTTCACCAGCATCACTGTCAACACATGCCAGCTCCCACAAGTTGAGAAAAGAATAAATCACTCTTTCTGGGTTGCTGAACAAACTGTAAGAGTAATTACAACATTTAATGCCTAGCTAAATCAATGGTACTTGACAACTCACAACAAAAAGGAGAATATAAAAGGTGGGTGATGTAAAAAAAGAGAGAAATAAAAGGTGGGTGATGTAAAAACAACACTCAGTGCCTTCTTTTTCTTCAGGCTGAAGCATTTTATTTGATCTGAAACAAAACATTTTGCCTAGTGAATAATTTTCAGGTAAGAATATGAATTTTAAAAAAGAAGTGTCATTACAGAATAGAAATGTTTCCTTTGAAAATTATGCAATAGTTTAGATATTTCAAATCCTTGTTCATAATTTCCCAGTGCCTGTATGCACTAAGTTGAATCTGAACTTAAAAGACTTTTACTTTGAGACCATATTTTCCTAAAATCATCAGTGTTTTTATGACCACAGATACCAAGGCCATAAGAAAGCTTCACTTGGGTCCCTCTGCAAGACTGAGGCATTAATTGCAAACCTTTACTAAGCTGCATGAGATCTGGGACTTGGCAAAAAGTAAACTTTCATAAGTTTCATTCTTTATAAAGCTGAGGATCTGGACTGTGAACAGGGTTATGAAGTCTACTCCCTTCCTTCCACTCCTTAACAACAGGCTGCTGATGAAAGGACAGACCTGTGTGTACACAAGCACCTCTCCAAAGCAAAGTCGTTCAGCTGGCAGCATCACAGGGACCTTCCCTCTCACTTTCCTGCATTGTGTTTCTTGTACTCTGCCCTGAATTTGTCTGTTTGAATAGTATAACCTTTTCAGGAGAGGGCTGTTGGTTCTATACTTCTCTGCAAAGTACCCAGCACATCAACCAGGCAGCTATGAGAGTTCTGCCTCCTGCCCCCAGCACCCTCTCCTAATAGGAAACAACATCCTCATCTTGTCTGAGCACTTCATAACCATCTGTTGACTTCTGTGAGTGATAAATCAATCAGAAGAAATAAGGCTGCCACTCAAAATGTCTCCATTCACCTATTTTCATGCCTCTAGGATGAGTTAAACTGTTTGTACTTTAAAAATGGACAAGAGAGACACAACAAGGACAAACATCCTTTACAAGACGAGCATTTTGACTATTCTGCCTGAAGAAGAAGAGAAAAGCAATTCATAGTTGGCTGAGAGACCAATATTTATGTCTGAAAATACTTTGCCATGGGAGGGAGCCGGTGTTGAAATTTGCTGTGGGCTGCTTTAATAATTAGGTACAACTGACAACTCTGCAGACATGCTTAAAGACTCTGATTCCTTCTTTAATTACTCTGGTTCAGTTTATGTGACATTTTTATTACTGTTGTGAAAAACACACCTGGCAAGCAAAGTCTCCTCCTCCTTTCCCCTCACCCATGTCTGACACCCGAGGATCTTAATTCATGGGAATTCAAGGGGGCAGCTCAGACAGGATGTCATTGCCTCCAAATCCTGCAGTGCTGATGAGTTACTTTTATTATGAGGCTTTGTAAAAAGGTCTAATAAATACTGAAAAGCCCAGAGCTGCACAAATATTACTCTTGGTGACGTGTGCCTTCCACGGATCTGGTTTGAACAGGAATGCTCAGGTTACATGAGTCCTTATTTTAGTGCTTTCATGACAGCACAGTGCATGCTAACCATGCACATGGGGATGGGTGGTTTGTGCTTTGACACATCATTAATTTGCAAATGTGAAGTCTCATCACACACAGAGAATCCAGCAACACAGTGAACAGGCACAGTCCAGGGTAAGGACAGCACCATAAATTCAGAGTGCTACTAAATTAGTGAACCAGTTAAAGAAAGGGGATGCAGAGTTAAAATGTACCAAAGGAACAGCCCATGGAGTATCTTGTTCTGGTTGTAGCAATTCTGTACTACTCTTAGCTTCTCAAAATGAAATGTCTTGGTAACACCATAGAGAAGCAAACTGATTAAAAAGGCATCTAACCAGCACGTTCACCATGGCTCATCAAATTTGAAATACACATGACAATTTTAAAATACATCAATAAATACAACTGGGTGGAAGACGTGAGCTGCCTCAGGACACTGACAGAATAATTAGTGCTGCTTAGTTCCCCTGAAGCAGCATACCTGTAATGGAACACAAAAACAAGAGCTGTTATGGGCAAAAAAATCATTTGCAAAAAGTCACCACTTCAGTTGCCATAGCTACTTCTAAATAAAAAAGGGATGGACTGGGGCACTGCTGGTAATGATGCAGTATGTTTTGGAAAATGCTGTTTTAAATGCTGGCAGTGATCACAGGAGATTAGGTATGTGATATGTAGCTTTGCTGAAGAGAAGATTCACTGAATTGTGAAGGGTCTGTAAACTGAGTCAAAGCACTGCAGTGGAATGAGAAAAGTGACTTGTCACTAATTAATTTGAAACATGAATGTGCAATGAGATGGCACAAGAAAGGACAAGTAACAGCCTTTTCAAACTCAGTTTCACTAATAAACGTACATAAAGGAAAGGGTTTGTACTGTGCTACTCTTCAAATACAAGCCTCAATTTGTCCTGATGCAAAGGAAGAACATGACCAAAATCACTCTGTTCATATACATACACACAGAGAGAACACAAGGTCATTAAGTGCTGATTACTTACAGCAGCACAAGTTTCCAATAATTGCTTTTTGTGGTCAGAAGCACAAAAGAGGACTGTACAATGGCAATATACCATAAATTTTATCTGTGTGCATTTAAGTATATCTTAGTAACTTGTGGCTAAATTACTGATAATAACAGCACATTATTGATCAAGTAATAAAGCGAAGAGACCTCTCTCCATCTGCTCTCCAAAATCACCCTTACAAGAAACAAAAAACTCAGACACAAGATTAAAAAAATGTGCACTGGAAAGTGAAAAACCTTGGCTTTCTTTTTAATCCATACTCATTGTATCATAATCTATATTCACAGTATCTATAGGAGCTGGGACCACCTTGCCCACAGTAAAACCGTAATTTAGTCTTTGCTCAAAAAACAATGATCAGGTAATTATTAAGGAAGAGAACAAGGTGCTGTTCAGTGCAAATTAAATGGAAGTTTGTGGGGATAGAAGCCTGTTTTCTTTACAACTTACATCAGGTGATAACCATCACCTGGAAAAAAGCCAAGCAAAAGTTGGATATTGGATACAGCCACTCCTTTCTCTCCCTTATGCGCTAAGCCTGGGGGAGCAAACATTGCTTTTTGAAGGCTCTGGGTAAGGCACACTGAGAGCTGTATCACACACACATCACGTCCAGGAGACGAGAAAAAGTGTGGTGACTTTGACAGGAGACCATTTGTCTTTAACATTAACAGTGGTGCTGAAATGGCTGTTATCTTGCCAAGGCAGGTCCCATGGGGTGGCTGCAGTGGACAGCACCATTCCCACACAGGGCTAAAATCAACCCCTGGAATATTAAGGAGATGCTTCAGCTACCAACCATCAGGGGAATTTGGTAACACCAGGGGAATTTTCAGGCATATACACAAACTACTCTGTCTTTAGCCTGTACTCACTACAGAGGAGAGGGAACAACTCACACAGCCCTGGCTCCAAGTCATCAATCACTCTTTGGACAGAAAATGATTTCCACTTTCAATTAAAAACTTGTCAACTCAACAGGCTTGTGGGACATACAGTATTTTTAAGAGTAAATAATCCAAAATGTACCTGACTTCTCCTTCTCTAATGTGACCTTCCAACTCTTCTATGAATTTTTCCCCTTTCATCCAGTAGATCATGGGGCCTGATTCTCCACTGAAGCCAAAGAAAGCTTTGCAGGCCACAGTTAGTGGATTTCCTGAGGACAAAAGGAAGAAAGAAGATTAGAGACTTTGTCATAGCTACTAGTGAGATAATTATTATAAGAAATATCAACACCTCAGATAAATCTCCTTATGAAAAATTGGAGGGGGAAAACAAAAGAAAGAATAACTATAAATCATGGGGAAGAGTGATGTTGATTTGCACCTACAAAATGAAACTCTGAGGTTATCCATATTTTAATTTTTTCTGAGAAAAATAGTACATGAGCAATGAGCAGGTATGGAAATGGTGGCAACATAAGGTGACACCAGACTGGTAACAAAGACGTATCTTCCCTGTCAGGCTCCTGGGATCTCCACCAAGACTAGAGATTTGTCCCTAAAAGGCAGGTAAATCACTAAATGTCTGCTCCTTATCCACCCATAAAAGGACAGAGGAATAATTCCTTCCTCACTTAGAAATCAAATGTTAATCAAGCCTTGGTCAGCTGCTCAGTGAGCTTTTTAAAATTCCCAAGAAATACATGATGCAAGTCAACCCAACACTGATGTTACTGTCAACAGGCTTTTGGATGAGGTCCAAACTCCAAAGCATTATTCAAGCAATTCAAGTAAAGAATTACTCCTCTCACCTCTGCAAAGATATATTTTTAAAAACCAAAAAAACACCAAAAACCAAAAAAACCCAAAAAAACCCCAAAAAACTTGAAAATGAGCTAAATTTCTTTTCTCTTCAAGAATTCAGCATTTAACTGGGGTTTTGTTTGGTTACAATTTTAACAGTTCTATGTAGCCCAGAACTGTGCTTAAACTGCCTGGACAGATGGTTGTTTGACTGCAGAAGAAAAAGAAAAAGAAAAAGAAAAAGAAAAAGAAAAAGAAAAAGAAAAAGAAAAAGAAAAAGAAAAAGAAAAAGAAAAAGAAAAAGAAAAAGAAAAAGAAAAAGAAAAAGAAAAAGAAAAAGAAAAAGAAAAAGAAAAAGAAAAAGAAAAAGAAAAAGAAAAAGAAAAAGAAAAAGAAAAAGAAAAAGAAAAAGAAAAAGAAAAAGAAAAAGAAAAAGAAAAAGAAAAAGAAAAAGAAAAAGAAAAAGAAAAAGAAAAAGAAAAAGAAAAAGAAAAAGAAAAAGAAAAAGAAAAAGAAAAAGAAAAAGAAAAAGAAAAAGAAAAAGAAAAAGAAAAAGAAAAAGAAAAAGAAAAAGAAAAAGAAAAAGAAAAAGAAAAAGAAAAAGAAAAAGAAAAAGAAAAAGAAAAAGAAAAAGAAAAAGAAAAAGAAAAAGAAAAAGAAAAAGAAAAAGAAAAAGAAAAAGAAAAAGAAAAAGAAAAAGAAAAAGAAAAAGAAAAAGAAAAAGAAAAAGAAAAAGAAAAAGAAAAAGAAAAAGAAAAAGAAAAAGAAAAAGAAAAAGAAAAAGAAAAAGAAAAAGAAAAAGAAAAAGAAAAAGAAAAAGAAAAAGAAAAAGAAAAAGAAAAAGAAAAAGAAAAAGAAAAAGAAAAAGAAAAAGAAAAAGAAAAAGAAAAAGAAAAAGAAAAAGAAAAAGAAAAAGAAAAAGAAAAAGAAAAAGAAAAAGAAACAAACCAAAGAACCCCACAAAACAACCAGAAAAACCTCCAGCAAGTCAGGAAATATGGAAAAACCATGCTCATTCTATTGGTATGCACACACAACTGCTGCACCCACATTTCTTTGCTTATTTTACTTCACATAGATGCTCTGGGTTATGGAGCAGGTGTAGAATCAGGAACTTAGGTGGGAGAATAGACCTAATTTAATGTCAGTGGAGACTCCTGCTGAACCTTTCAGGGCTTTGACCAAGCATGGAAAGCCCAAATAATGAATTTTACTGTATTCAAAAAAAATGTTTTGTTATGTCAGGTATTCTCCGTGTCAGCAGGAGACTCTCTTGGCTGAAATTGAACAGGCTTACACTTTTCAAGGAGGGGCTACTCATTTGGAGCACCCCACTTGGTTGAGCATGGACTAATTGTGGCTTCCCACAATTGAGTTACTGTGCCTTAATCATTCACCTCTTGTCTGCCCAGGAGTGATAACTTGCTGTGTACACACTCAGAGCACATCAGAACTGTGTGTTAAAGTGCCTTTGCCTAAACCCCCATAGAGCTGAGTCAACCACTTGCATTTGTCTATCTATTATTCCAGTGCCCAATTTAAGACATATCTGAAGAGTCTGATTAGTCAGGAAGCACAGCACTCCCAGCCACTGAAAATCAGTCGCCTTTAAATTGTTTCCAAGTCAAGATCCAAAATTACAAGTCCTTTTGAAACATTAGGATACAGCAAGAAAACATTTAAAGGCTGCACTTGAGTCTCTGTTTCTCAAATAGCAAAAGACAAAAATGGAAAATGTTTGTCCTGAAAATGTTTTCCAGACTCTTTCATTATCTCCATATTCACAATGAACTCTGGCACCACAGCTGGCCCCTGAACACGTGGAGATGCTGGCAGATTACACAACTAGAGGCAGACATACAGGGAAGAAGAAGGGGTGGGTATTCAGTTATCTGCACATCCCACAACACTGACAACCCATCAGAGAAAGTTCCAAACTTCACCAACTGAGGAAGAGTCAGAAACACTTCTAGGCAGATATTTAATTCCACTACAAGTTCACCCAACCCTGTGAGGTGCTGTGTGTCCTCCACACAGAGGGGACAACTGGAGCCTCTGGCTGTATCCACCTCACCTTTTCCCAAAATGCTGAATGCCTGCATGGTGTGAGGTCTTTTGTGCTGCTTGCCTTGGAGTCACAATACACATCTTTTCAAATACCACTTGGTGATTCCTAGCATGTGGCTGCTCAGCCCATGCTTGATATTAATGGAAAAAGACATTGTTGCAATGTGAAAAAGAAAAGGGACAGACGAAGCCTATCAGCATTGACAGTATTTGCCCTTTTCCTGGCACACTATGCAGGACATTAAGTGTTACAGGCAAAATATCTTACAGCTCAAACCAGAAGATTTTTACTTAAAAAACAAGCCCTGAGAAATGAAAATATCCCAAGGTGAGACTAAGATTTCTATACATGCAGGGTAAATACCTGAGGTAATAACGTCTGGTTTGAAGAAATAAAAAGTTTCTACACAGATAGGAAAACTTTAAAACCCCAGCTGTTGGTAGGTAGCCTCTGTAATAAACAAACTTAATATAAAGCATCAGGAACCTTTACCATGACAACCTGCATGCTCTGAATGTGCCTGGGCAAATCGATTTCCTAGCTTTGCCACCAGGGAAACAAGTTAAATAAACTAACACTCTGAACAGGAAAATCTGGAGTTCATATTCTCAGCTCAAAGTTTGGTACCAGCAACACCTGAAAAACCCCATCTGCAAACCCATCAGAGGGTGGCATAAACAACTTTTTCCTCATGCAACAACTAGTATTTACCTCAGTAGCAGAATGATGCAGGTCTGAGTTGACCTGGTCTGTCCTGGAGTGGAAAGAACTTGGGGCTTGATGATATTTCAAGGGCCTATCCAAACTCAAACTCTCACTCACAGTTCTGATTCTCCTCAAGCTGGTAAGGACATCTCACTCCTCTTTAGCTGTCTGAAACAGCTTCTGGTGTATAACTCTCATCACTCCTTTTGCCCCTGGATGTGGGGCATCATCAGAAAAGTAACACTGACTTCCCTGCAGAATCACTTCATCTTCCAAAATAAGCTTCCATATGGAAAAGTAAGGGAGATTTCTCCTCTCCTACTGTACCACCACACAATCAGCAACAACTGGTTTTCAGGGAAGTCCAACCAACTCCCATCCAGAAAGGAATGTTTAATTCCTGGCATGTTAAACTACATTCTCTCCCAAATACTGCAATACTAAAAATGAGGCTGAATTCCGTGGTCCCTAAATGAATATGAATATGTGGAGAAGCAGGCACTGACCATGGAAAGTGCCCCTTTGCAGGTCCTGGTTTTAGGGCTAGCTTTCAAGCCATGCAATATTACACTGAGCCACAGTTCCAGGCAGAAGGAACTGGCAGGCAATTTGTAACTCCAACAATTCATCTTGGGTAAGGCCCAAACTTTTGCACATCATTACTGCTATTCTGCATGACCTTCAGTAGTTCCACTACTAATGGTCTCATTAAGAAATATTCCCCTTGCATCATTTAATTAACAACATCAAAATCCCTAGAATGAATAGTATCCTGAAAGTTTTCCACTTACAGATGGATTCTGTTTAGATCAGATAGACATTTCAGATGCCTTTTTTACTTAATTAAATAATTTGCTGAGGAACAGAGAAAATTATTAGTGAATTTCTAATGAATCTACAGTTAAGAGAGTGTTTGAAGAAACAAGGAAAGGAAGTAGAAAAGCTTGTTAGCAGACATCACTGAGTCTTCTGCTTTGCTGGGGTCACCCTGATACAGTAAAGGACCAGGTTCAGCAGAGGTCTCTGCTTTAGCTTTTCTCCCAACCTTGTCAGTCAAGAAGGCTTGTTGCAAACTCCCAGCTGATAAGACACAACCACTGGCAGTAAAAAAAAATTATTGCTAAATCTTATTGTACAATTTTCACCTGCCCATTTTCACAGTAAATCTGTGTGAACTCTACCATACATTCAAGCAACTTTTTTTTCTGGCAAAGAGAATTCCTCGTAAATGCAATTATTCAAGCAAAAGAGCTGCCTGATGGTGGGAGGAGTACTGGCTAATGATGGAAAAAGTGCCTGCAAAAGTATTTAGTCAGGAATGGTTCAGAATGTGCTTAATGCAGGGTCAACATGTTTTGACAGAGAATCACAAATTCTGCAGCACAGTTTCTCCTGAGTGAGACATGCTTCAAGCATAAAGTAAATGAAGCTTAAAATACCTAGAAGTTGTTCTGTCTTTTAAAAACTTAAATGCCAAGGCTGGATGACCGACCAGTGTGGAAGACAAAGGCTCTTCACATCTGGCTTATGCCAAGGCATTTTTCTGAATTTTTTTTTTAACACAGAGTGATAGCTTGTTCTTCTTCACTTGTTTTGCACAGGCAGGTGTATTTTATGGCTTTGAAGCCCACATCAGAGACTCACAGCCCAAATCAGACTCACAGAGCATACCATCTCAGAGCAACCCCATCAAGCAGCCAAAGTCATCTGTAAATCCCTGGGTGCTATGTTTTTTCCCCATGGCTTGAAATACGAATTTGTTTTTTCCTTTTCCCTTGCATTTTTGTGCCAGATAAAATACTGCTCTCAAAAAGCCTGAACTGAAGCAGATGAGCCTTCCCAACTAGTGGCAGAACTGACTGAAAGCGCCAAAGGCCTCCTTTTGTACTAAGCAACACCAAAGTCAAACCTGCACGCGTTGCTGGCTGGATTTACATCTTCCCCTGCAACGGGGTGCTAATCCACTGCTTTCATCTACTGCAGGGATGTGTGGTGCACACATGGAAGGGCAGATGAGTGTGCAGTGCTGCCACCAGAAGGTCATTGCATTACTCCAAGCCCCTCTTATCCCTTATGTGTATTTATATGTATACCCCTTATATGTATTTCCATATTGGAGCTCCTCTCTGGAATTGGTGCTTGTGTCTCTTTCCCTGTAAGACTAGGAAAGAACTCTGAGTGCTGCCAAATGAGCAGCTTCCCACTCGACACATGCAGATGTTTTGCAGGCACTTCATGGGCTTTGTTTCTTTCATTTGCTGAGACAGAGGACAAGAAAAGCAGGTTACTTAGCACTTCTCAGTAAGTGTATTCTGCAGGCTGTCTGTAGAACCCAAGCTGACTTTCCAGGCTGTGAGGTTTGCAAGGCAAATCATCATGTCACTGACAAGAACATTATTGTTCTAATGTGCTTTACAAGTGCTAGAAAGTGACCAAAGAGCAGCAGAGTGATTTAAATTCCCCTGGCAGGACAGGCTGGGTTGTATACAACCCTGAAGTAAAGAACACATTTCCTTTTCTTTCAGAAGGACATCCTGGATAAGAAGATATGGGAGACAGAGCTTATGCCTGCAATTTATCCACAAAACAAATGCCAGGGGCAACACAGACCTTGACTCAGGAAAAACAATCTGTGTGTGTGTGTGTGTGGTAGCTTCTATGCAGTTAGCAGAGAATGTCAATTGTCTCCAAGTGCCCTGCAATGACTCTGAGCTGCTCTCCTGTGCTCGGCAGTGACAGCAGAGCCAGCAGCAGATGGAGGGGCTGCAGCCCAGCCCAAACCACGGCCCTGCCTTGGCTGGCTGGTGCTGACACCAGGCTGAGCTGCTGGGCAAGTGAGGCTGGCCATGGCAGCAAGAGCTGCCCACACAAGGTCACTCTTGCAATCAGAGCCCAGCCCTGTGGCTGAGCTGCTGAGCACAAAACCTCTGCCCAGGGCTCACCACTGTCCGAGAGCACTCAGGAGTATTTGTCAGGGGCAGCTGAGGCTGTGCTTGTGCTTTGCTTTGTCACCCAGCACAGCTGGACCCCCTGTTTCCCAGTCCCCTCCCAATACAGACCTGCAGCACCACTCGCACATCAGAGGTTTCAGCCTCTGCTGCTCTCATCTGCCCAGGTGGCACTGAAATTCTTCACAGATTTACCCACTACTGAATTTAGGCAAGCCCTCACAAAACCCATAGGTACATTATCCCTTATTTTCCCCATGCCATATCCCAGCACCCCTTGATCAGAGGCTCCATGCTCTGTTTTGTTCAGTAAGATCAATAGAGACAGGCTAATTACTGTAACTGGGCTTCTGTTCCCTCCTCTTTTACCTGGATATTCTCCAGAATACAGGCCCAGCTGTGTGTTAAACCATGTTATCCCATTTAAGTAAAAGTCTCATGAAGTTCAGTGACTAGTTTGAGAATTATTGGACCTAGTGAAAATAAAACATACTCAAACCAAAATATTTTCCCTCATAAAAAAACAAAAAAAACACCACCCCATAATTACAGAAAGTTCTATAATATTTCAAACTTCTATTCCAGCAGCCAGTAGATTCATGACTGGATATGAGCCTTCCAAACATTTGCATAATTAAAGCTCAGCCAGGAATTAATGAACTGAAAGCATTTTA
The DNA here is from genome assembly GCA_013397095.1 of Sterrhoptilus dennistouni. NCBI lineage: Eukaryota > Metazoa > Chordata > Aves > Passeriformes > Zosteropidae > Sterrhoptilus > Sterrhoptilus dennistouni. The sequence continues at coordinate 43,338 of VWZU01015771.1, forward strand.
AAGAAAATTAAGAAACCTGCTTAGGACTGTGATAATAATTTTCTTAATAAGATAAATTTATAGTGAAATCAAACCTAACTAGCCTCCAGACATTCATTTCATAACAGTTTAAGAGCATCTGAAAGCATACCCATATAATATACATACTTTATTAGATTTAGTCTCCAGGTTTTTGAAAGAAGCCTAAAAGAAGACTAAAGGAGGTGCTCTTCCCCCAAGCAAGGCCCTGTGCTATGAGCTGCACATGCAGCCACTACAGTAATAATCTGGCAGCTGTAAGGATGTGTAGAAAAATTAAATGGCAGCAGCACATAACTTAGACAGCTTAGTTGTCTCTTCACTCATATAAGAACTTTCTGACAAAGGCAAGTCTTTGGTAATCAAAAAATAATAAAAAAGGGGGGACTGGCAAAAATTTGACAATAAAAATGCAATAGATCTTTAGTTCTTTAGTTGGTTTTTTTTTGTTTTGTGGTTTTTTTTTTTTTTTTTTTTTTGTCCTGTTGAGTTTGCAATCTTAATTTTAACTTTCTTTCTTGCTCTGCTCCTATTTCTTATGCCCTGGGACATAACAAAACACACAGCCATGAGATATTTGTGTTTTTCTGTCTCACTCAAGTGAGCAAATAGCATATATAAAAAGTAGGATAAAAATAACACTAACAGCAAGCAGAACTCCAAAGATGAAACAAAGCAACTAAGCCTCTAGACAGTTTGTTGCCAAGAACACAAGTCAATGCATTTGCTGTTGTTCCATACAGCCCCAACTGTTGCTAATTTAAATCACACAATCATGACCCACTGCAAGGGCTGCTTGTGGGCTTGGCTATTGGCTGTAGCTCCCACAAAGAGAGAAAAACAAAACTAAAAATCACACACACAAGCCTGAAATGTTGCTGATAAAAATTTATCAGATGTTCCAAAAAAGAATCAATCAAAGCAAAATCACCTAGAGCAGCTTTCTTCAAAAAAAGAGAGAACATCCAGAAAAACATCCCAACTGCCACCTCTCCCCCCTCACCTCCCAAAAAAGTTAACCTCACCTAAATCCTGTAAAATCCTTTATCCCATTTTCAGGACTGCCTTGGGGTCAGAATTTAAAATCTTAGTCATTGAGAGCTCAGGTGTAACTGAAAGTCAAGGATTTTAGCTTTTCAGTTATGCACTTACAGTGATGACTGATGCTTAGTGGGATTTCCAGAAAGCAGCTTGACAGCTGCCTTGTGCTGGCTTTAACTCGTGCTCAATGCTGAGGTCCTTCTGAAAATCTCATTTCTGTGCATTTTGAGGCACAGAAACATTATTTAAGGGAAATGCCCTGCAGGTACTTGGAAAATGTCCCTTTTGTGGGGAGGATTCCAAGGGCTGGGACAGCCCAGGGGCAGCAGAGCAGTGACATCCAGAATAAGGTGAACTAAGCAGAGAGTGCAATTGGAACAAATCATCTCTCTCTGGCCCAGACATGGCCCCATGCCATCACAACCATCATCTCTCCCACTGCTCTGAGAGAAGAGCAGGAATTATTCAGGGAACATTTGCTTCCTTAGATTACTGTCCCACAGTGGTAAGGAGGAACAGCCAACTCTTTCTTTGAGCTACAAAGAGATGGACCACAAGAGATGCTCCTGTCTCCTCACATCAATCTGCTGGCTAGAGGAGGATCCTACCTTCACATTGCTGCTTCTTGCCAGATTCAGGAGTTTCCAGCTCTCTAGCTTGCCCCTGAATTGTATTTTCTATGGATATTCTTGGCTACGTTTCAGTTTCCTGAGCAACTACATCTTGATCTTCTTGGGGAGAAAAAAGATGAAAACCAGCATCTCCTTCTCGAGATTAATCTGGCTTCAAAGTAAAGGAAGTACATGGAGGGGTCATCCTAACTGAGTACTGTTGCCACCAATGTGGCCAAAATCTGAACTCACACGAGTATGTACTGGGTGTCCAGCCACACACCTGGGTGAGTCCCCGCTTACGAGGCAGAGGGTACAATCAAAATTGCCAAGGAAACCAGCTGCAGGCAGCAGCAGGCTGAAGAAATCACACTAAACCTCTTTTAACTTCCATGTTGATTTTTAAAAGAATGATAAACACCCCCGAGACATTGAATGGAAAATTCTTCACTGAGAAAGAACAATGCAAATGCAAACTTCTGCTTCATGCTACGGATGCCTTGCCTTGATAACAAAGTGACACTCATGTATGCCTGAATCTAAAGAGTCAGCTGGGGTATTTTCATATGCAGTTTGTGACTGTTCACTCAACCCGTGCCTTGGTTTTGGCTACCACAGCTCATGCTAAGGCCAGATAAATGTTGGGAGCAGCACCATGAGGTCAAAGACAGCAGGAGAGATGGCCAGACAGAGCTCACCATGTATCATTACCACCTCATGTACTAATATCACCTCAAATTACTGTCTCTGCTTTGTCACTTTTATCCTTTGCCTGGCAATTCCCTCAGAATCCACCAACTTATGGAAATGGTATGGACTAAAACCTCAGGCTGGAGGATATAAAACATCAGTTTGCCCAAAAAGCTTTTGAAGCTGGTCCAAGAGCACCTACACTGCTGACACTTCCATACTTCCTGCAAGGAGTACACAAGAGACACTCACAATTTGACAGAGGAGGAAGGATGAGCACTCTCACTGTCAGGCAGGGTAGTGCATAACATTGGAAATTATAAGTAATAAGTTCTGTGTAAGTGGATTTACATAATAAACTTCTCTGGGCAAAGAAGGGATCGAGCCTTTTTGTCATGTTTGTTTATTGTATTTCCTAATTAGCCTATGAGATAATGTTTAAATCACAGAGTATGTTGCTCTGTAAATTTGGACGGTCTGATCGGACTCTGACATCAATTTTGTATAAATATATTGGTAAAAAAACCTAGTCCTCCCTGAATAGTTTACTAATATCTCTGTAGTGCCCTGCAGCAGGCATGTAGGGCCAGAAAAGTTACTGTGGTTAACAGAATATCATTTTCATGCAGGTATTTTGGTGTTAGCTCTCTCTGCTGCCATGGCCCTGACAGTGCAGGAGAAAGGGATGGGAGGGCTAAGGAAAGGGTGCAGACACAAGAGGCAGCAACTGCTGCAAACTTCTTATTTCTCCAGCTTTCCCAACCTTCCTAACATAAATCAAATGCAGTGCTGGGTCCTGGTCAGGGGGATGAAGAGACTGATACAAATCCCCTCTGATAATGAATTAACCACAACTGTAACCTCACTTGGCCTCAGTTGTCTTCTCATCCACGGGGGACAGGACTTGCCATGGCTCATGATAAGGTGACCCAAATTCCCACTTCCCTGCATAGTGGGAGCAACAGGGACACAGTCACTGAGATCAGCTTGTACCCAAATGACTGATGTGCTAAAAACTCAGCAGTGCCCTAACATTTTGTTGTATAGGGGGAGGGCTCCCTGTTGATTAAATTTAAGCACATATTAAAGTGCCGTGCTGAGTAAGGGCAACAGTGAGTTTAAAAGAAAGACTATATTTACAAAAAATATTTGCAAAGGAAAATAACAGCCACAGAGCAATGTTTTCTCCAAGATAAGTCCAGTAAATAATAATTCCCATTTATCATTTATTTAAATTTAGAAATAAGATTCAGGAAGAGTAGGAAAGTAAAACACTTCAATAAATACAACCCGTATTTTGCTTATTGAGTAAATCATTATTGTTCATCTGTTGTCCAATAAAGAACTAACAGGGAAGTTCAATCTCTTACAATTTGTAAGAATTTAAGGCCACATTTTTATTAGTCCTTATTGGTTTTTTTTTTTAAATTTATTATAAAAACCCAAAATAATAACATTAAAATGACAATTTAAAAAAAAATGTCAATCACACAGAATATTCACAGTTTTACTTAACATTTTTCCTGGTTGGTTGATTAGTTTTTGGTGTTTGGAGCTTTTTACCCCAAAATCTTAGGTTAAGAATTTTTTAACCAGAACACAAGACCTACAACAGGGACTTAATGATGCAACAGTCATAATAACAAATGTTATAAATTCAGAGAACTTCTCAGAGTTAAAACAACCTATTTTGAAAGAGATACAGTGACATCTCCTTGTGCTCAGTTATTTGACACACAATCTATCACATCAGCCATGTGCCACATTGAAAAAGACCTAGTTATTTTTTCTCTGACAGATGTGATTTACAGAAGTCAATGCACTAATTGCCCTAAACCTATTAGCAGTGAGGACTCAGATTTACTCTAAGCGTCTTGGCTTGCATTCAATTGATGGTATTCACATTAACCACATATTACATGTGATTTTAGTTGCACAGGAATAATCTCACAGTCTCATTTTTACCTAGGTGAGTGCCAAACTATGAAGTCTGTAACTCAGAACTCCTAAATTCTGCCCCATCACTTTATTCCCACTGAATTTTTGCACACAGTGAACGCAATGTTTTCATTTTCCCTATCATTTCAATTTCCCTATATTTTACCCCCATAATTTACCCCTATTCTCAACATCGCTGATTGACAAAAATTCAGAACACTCCAAAAATTAAAAGAAACAACAAACCCCCCCCCCCACTTCCCTGGCCCAAGCTGAAACTTCTGCAAAGGGGAACTCTCTTCAAATTCATGGTGGTGAGACACCATCTGCTTGCAGAGAAATGTGGGAATTCCAAGACTTAGGAGGGAAATCACTCAACAACTGCAAAATTCTGCTGGATTAACAAGGGAGGAAGGAAGGATGTCTCTGCAAGGACTAACATTGGCATTCTGATGACAGCAGAAGGAGGAAAACTTTGTGCCTTTGGCTCAGCAGAGGAGCACGGGCCAGGTCTGCTTTGAGAGGGGGCAACAGAAACCAGAGCAAGCCACAGGTACAGAACTGTCTGCCTGGCACCAGCTTGTCCTGAGACTATTACCACCACCAGCATGGGATAAGGCAAAGTCTACATCTTGTGCTTGTGGGACTCCACTGGGAAACAGGGGAACACAAATTCACCCTGAGGTGGTTCCATTGCCTTGCAATTTCCCAGATGCCCCCAAGGGTATAGCAAATGGTTCATACTGTGAGATGAAAGTGGGCTCAGAGCAAGAGATCCTCAGACCTCAGTCTGATATGCAAACCTTTTTTTTTAAAGAATAAAAACTCCAAAACCTAATAAATAAATAAATGTCTTTCATCTCTACCCACATGCCCCTACGAGCTCTTGAGGAGAAGCCTGTCATGTTTTCTCTAGACCTGCAGGAAGATGTTATGAATTAGAGTCTGAAATCTGTTGAGAAGAGGGAAGCTACATACCCTGCTGTGGGGAACTCAGTATGAATTTCCACCTGTGAAAGCCTTGTTATGAGCAGATGTTTATTCAGTGCAGTCTCCTGAGAATTTAGTGTAAACCTACGTGGTTGATCTCAAAAATATCATCTGCTCTTCAAAACCCAAAGGGGAATCAGGTAGCAAGGGCCCTTTGCCTACCACGTGGACAGTGCTGTCAGCCCTGTTATCCACAGCAGTGACCTCCTGTCTGGCCCAGGTAAAAAATTCAAGCCTGTCCTTTACTCCAGCATCTGGCAGCAGCTGTACCAGAGCTCTTGGCACACAAAGCTGGATGCCACAGAAAGCAGCTTTGATTTTATAGAGTGCTAGAGCCTCAGAATGCCCCCCACCCCTCATCTTGTCCACAGTGGCGTTTGGATATAAGGCACTATCTTAGGAGCTCAGAGCAAGACCTTAAAAAAACCATCCTGAGAGAAAAGCTTTGCTCTTCTTTATTGCTTATCTCTTTTCTTAGCTGTGCAAGTGCCAAGAAGGAAATTAAGCTGCTCCTTGCAAGGTCTAATGTGAAACCTTGGCCACTTCAGTGTCGAGATTGTTATTTGAGCTTTCGTTCTAGTGCCAGAAATCTTTACATGGCCTTCACCTCTGCATTAACTGGAGAAGGTTAGAGGCTTAATCTTCTCTCCCCTGGGAAAGCTCCTGCTACCACTCAAAATGAAGCAAGGACCCAGGTAATTGCAATTGTCTGGAAGTGTGATGGTCTAATTGCACACAGATGGGCAGGAGTGAGAGCAAAGGACTGGCCTTTAGAGATGTGCAACTGCTACCCCCCGGAGCACTGAATAAAGCTGTGCCTGCAGCTAGCAGGCTGAGGAAAAACCTGTCCTCAACATCCTGACAATGTTTCTTTTAAGGATTTTTTAAAGGTATGCTGGGTATGTTCTCAAAAGCTCACGCAGCAATACCAAATAGAGACAAATATAACAGAAGAAACCTGCTGTAGTCCAAAATGTATTTTCAAATTCAGGAAAGACACTATTCCTCCAGCACAGGGTGACATGAACATGGCAGTGCTTTGCTGTTATTTCCCACTCCAGCACCCAGGGGAATATTGGCAGAGGGTTCCCAGAGCAGGGTGGTACCTGTGAAGAGTTGCTAGCTGCCCTGAGGGGGCTGCTGCTCTTTGAAATCAGAGAGGTTTTTCTCTAGGTCTTCTGCTGATTCTGCTGAGCATGAGAGACAGAAAAGGCTGGGTAAAATTTTCTCTCTGGGTAATTGTCTTCTGTGCTGCCTTGTTGAGAACTAATATGTCTGAGCTAATTTCTTTTATTGCTCTGTCAAAACCATAACTCCTTCCTTAACTGATTCGTTCTTCTTTGGGCTAGGGCGCAGAAAAAGACAATAACTTACATTTGTCAGGAATCATCTTGACTGCATGCTCCTCCCCTCCAGAGCCAGCCCTCCTACAGCCTGAATTTCCAATACTATATTTGTGTTGACTTGGGAATGGATAGAAAGCTTCTTCTCTTGGGTGTGGTTTGTGTACTTTGGCATTTCACAGAAGGCCTCTTAATATTTTGCCTTATATGCTACAGCTGCTCCATTTCAGTTCAGTATTTCTCAGAAACCATTCCCTCCACTGAGTTGTGCAGGTATCAGGCAAGAGCCTGAAAGCAGCACTCCTTTGGGAAGATTAGGACAGATTTGTGCTCTCTGCTGTCTATACCTGTGTCATTTCCCATTTCCCACTAGGGATAAGCTCACAGCTGAGCTCAGAGAATGAGCACAGACCCCTGCAGAACACTGTACTTTGAAAACCAGGATCCCTTGGGTAGTCATCAGCCAAACAGACCCAATAGCCCTCACTATTCCCAAGAGCTAAAAAATCACCTACACAGACACTCCCACTTTGCTTCAGTCCCCCTAATGAAACCCTCTTTTAAAAGACAGCTCCACAGAGAAACACAGCTCTGTTTGCAAACAAGTTTTCCTATTTTTTTTTCCCCAGGGAGTTGCTGATTGTTTCTTATTTTCCCAACAGACAGAAAAGACATTAATTACTTGTTATGTTGACTCCTGTAGCACTAGTTTTTCAGCCCTATTAGATTTAATGACCCCTACAAATTTTCTGCTCCAGCTGTTGACCTTCTCAGAGAGCTCTGGCCCCCAGCCACAGAAAGGTAGAGCTCAGCTGCCTTTCACATCCCTGAGCAATGATTAGTGAAACACCCAGCTGTGAGAATAAAAGGGACACGTTGTGGCCTCCCTAAATCCCAGGAGGGCTGCTTGCACAGTCACCCTGACACTATGCCTGCCTGGAAGGAGCATTGCCATTCCCAAGGCTGCCACAGTGGAGCTCCTTGCCTGTGCTCCACCAAAATAGGCTCAAGCTCAGTTTCAACAGTGCAAGGGGTAGTGCTAATGAAGGCTACACTTCTCCAGAGAGGCTGGCAGGGGATGGGTGCTCTTCAGCTGCTGTCACCTTAGACAAAAAAGGAAAATCTGCCCCCATGCCAATGGAACAGCAAACCCACCACCGGCAGTGAGTTTGCTCTGAGCTGGATTTGCCAGGGAAGACACAGCCAGGGGAACCCCATCACTGCTGCCTGGCAGGATTAGCCATGCCATAGCAGCAGCCTGCTTGTCCCTGCTGCCCACAGGCTTGGAGCACAGCATGGGGTAGTGTATTGGGGTTCCCAATACCTCTGAGGGTCCAGCCCTTGCAGAGAAATTGGTTAAAATAAATTAGCGAGATGGCATGATTGGATATGTCTTGCAAAATCAAAAAGGTTTTAATAAGGAAAGAAAATAATACAAAAACAAAAAGAAAAGCTGAGCACAGTATAGTGACATGCACTTGCTACAACAGCTCAAAAATGTGTGGAGCACCTTTGTTCTCTCTCATTAGTACTCAATAGTCCAGGTGGGCTATTTGGTCCCCAGCCCAATGAAATCAGCAACAAGCTTTGAGCTGAACTTTCCAAGCCCAGTCAATGCCTCTGTGCTGGCACTGAGCCAATAACTATGAGAAGGGCATGGAAAGTTCTAGGTAAATTTCCTAAACTGTCTAGAGGTAAATTGAAACCCCATTCCTTGTATAGAAATGCCCACTGAGGTGTGGGGGGTGCCTTCCTACAGTAGTGGATGGCCCTTGGTGGTCCAGACACCATCTCCTGCCTCCCCTCTTCACAGCCCATGCACCCTGGGCCACCTGTGCTGCCACCGTGCTGGGCAGGCACTCGAGCTAACACATATTTTCTTAATGGGTTAAAGAAACTTCAGCCCTTCTGTGCACAACCACTGCTGAAGTGGGCCTGTCCCACACCAGAAGAAGGGACCCCAAGCAGCTTCACCCCCTGACACTGCCTGCCCTACTTTTGTGGTTGGCCTTAGACGCAAAAGAGAGGAGATGTGACAGGCAGTTTATGGGAGATACTGATTGCTGGCACCCTGCACTTTGCTTTTGTCATGTCAAGTCATCTGCAAGCTGCTCAGAGCCTCTGTGATGGTGCTCTTTGCTTGCTCACATGGAAATGAAGTGAGAGCCAGGCTGACATGCACGACGGTGCAGAGAAGCAAACGCAGAGCCTGAGTTGCACTTCCACCAAATCTGAGCCCCTGAGCCTCACCAGTGCCTGGGGAAAGTCTGTTTCACAGAAAGAAATTTCACTTTAGATGACAGAAAAGCAAGGTTTATGTAACCTCAACCCCAAAAGCAATCAAAGGTGTGTGAATTGTCCAACAGAATGCTGCTGCCTGCCCTGCTTTTGTCTGTGCTTTTCTCTCCTCTGTTCCTGGCCACTTCACAGGTAACAAGTCACCACCCTGATGGTCACTTGCCTTTAGTGTGAGCCAGCTTGGTTCACAGGGCAGGATAACCTGAGTGTCTGGCTGGGTGTAAACAGGACTTAACTGCTGGGCCAGCAGCTTTGCCAGGGGTTGGTGGGCTGTATCAGGGACTGCAGACANCCCTCTGTCTCTCCTCACCTACCCCTGTATAAAGGAAAGGTGACTTTTTTTGCACAGTTGTTCCAATACATCTCTCAACCTATGAAATGTGAGCTGGGGTAACTGAGAGAAACACCAGAAGAACAAGGATACTGTAAATCCAGAGCATGATGTGACCCATTTTACTTCAATCAGAAGTATCTTAATTCCCCCACAGCTCCACAATATTTTCATTTTCAATATGCTAGATTTCTAGAAAAGTTTCGTTTTCAGCAATGGCAAAGTATTCTCTTAATAAAATGAAAATATGTCTTTACTCCCAAGCAGAGAAATACAGTTTGCATTTTGGGACCACAGTTGAACAGGAAGAGAAGCCTTATGAGAACAGTTCACACAATAAAGCTTTTGGTTGCAGACAGACTTTGGATGGTACGATCACTCTTTCAATGAATTCAATTTCACATAAAAACCTGAGTAGTGAGACCTGCTGTGATCACAGGTGACAGATGGAACCACTGTGAGTCATATTAGTAGCTTACTTCTCATGCATAGGCACAGAAATGTAGTCAGCAGTTGATACTGGGTCCCTCTCAAATGAAAATGTGCTCAGATATCTCCAACTTGAAAAACGGGATAATAAAAATCTCTCAAAGAGACTCATTTAAAACAGAAGGTATTAAATTTTCTTTTGTTTTACACCAGATGTACTCTAGACGTGTGAACTCAGCCTCTAAAGATTTTCCTGCCTACTACAGTCTCCTCTTCTAACAACTCATCAAAGCACACTAGGTAAAATTTTCCTTCCTCCACATCACTAGTCACCAATACAACCTTGTCATTTCAATTTCTCACACCTCTTCTTTCCTCCTGCCCTATATCTCTGCAAAGTCTCATCTCTACAGATTATTGCCATTGGCTACTAATGTTGAACAAAGTGTTCCCAATTTCAAACGGAGTGAAAAGAAAAATCAGCAGCACAAAAAGAAAATTAACCATGGAAACCACTCTCCCAGGGCTGGCCAGGTCCTTTAGGTTCAACACCTGAATCCTGTGCTTTACAGAAGCACAGATTCACCTGCTGCTGCCATTCTTAATTTCCTCCAGAGTTTGTTACACCAAACAATATATTTCCAAAGAGGGGAAAAGCACTGGGGCAGGTGCCAATCTGAGCCCCTCCACCCTCCTGAACAGCACAAAAGTGTGGTTCTGCCCCTGAGACCTTCCTCAGGCTCGTCTATAGGCACATCTCCACACCTGCCAGGAATCCAACATATGTTTTACAAAAAGCAATGGCTGGGAGACATCAATCATCCCCTCAATCCTCTGTTCCAGGCACACAAGGTGCACCTCTTTCCCCTGTTCCTGCTGGAACTCCATCAAGCTGTTCTCATACCAGCTTTTCACTTTAGAAAGCAATTTGTCAGTACAAGTGATGCTTAAATTTTAAAAGGTAGTGACTAGTGCTGGGATTCAGAATCTCAGTCCTGACTCAGGCAGACCAAATCAGGCCACTGCCTCTTTGGATTGAGGGTTGGTAGCCAAAACTCCATTTTGTTCTGATTGCTGGTATTTAAAATTTTAGTGTGTTAAAAATGGCATCTCAAGATGTCAGTCTGCAGACACAGCCTGTGTTTGAGGGCACTTCTGAGAGCACCAAAGCACACAATGCCTGGTTCATGCCTACAGCCTTTTGGCTATAGGACAGAGAAGGAAGACAAAAGCAAGCAGGTTTTCTTTTGGGACAGAGTCTCTACCTTACCTGATGGTTCTTACAGCCAGAAGGTTGCTCCTTACCATTCATCCATGCAGGAGAGCAAAGAAGGGGAAAGCTGTGAGCTTTGCCTCAAAGACAGAAGCAGTTGCTTGGTTCCATTTTACCAGTTCCATTGTACTGCTTCTAGAATCTGCTTTAGGAGGCAGTGAGGAAAAGCATGCTTGGCTGCATTGCGGGAGGTTTTGCAGCTAACATCTATGCTAAGGAGCATCCACCTACTCTGTGAAATGCAATTTCTCCTTATAGCAAGATGTCCAACCTCAGAAGACCTGGTCTTATACTTTTGTCCCAGTCTTGCAGAATAATGTACTGTTCCTTACTTCTTGTCCCAAGTAAACTCATGCTTTTATCCTAGAGCAGTACACAGATAATAGATTTAGCTAGCAAATCCCTTAATCCTTTAAATGATGCCTTGCAGAATTTTATTTTCTTAAAAAGGAAAACATAAAATTACATGAGAGAAGTCTCACTCCTGCAAACACTCACAAAGTAGATGCTACATGCTTCAGAAGATTTGAGAATTACCTTCTAAAACATGCATTTTCCAGAGTAGGGTGCCAGGCATGATACTGCTCTACAAATTAAAAAAAAAAAAGCAGCCAATTTTTTTTATTTGGTCACCTTGTATTTTGCAAGAAAGCAAAAATTTATTTGTGTCAACACTGGGGTATTCTGCACATTCCCTGTATCAGTAGTGGAAGGACACTCACTGCTGTTGCATGTTGCCTTGCTTATTTCCCTAAACAACTGCAGGTAGAGCAACCCTCTTACTGCTGTGCTTTGTGAGACTGACCCGAATTTATCACATTGAGGGTAAAATGTGAATGGCAGCTACACTCTGTGAAAATACACAATGGATAGAGAACAAGGATTGAACATGAATGCTCAGGTTGATCCAGGAAAAGAGGTTCTTAGAAATCAGCAGGAGTCTACCACATAGCATGCTGCCTCTCTAAGCCAAAACTGAAACTGAATCTGTCTCCTGCTATTTAATTCTGTGTGGTTTTACTAACAACAAGGAGTTCACTTGTCTAATGCTGGTTTGCTCCTCTGATGGCTGCACTGGCAGCTATATCTCTGCAGGCATCAGAGATTTTTAAGGCTAGAACAGGTCATCAAGACCATCTCTCCCTACCCATGCTCATAAAGGTATTCTCTCTGACCCTTACCCTGGTGCTTACACCTTACCTGGTGCTTTAATGAGAGTGCATTTGGAAAGAGGCTGAGTGTCTGGAGGTCTGGGGATAGGAAATGAAAATAGTGAATCTCTGATCCACTGCTCAAAAAAGCTCTGGTGTAACACTGAAGACACAAAGAGAGCAGAATGTTCCCTCAGCAGCCATCTACCCTCCTCTTCTGTGGGCTGGTTGATAGCCTCGTGCATCCCTTGGCACCACAGCAGAGACCAGCGTCTCATTTTTAGAAGCTTGCAAGTAACATGTCTGTACCATTCTCCCCAGAGCTTGTAGATTTTTTTAGTGCTGGTTATTTGAATGTTTTAAAGAAGGAAGGAGAGCACCAGGTTAATAAGGTAAACAAATGGAAATGTTCTACCTTATTCTATCTGCTTCTGGAGAAAATACTTAATATGACAAAATATTTTTAAAGTAGCAGTTAGGAAGGTATAAGCTATCTGCAGTCCCTATATTTGATAGTAGATGTATTTTGGAACATTGATAGAGCACTACATACTTGGACATCTAATATCAAAAGACCCTGTTCAGTTCCCAGGAGAGATTTGTAAAGGTGGCAAATCTCAGCACAGCTGGAAGGCCCTGATCAAGAGAGAACATCATGGTGACAGGAAGGCTTTTGTCACTATCAATTTACTTTGGCAAAATGTATTTAGGAAGCCTTGTAGAAAATATTATCCTGTTACAGATAGCTCTGGCTATGCCAGAGAGTCTTTTGCATATACTTCCCCCAAGGCAAGAAGGGTTTATGACTTCTTTGTCCTCAGTAAAATAAAAATTGCACTCAACATCCTTCTCTTCTTTAGCATCTCCCCCTTCTGAACGCTGCCCCCAACCCACTTTAAAATAAAACTTTGGCAGAGTGATCTATCACTATGAATATAAGAGCAGATATTTCATGAAACTTAAAAAAAGTAATATCCATATTCTTTGCCCAAACATAAAACATGATAGATATGGATTGGTTGCCATTTTTTATGAATCTGCTCAGAGCCCCAGTGGATATAAATTATGGTAAAGGGCAAACTACAAGTTCTACATGACTTGGCTTGTAGTAATGAGAAACTAACCCTGCACAGAGTGTGTCAGCAGATGACATACTGCTTCTCATAGTTATCGTTAGTATCCATCAACTTCTTGTTGGGGGAATTCTCCCTGCACTTACCCTGTTTGGCAGAGCCCTGGGTAACAGTCCAAGGAGTTATGCTTATTCAGTCAAGTCAACAGCCAGTGACCAGTTATAATGATCCTTGTTTTCTGAAAACTTACTTGGTTTTAAGGGAGAAAGAAAAGGATCTTACTGCTTTTGCAGCATGTCAAATTTCTGCCACTCAAACCTCTGCAAGAGGTAGGTCTTCAAGTCCAAGAAAACTAGCGTTGTCTTTCTTGATGCATCCCTGCCTTTTGCTATGCATGGCAGCAATGATTCTATCATCATGAGAAGTCACAATGCCAGGCTCCAATTCAGGATCTGGGTACTGATGTGCAAAACCTAACAGAGACTTACCTAAAACTTAAAAAGGCAAGCAGAAAAAAATATTTTCATTTAGAGAGAGTATGGCCTATGTGCCAATTACCACTGCTTTGAGAGATCCTCCTCTTTGCACGAGACTGAGGAAAAAAGTTTTGACCCACTTTAGTTTTACCTCCTTATCATGAGCAAAGGTTATTTCACCTCTTCAGACAGCTAAAGCAGAGAGCTGGAGCATAGCTGCCACTGTCCTCCTAGCTGCTACAGAACTTTCAAAGAGACTTTTAACAACAGGAACATCCATCTGGCGGTGGTAGTGCTCATTTGCATGTAGAGATTAAAATAACATCCATTTTCCTGGATTCATTGTAGACACAACTGTCCACAGTGCTGGCCCCAAGAGAAGAAGTGAAAGTGTTGCACTGAGGTAAACTTGATGTGATTAAGTCTGTTGGCTTCAGCAAGGGTATCCAAATGACAGAAGGGATTAAAAGGGAGAGCAGCAGGCAGGCTGGCAGTGGTAGTGCAGGCTGCTGCTAAGGTTGCTTTGTGACCTCAGGGAGCAGGAGCTGCTCAGGACACAACTGCCTATTGCTTATCTTAATGATATCAGCCAGAACCATACTGGCTTTTGATGTTTACTGCAAGAAAAAACACAAGGCAGTAGAACTTCAAAGGGGACTAAAAAGCTCAAATAGAGACCATGAGCCATGATACTGTCCTCTTGTGCACTCCAAAGCTTCCCTCTCAAACCAGAACAAACTTCATGCTACAATGACAACATCTGATTGAGTTTACAGTATAGTTTATAGAGCACACAGAACAGGCTGGGGTCATTTTTTCCATTTGCAAATCTTACTGAACTTCTCAAATTGAAAAGTTGAAAAACAAACCATTGTGTCCAAAAGCAGGGAACATGGGGAAGAGGCAGTTTGAGACAACACCATGCCTGGATCCTCCACTGATACACTTGGGTATCTTAGACATGCCCCTTTATCCTTCACCCACTTTACCAACCCACCCAGAGAGAGGGACAGGCTCAAGCTGAAAGGACCAAAACAATTTTGCTTTAAATCATATTCTCTGCTAAGAAGCTGATGATGCTGAAGCTTCAGAAGACAAAAAAGTGCCAATGCCTGCTCTTGGGATTGCACTGTGGGACCCCACTGTACGTTTTGCACAGACTGGTGCTCAAATGCTTGGCCTCCTTGTGGTAGAGATCCAGAGGAGAATTCTTGGCTTTATCCTGTTGGTTATAGAGAAAACTCAAGTTCAGTGATCTAATTCAAGTATGATGAAGTGCCCAACAATGCCTGGAGACTGTTCTGGCATTTAGATATATATTAAAACTCTCTCATGCATTTTTGAAGACTGATTTCTGTTTTAACTCTTTGGGTTGCCAGTGGTAGAAAAGAGTAACACGTGTTTCAGCTTCGTTCAAGGAACTACAATTGGCAGGGAATCAGATCAGGTGCTCTCAGCTTGGTGTAGGACAATGAACCTAAGGAAGGAGTCAAGACTGATCCTTTTCTCTTCATTGTTAGGCTGGGTGGCTGAGAAATCCTAGAAGGACTCATGCACAGGCAGTATTGGTTGGAAAACTGATGGCAAACCACCTCCACTGAACTGTGATGGAATTTACTGTCTAATCCAAACTGTAATTTTTGGACACACTTTATTAGAATGCCCACCAAGGTGTTTTCTAAAAAGACCCTAATTCTTAAACACAGGTATAGTATTTCTTACAGGCCCAGGGAAAAACCACAATTCCACAGGGACCAGATGGGCATGTGAGGGTCAGAGAAGGAACACTGGGCCCTTCTTCCTACACTTTCAAAACAGCTCCTGCAGTGTATATTGCTTCTGTGAGACACATATTTGCTTCCCAGAAGTATCACTAAAGCTTTATTTGGGAATATATTGATCAGTGGACATTTACAACATGTCAGTCCCAGACACGATGACCTAAGATCAATCATTATATTGGGTCCTACATACAAATGTTAGAGGCATTACTTAGAAATTGATCTTGACTTTATGAAATTTAAAGATCAATAGAAGCCAGCAAACGATTAGCAGGCTGTTAGTAAGGCACTGATACTCTTACAGACAGTTCTCTGGGGATTTATGTACTCACAGAAACACATACTGTGTTTACACACCTGACACCTATGGGCTATGTATACCCTCACTAGATTCTTGATGCTCTCACTGACTGGCACAGCTGCTCCAGAGCCTTATCCCTTCTGTGATTTTAACCCATCATTACTATTATTATCTCAGTGCCATCATAATCTTGTACACATTCTCCTTGGGACACATGGCAGCATTCAGCAGCTTCCATTCTTTACAATTTATTAAGAAAATTGAGCTGGTCAGTCACTAGGGGACAAAAAAAAAAAAAAAAAAAAAAAAAAAAAAAAAAAAAAAACAAAAANAAAAAAAAAAGAAAGAAATCTGGATTGCTGTTTTTCCAAAACAAAAAAATATATAAAATATGTTTGTGTCCTGAACGAATTCTTCTGAACTACAAAGAAGTCTAGGAAAGCACAGTATTTCTCATTCAGTTGTGCTTGTGCCTTCAGAGCTGAGCTTTGTAATCAGAACCCCGTCACCACCCACAGGAAAGAAAATGGTTGTTTTGTCACATCATT
>VWZU01015771.1:59705-76956 GCA_013397095.1 Sterrhoptilus dennistouni
TGTTTTGTCACATCATTTACAAATGTCATTTTAAACCTCTGCTGCTTCCCTGGCAGGAAGGGTTTGAGTAAGCACAAAGCTGTCCATGAAATTATCTGTATTTCTTTCTGGCTACCTGCTAGATAGTAACTGCTTTTCTCTGTCAAAACTGCCACGACTTTGAAAACAAGGATTGGAGAATCCAGAAAATGCAGCTTGATTTGCTTTTCTTCTCCTGAAAAAAGAGATTCATGAGCTAGCTAAGCTGCCAGGGTTTTGAAAGCAGATAATGACTGTCTAGTTGCAGGTGAACATAAACCTTGTACACAAAACTCTCAACTATGTTGGGAGCCCCCTGCTTTCATTTTGGTTGTTAAAACTCCACAGGTCCCAAGAGTGAAGAAAAAGATGAAACGTCTGTGATTAATTACAGTTGTGTCACACCTGCTCAGTCCCCTCATTTCCTCTCCCCCTTCCATGTAAGTACTTCAGTTTTTTATCTGAACAGTCTGGAGGAGGTTTACAGGACAGTGAATGCCTGTGGACATTGAAGGTTGTCAGAAACTCTGCCTGGGGTTTAATTGCAAGTGCTCTGCCTTGCTTGTTTGAGAGTGGCTTGAAGTGACAGAGATAAAAGGGGATTTAGAAAATCTTCTTTACTGCCTTTTGAATCCAAAGCAGAATCGAAGACAAGAAACTCCTCCATTAGGCCCATTCTCACTTTCAGGATGATGCTTTAGAAGTATCAAAGAAAGCAAGCAGAAATACAGGTGGGAAGCTCTGCTTGGAGTCAAAAGAGGCTATGGGTAGGAGAGGGGTGCTTTCTTTGGACAGAGTCTCTGAAAAAGAAATGTCAAATCAAGTGACTGAAGCAAAAATACCACTGTTGCCTTACAGGCTGCGGAGTCTTCCCATTTCCTTGCTGATTTGTCAGAAAAGCATTAATGTTAAGAACAGAAGATGATCTAATGTACATGACCTGAATATACAAAGTCATTCTGGGGGTTGTCAGATGGAGAAAACCTTCCTGGAGTAGAACAGAGAGATGACAATTCAAAACTCAACAAGGACTTCGACTTTTTCACTTCCAACTTATTTTTATAAAGCCACACAGTTATCATCTTTCCTTGCCATTGACATTGCAACTGTCAACTGAATAAATAGTGATGTTTCAAAGGATCATCACACATTGGGAAGAGGGCATCAAGGAAATTAGAACGCTGAGCAGGAGCCTGACTGTCACAGGAGGCATTTCAAGAAATGACTTTGTACCTCTGCCTGTGAGTGCAGCTGTGCAGTCAGTAAATACTGGCACGCCCTTTTCATTGCATTTTATTCCTCCTGGCACAGCTTCCAAAGGAAAAGCTTGTCATTTAACAGATTCCTGCCAAGTGAGGGGAATAGCCTCATTTGTGGTGTCTGAGGATTTCGTTACATGGCACCATGTTTTAAAGTCCCCCAAGATCCCTCTAATAATGAAGTCTGCACACTCAGATGTTGGTATTGGCAAGTTCTTTGATTTAAGTGTACTTGTCCCTTTGTCAAGCTATAGTAAACAAGCTGTGCTTTTGCATTTTTGATGTGTGTGTAAAAGCAGTGTGAAATGACATCAAAGCAGCTCCCACAGCACTGCCCACAATTTCTCTTTCAAGAGGAGCAGAAGGCATTAGCAGCACCTGGGAATAAATAAGAAAGAATCCTGCTGATGTGATCTACCCTGTGCCGAAAAAGTTAACTTTCCTGGAGATTAAGTGCTCAATGATGTGACTCAGTGATTACATTTTAGCAAGTTGTGCACAGTTTCTTTGTATGCCAAATGCAGGACTGGCTGACTGCAGCAAATTTAACTAAACTACTTGGCAGCATCTAGTGCTGAACTACACTTCTACACTAGTGCTGTGCCCATGCAGAGGCACAGTCCAGCCCCCATTGTATCCAACAGGGACTCGCAGTCAATGATGTTATACCTACTTAGCCAAATCCAAGATTTACCAGCTTTGGTCATGATTCTGTGAAAATTTCCTTACTTATGCAGCTGATTCTGTTACAGCCACTGAGTCTTGAGACGTTGGGCTTGACACCAGCTGGGAAAGGCAGACAGGCAGAACACCTTAAGAGGGCCAGGGAGAGGCCAGAGGGAGAATTCAAGGAATTGCATGTTCAGTTTGTCAGTAAGAGAATTGGAAGGTGCCTATAATACAGTGTACAAGGATTTCACTGGGAAGAAAAGCAAGACAGTGGAAGATTTCTTAGCACAGCAGGAGAGGCATTTGAAGAGTTGAAAAGGGTACCCAGAAAAGTTTTAATTGCAGGCAAAATACCAGTTTGGAACAGTGAATCTAAACAGCAATGGGAAGAGATGACTCTGAGAAAGAGCAAATTCCCCAGATCTCCACACCTTGAGATCAAGACAAGTTGTCCCCCTAAACTGTATAATCTTTTTAAAACACACTGTCCTGGGCTCAACACAGGTGGTGACTGAAAATCTCGTTGCTCATAATGCACACAAGATGAAATAAGATGAACTAACCAACTGTCTCCTGAAGCTCTGAGAGGCTACAGACTAATGTTGATGGAATTACTTGCATGAATTCCCAAATAAATGAGATCTTGCATGACTAGTGAAAATTCCTCCCAACAGATATCATCTATTTGACATACTCCATTGCAATAAAGCAAGATGACCTATATCCTAATTTAGAGGGAAACAGAAAAAAACTTGTGGTTTTTTTTTCCTCCCAAAGAATTTCTTTGTTGCTCAGTTTGTTTTGTTTTCTGCAGGCTTGACTACTGAAGTGCAATTGTCCAAATCTAATCTCAGCACATTTTTCATCATCTTTAGAATTTTGCACATCTAATTATTCTTTCTCATGACTCTGCACACATTGTTTGGTTTGGGGTTTTTTTTCTGTTTTAGAGATAGGAACAAAAAATATTACCCTTAAATGTAGGGGTCACTAAACAGAATTCAGGGAAAGGTCATTTTAGCAATCTATCTGCAGAAGAAAAGTTATTCAAAGTACAAAACATGAAATTCCTTAAATTAGTTTTAGGTTAAGAGGAGAGGCAAACAAATCGAAAAATGGTCTCCGGGCTTGACTGAAAACCTCCTTATCTGTAAATTGGCCTTTCTTTCCAAGTTCTCTTGGCAGCTTTGGCCTGAAGGAAGGTCTAGATGATATGACTGCTTTCTTAGTAGAGCAATAAGATAAATGGGACAGATTCTCATTCTCTGTATATAAACAATTCTCTGGGACTTACACTCTCTGAGGGTCTTGCCCAATATAATTTCACAATGATGAAACAATTCTTAAAGGGGAGGGTTACACTTCAAAAGGCTGTGAAAGCATTAAAGCATCGTTTTAGCCAGTAATGCTAGAAATGGGTATTTTCCCATCCTCCTAGCAGCAGAAGATAGTGGACACTTTGTGATTAATTTCAGATTCTGCAGTTCATCTCAGTTTGTTGGCACTGAGAATGTCAGCCAGGCTTACTCTGGCAATTATTCTGAACCAAGAGGACATTTTTAACGAGCCAGGACTCTACTGCTGACCTGTTTCCAACTCATTAATGCATTTAAAGTCTTTGCCATCTTTCACTTCCACATCAGCTTCCTCACAGATGTACTTACTAGTACACCTGCCAGTTTGCTAACAAATGATGAGCATGCAGCTCTCAGCCAGGAGACATCTTACTCCAAAAAATTAGAGCTGCACTTTGAAAATGCATTTGGAGTGACAGTGAGCTCCATCAATTCTCCATTGCTTATTAAATCAGCAACACCTCAGTCAAAATCTGTGCAGTTGTCTGAGTCCGATATAATTTTTCACTGATGCCATACTATTCCAAAGACTTTCCTCTTGGCTCTTGAATAATTAAACAATATCCTTGGAACATGAAAACAGCCATACTGAATCAGGCCAGAGGTTCACCTAGCCTCCTATCTTTCCTCTGACAGTGGCTGGGATGAATGCCAGAGGAAAACAGCCACCCTTCCCCTAAAACACACTTCATCCTTTCAGCAATCAGCATTGTAAGGGCTTCCTGAGCGCCAGGTTGAGTCACATTTCACAGCTGCTGGTGGTCAGCCTCTGCCCCAAGCCCTTCTGACATGCTGAGCCTCTCTATGATAGTGTCTAGAGACAGAGTGGTCACAGTCTCAGATAACACAATTAATCAATTACACAGAAATACCAATATGCCACCACACAAATGAAATTAGCTTTGATGATGATCATTCTCCCTGTTTATATAGAGATGCATAATAATTACCAAAATATTTCTGGTTTTATCACACACAAAAGTCAGCTTGTGACAAGATAAAAATAAACTTCTCCATGTGGTTTAAAGTTTATTTGCATAATAATTTCCCTTGTTATCATCTATTTAATTGTGCTAAATTTTACTAGACTGTAATTCTCTGGACAGAGACTAAGAGCCATACTTAATCCAGAGCTTAAATCCAGGCATCCTCAATACATGTTTTGCTGCCTCTAAGAATATTATGTTTTATTTTTCCTGTATTTTGTAAAGTGGATACCTGAAGCCTTCTGCAGGATAGACACTCCTGGAGCTGTGTGCTATTACACAATTAATCTCTCCTGGACTCAGTAAATGAGGATAAATCACTGGCACTGTTACCCTGGTGGGGCTGGTGAATTCCTGCAGTGCTGAGCCGAAGCTGCTTGAGCTCTGGCTCAGTGTGAACCCAGGGGCTGGGTGAAAACGACTCAGGCCTCAGCCTCTCTAAATGTCACTTTAAAACCAAGGGTTGTGACCTGCCTGAACAGACAGCAGTGCTCTAGAAAAACTGAAGGACTAGTTGAGGTGCACACAGTGTCCCTTGGTGGGAGTTCTGCCACACAAAGTACCTGCCCAGAGACTGTCCTTGCCCTGGGGAAGGACCTAAGGAGCCACGGACAAGGAGAGTGAGGTCTGATTCCCCTCACCTCCCCTCCTGCTTCTTGCTGAGGAGAGCAAAGAAGCAGGACGAGCATCTGTGAGTGATGGGGGGAGAAGAGGAGGAGCTGTTCTTCCCCATAGCCTGAACACATGATATGCAATCAGGGTGCTAAAGCTGTCACAAAGCAAATATGCGGCACTGGTTAAGATAAAAATTGTCTGTGTAGAGTTGCTTACAAATACCATAACAATAACTCACCAAGTAGGCGGGTGTAGCTGAAGGTGGAAACCATGCTAGCACCAAAGCCTGCCTGTCTCTCAGAGATTTTACTGCCTGGATTTTGGTACTATTCCTAACTGACACCCCAGAACACAGATGTGCTTTGTGGCAAGATAAATGGCATATTTATCCAAGAAGTGTCCTGGTAGCTGTCAGTGGAGCCTCTCATCCGTCATGCTGTCCTCTGTCCTAAGGGGAAGTTCATCCATTCTGTGTATTCTGATAACCTGGCGGTGCTTTAAGGGCACACTCTACCTACTGGAAATCACCAGTGAAAGGCAGGTTTGCTGCCTCTCCCCTCCAACAGCTGCTCTGCTTGTGCTGGAGTTAATCTGGATGTTGTTTGCAGCAGTCAGAGCTGGAGCAGCGCGGACAGAGCGAAACGCGCTCCCACTGCTCTCTGCAGGCTGACAGCTGCTGTGTATCCAGCCTCACTGCCCTGACACAGGACACACTGCTGCTCTGAAGTGCCACCTGTCCCGTGCTGCTCCTTGTTCTCTTCCTTGAAATGCAGGCAATTTGTTATGTCTATGCTAAGGAGTAGGACTTTTAGGTAGTGTCGTAAAGCAAAGGCTTCCCACCATCAGACAGCAATGATGGCACCCAGTTTGCACAAGGACAGAGTTGCTATTCAGCCTAAAAAATCAAACATTCTTCTACAGGGCCAAAAACATTTTAAGGACCAAAACCACTAAAAAAACAAGAAGAAATGCCCTGAAAGTAGCCAGTGTTTTAGCTTATACATACTCTTCAGAGTTTCCCATGATTTTCATTCCATACTAGAACAGCTTCTCCTCAAGTCCCTGCTCACCAGGGTGATTGAAAGTGTGTAAATTTAAGTGTCAACATCGATGAAGTACTTGCATGCTTAAAAGTCCTGTTAAGCAGAGGTTTTAGGTTACTTCTCACTGCAAAAACAGGGCTCTCTTCACATTGAGCCTCCTGTGCCAGGCCAGATGCTGGGTGACACAGTACAGGAATACCTGCACCACTGTGAGTAACTGTGGTCACATTATTTCTGCACATAGGCTACACTGCAACTCTCTGGACTGAGGTGGAATAAATACAACATCAGCTTTTGAGGGTGTTTGCATGGACACTCTCTCAACAGCACAGCCCCCAGCTGTAGTGCAGCAGTGTCATTATTTCTTTTTGTGGTGAGAAAGCTCCTCACTGGAGAAAGCAAACTGAGCAGCTGTAAGTGTCTGTCACTGCTCTAACAAGGAAATAAGGGAATATGCCACAATCAAAAGTCCGTCAAAAAGCTTCTCCTCCAGAAATAAAAAATGAGAGATTACATGAATAGGGAATTTTACTGTTTTCCTCTGTATCACAATGGGATAATTAACAGGTATAAAGGCAAAACAGCAGTGAGAAGGAAAGAAACCAGGGTAAGAAAGCTGAGAGCTCCTCCCTTATAGCCAGAATGAAAATCTTGCCTTGAACTGCAAGTAAAGATGGATGAATTTTCCCCAAAGGAAAAAAAAAGCTGGAACTACTCATAAAATCCACCTGAATGTACCAGTTAGTCATCAATTGAAATCTAAATAAAACAAACTTCATTTTTACTGGAATCCTGTAGAAGCAAGCATTTTTTAACAAAAAGCAAAGAATGCACCTGAGTAAGAGCAACATAATTTGCCCTCACATTCTCCCCAATGCCACTTCTGTGACAGTCTTGTTTACTGTCTTCCTTCCCTGTGTACCAATATCTTCATGACCAAAATGAAACCTGTCATTTAGGCTTTAATATGGGTGTCTGTGATGCAAAGCTTTCCAAGGGTTTCCTTTCCTCTGCTCCATGAACCTCCAAAATAAATGCAGTCACTGGATCTGACATGAAATTAGCTCCCTTTATCTTTTGCTTTGACTACTAACCTTGAAAAAAAAATTATTTGGTCAACTCTTGTGGTGGTCAGCATCTTCTTATGTGTTTGGACAACACCTCTTGGGATTGGCTCTTGTTACACTATGGACAAGTTTTGAGGTGGTTCCCACAACACACCCTAAACACAGCCATAGAAAGCAGCACAAAAAACAGTGTAAAGCTGTTCAGTATTTTGTTTTTGCCCCTTTGTTCACTGCATGGTCCCAGGCTTTATTTACTTCACATCACTCAAACACTACACTGATGACAGAGTTTTTAATTTCCTCTTCTTTTCTATTGGATTAATCCTTTTAGTTTCTAATGGCTTGACAAACAATAAAAAAAGCCTGATTTTCACAGCAAGTCTGACAGGCCAAGTGTGGGTGCTGAATCTGGACTACACAAAATCACCACACATTGTACAGAAGATCACATCAAGCTGGATTGAAAACTGCCTCAGGCCGTGACTTTGCCTTTTCCACAGTAAAGGGTGGAAATAAACGTGTATCAATAAATCCCCACTGAGCAGGTGTAACAGGGTGTCTTTCTGAACATGACTGAACCTGTCTTTATGCCATTTAAAAGACGCTTTCTAGAAATGGAGAAACTAATTCCATTAATTACATGGGTGCAGAAAAGCCAGGAGAGAGACATTGGGTAACAAAGTGCAGCTGAGAAGGGCCAGATCCAAACTTCACTGAAGGGCAAGAAATGATGAGTCTGTGGGGGACAGACTAATCAGGCCCTAAAAGCCGATAGTTCAGCTTTTCCTGAAAACAGGCAAACTTTTTCAAAAATGTGTTTTCCTTTAGTGGGAAGATCCAGAGGCTTCTTCATGCTGGGTGGCCTGGTGGTTATTCTCTATTTTAAAACAGATTTTGCAAACCACGTAGAAATAGTGTTATTGATTGCCAGGGATTATTAGATATCAGTGCTGTCTGTACAGTTTTAATCACAGGATAAATATGGTGCAAAAAAGGATTTCTAGGTAACAATCTCTACTCTAGATGAATGTTACAGACAAACTTCTCAGCAGAGCGATTTTGTAACCTCTTTGCAGAAACCATTTACAGTGTTTGATATATTTATATATGGTACCTCAGAGACCATTTTGTAGTGTCATAGGAGAAAATCTTTTGCAGAGGGCTTCAGATACTGGTCAAACCTTGTTAATGAGTCAGGCTGTCAGCTTGTCAGATGAATTATACAGATTTGCAGGTGATTAACAAGAAATAGCTACTGCTAATTACAAGGAGGCCATGAAAGCAGTATCATTCCAAATTTATGAAAGAATTAAAAATAATAAGCCAAGTGTCTTTTCATCTGAACACAGATTAAATGAGTATTAAGTGTCTTTTCTCAGTAGTTCATTCTGGTAGTTGAAGTTATAGTTAGGGTTTTTTTTTTTTTACTGGAAGATGAGATTAAATTAGAGAGATCCCACTAGTTTAACTTCACTTATTATTTGCTCATGCATATTTATTCACAAGCACTATTCAGCCATTACTAGTTTTCCTCAATATTTTCCATGCCAAGACATTTGCAATTACAGAATTTTGCCTTCCATATTTGCTAGTAAATGGGTTTAACTGCCACAAAACATCATGTTTGTAATAAATTACTCTCCTCTGCAATTTGGTTTAGCCTAAGGTAACAACAAATGGAACTTCTTTGGAACAAGCAATTTACAGTTTGCACAAAAGCAAATATTTGTATATTGAAATGCTCCTGGAGGTTTCTGTTTGTCACATTGAATCCCACAAGAAATCAGCTATTGATTTCAGAAGGGCACAAAGTTACCACTGCAGAAACATATTTAATATCTTGCTGCAGCCAGAATCATAACTATCCTCCTGAATTCCACAACTCTCTGTCAGTTTAGTAGGGTACATTTCCTAAATGTTTGCCTGACCACCAGGCAGCTGCTACTACCCTGGTAAGAGGGATGGCAATTTGTGATTCTCCATCACATTTTCTAGACTGGGATACAACTTTCACTTGACACCATCTCCTCCTTGATAATAAATGCTGTGAACTGCATGGGCTGTTCTGTCCCACCTTGGCTTTACCTCCAGCAATGGAAAGCCTCAGTGGCCCAATAACACCAACCCTCTCCCTGTGAGGCTCTAATTTCTGATTTTTTTTCCCCAAATTTATAAAATTTTTTCTAATTTTCCTTTAAGAGCCAAGGAAGTTGTGTCCTGATCAATTGTCAGATCCTGTTGTCAGAAGTAAATAGAGATACTGATACAGACTATAGAAAATTTCCCCAAAACACCAGTTTTTTTTCTTAGCAGACCTAGCTATGGGCAATGGTTTCTCCTGCTGGCTAGTATGGACAGAGAGGCAGTTAATAAAGCATTTTTAAGACCAGTTTGTAATGATGTCTCTGTGAATTCTAGCAGAATTAGCATCAAAAAAAGTTGTTATGTGTATTTTCACAACTGAATGTAATACAATCTGAAGCAGCAAAGTGCAACTTTCATTTTGAGGAAATTTCACTGCAATTTCCTGTATCTGAGGGTCTTCCAACACACTGTCAAAACCCAAAGTCAACACATTTCCTCTATAAAATGTAAACACAAAGTACTTCAAAATCTGGCCTGAAGCTTCAATTTGTAGTATCCCTACAGAACACGGAATTGTTCCCTGCCAAGGAATTCTGCAGAGCAGAAATACAAAAGAATAGCTTATTTTGTATAAAAATGGTAATATTTTCAGAAAATGGAACTCTACTGGGTAGATTTCCATGAGGACTGAAATGCCTGTTTGGAACATGCAAGCCTCTGTAAAATATTTCTCACAGTAGCTAGATAATTGTTCATTTCTATTGCTTTGGTGGGAAGCATTTCTGTTGAATTGAGTCCTGAATCATAGCAAAAAGAAGGCTCAGAAGCACAATAGAAAATCAGTGTGTGGATTTCAAAAACAAGCCCAAAACTCACATTACCTCTTAGGAAAAGCTTTGAAGAAACGTGCTTGGTACAACTTGCAAAGAAGCACAACTATGCCAGCATTAGCAGCCAAGAAATCCTCATTCATTTAAGATGAAAAAGGCAGAGCCAATTTCAAATTACACTTGCTGCTGTGTAACATATGCAACAAACAAAGAAAAAGCAAGGGACTTAAGTCATCCCTGAGTATCATACATTGGACAGGTTTCCAAAGTGGTTTTGTGTGTAAAAACAAGACCTTCTCTTAATCCACCATATTTAGTGGCCCAAAAGGCTACCTAGCTTTGTAAGGTACTAAAAGGGACAAGCAGCTCTGCCATCTCCATGGCCAAGATGATCTCCAGTCCCTCTTAGTTTCCAAATCAAACTGGGAAATTATTGGTCCTCCTGCATCACACTTCTTAAAGAAATTCAGTGGTTTACTTGCAAAACTTTCTGGTGTGTTTAAATTGTTTTCTGGGTAACTTTCCCCATCACTATCTGCCAAAAGATGTTGATTAACCTGAAGCAGTATCAATAAAATTAAAATAATTTTCATTTTGTACCACACGACCCTCTGCACCACAAACCTACCACAGGGCACATTTTGTGAAGTTGCACAAACTCCACAAGCCTCATCACTTGTTCTGCTTCTGGATCTACCTTGTATGAGATCAGACCACCACATCTGGAGTCTAAATGTTCTCCAAAGGACAACCTGTCTTTTTTTATAAAGTATCTTGAAGCTGAGGAACACAGCTTAATGAATGAGCTCTCTGGATTTCACCCCAAACTGCTGAGTGCTGGAATCCCACCTTAGGCAAAACAGTGTGTGTTTCAGGTTGTGCAATCAGCAGCCCAAAAAAAAAACCAGAGAGTGACATTTTTTTTTTCAACATATTGGAGGCTTTTTCATTGAGCACCAGCTTCTTGAGAGCTTTGTCCTTTCTGCCAATCACCAGTTCACAAGTGTCCTCCAGCATCCCTCACTGCCTCCTGCCCCTGCCTGGGGAGGGTTGTGTGTTTTGCCTATAAAAGCAGAGCTCTGTTCCCCAGCCAGAATCCCCCAAAAAGAGGATTAAAGTTCAGAGGATTTCTGTATTGTAAATCAGATTAGGACAATACTCTATGTTTTTCATCTAGTCAGTTTTACAGTATAAATAGTAATACGTTCATCACTGTTTTTATCACATTCTGTCAAACTACCCTGTACCTACTAAAAACTGCTGTAGCACTATGAAGTGGAAGGAGTAGAAATAATTCTAGGTTTGTTCCTGACATGAGGGGTTTGTTTACACTTCAAGACTCAGTCTCAATTTCCTAACAGTCTGAAGCCTGAAGCCATCACACATGTGACAATTAAACATTTTTGGGAACGAAGGAAAATGTAAAAATCAGAGATTGAAGGCAACTTTTGTAGAAAACATGGAGAGTTCTTAGGGATTTCTATTTGCTCTGGAATTTTTCATCTCAGCAGGACCAAAAGTTTTAATGAACATTAAAAAAATATATAATTCACGTCTCTATTTCAGCTGCACAGCCCTACTTTGGGTGAGATTTGGCAGCCAAGCCCCAGGCTTGGCACGGATCTCTGGTGTGCTCCCTGCTCTCCATCTGTCCAGGCACCACTCAGAAAAGCTCCCGTCACAGTCCTGTGGAGCCCTGAATTATTCATGCTGCTCCCAGCCACCCCCAACATGCTGGGAAGGGGTGAGCACAGGCCAGCACTGACCTGAACCAAACACTTGGCTGATCCATCTTGCACATTTCCTACAAGAGAGGGGCTGGACCAAACCACTGCTGTGTTATTGCTGGTAAACCACGACATTTTAATTAATGGCTGATTACCAAAAACATTAAATGGGATGAAAGGACAACCTGGGTACCCCAAAATGGAAGTTGGACACGAAAATTTCAAGAAATTATAATGAATATTTCCAGTGCCATCTTGTCAATTAGAGGAAATCCCTCGTTAACCATTTACTTTCTTGGAAAATGCAACTAGAGTAAAGGGTTGATGTTTCCTTTAATTTATAACTTTTTTTGTACGGATACTACATTGTCTGAGGCACCTGCATAAACAGAGATCATGTGGACACACACTGATACTCAAAGTGCAGGGGAAGGAAGGGAAACTCAATCATGGGAGTTACAACCAATTGCCAAAAGGATCGCCAGTGTAGAACTGTGGATTAAAGAGCAGTAAAGGATTTATCTCAAATGGTTCTGCCTTGAAAGGTAGCAACAAATGATACAAATATCTAAACATATGTGTCTATGTATGTTCTACAAGTCACAGTGCACTAATCCTGGCAATTCCAGTTTCCCACTGAAGAAAGGATAAAAGAAAAGCACAGAAAGATGATCAATGCATCTATTTTATCTATTGGATGAAAGCAAGACAAGAGTGATTGAAGCCCTTCTGCAGCCTGGATAGTTGTGGAACAGAATCATTTACAGCCAGATGGGGTTATGAGCTCTCATTCTGTATGAACCTTCCCAAAATCTGCACTGCCTCCAGTAGAAGCACTCATTGTGTCCACCCTGGACTTCCCCAGGCTCTTCACTTAGGGTCTGTGATCTCCCAGTGCCCCAGGCTCCCCAGATGCCTCATCCCTGTGCTGCTCCAAAGCAGGAAGCCTGCCCAGGCAAAGGCTCAGCTCCCCTGCTACACAGACAAATGCCACTGAATGTGTCATTATTTACCTCCTCCTGCCATCAGAGAGAAGATACACAGGTTTGAATTATTCCGTTGGAGGAAGGAACATTTTTTCAGTGTCTCAGAACCCAAGTACTGAGTCACAGCACTTTCTGTCACAGCCTTCTTGGTCATCCATATCAGTGGCCCCACTGAAATCCATAAGGCAGATCAGAACTGGCCTGTTGTTGCTCAGCAGGAAGCAAAGGCAATGTAATTTTCAAGGACTGTACTTGTTGACTACAATAAATTAGTTGCCAGTGAGCCTTTGTACATTTGCGTATTTTGCTTTTCCAAAGGCTTTAAACACCTGGATCTTGCTTTCTAAAAAGATTTAGAACAGAATATTTATGGAGAAAAATAAATGACCATGTGGATCAGCAGGGGCATATTATGGGGCTAAATCTGGGCACTTACAGAACATAGCTACAAAGTTCCTAGTAACTTCAGGGGATAAATCCGCAGGGATACAGCACAGAAACACAGTGTCTCTGAATTTCTTCCTGCCTGCATTGTTCTCTTGACCAAATTTTCAGCTTATATTTTTTATGTTCAGAATTACCATTCCACTTCAATCCTTAAGGAATACCCCTAACAAAAAGGATACCATAAAAAAAAAGGAAAAAAAGGAGATTTAAAAGAAAATCATAATATTTTTTCATTACTCAATTGACTTCTAACTGAATTTTCTGTGATTTATATTTAGGGGGACTCCCACGACACATATAGGATAACCAACCCTTCCTTAAAGATCACCATGATTTAGCATCACTTATTTTATATGTCTTGAAATTCACATTTAATTCTTCATTTTAAATATTCAATAGGATGTGTCTAGGGGCATTTTTCACTCAGTTATATTAACATGCTCTGACAAGTGAATATAATAATGCGATTAATAGTCCAGCTGTGAAACAAAACCCTTAAATTCTGTAACTTTTGCTAGGCAAGCAGTTATGTTATGGCAGGTTTGGTGAGCTGCTTTGACTTATCTGTCACCCACTCATTCTCCTGTAATAGGAATATAAGAGATCTTCAAAAGCCATGAGACAGGTCTGTCTACTCATGTCACTGTGAAGAACCTCTGCCCCAAAATACATGAGGCTGTGAAGATCTGGACTTCCACTATTTCCTCTCTTCCATAAAATGCAGAAGCCAAGAGCAAAACTTGACTGTGAAAGAAGTCTCTAATTGTTTACAACAATTACAACAATGTAGACAGAGTTGTACAAATCACAGGGAAGAGGATGTCAGCCATGGGCATGAATCCTATCAGCCAGGACTGAGCCTGAGGTGTGGGTGCTCCATAGGAAGGCTTGCAAAAAGCAATACTTGAGTTACTGATTTCATCCATAACCTGCAAGCAAAGACAAGATCATGTACTGACACATTTGCAGGTGACAAGTTGTGGCTGAATGACACGTCACGAGGAGGACAAGCCAGTTAAAATGAATGGGGATCATTGGGAAGCTATGCCCAGTTAAATTAACAAAATTTTAATAAACCAAGTGCAAGGAGTTTAGAAATAAGAAATAGAGATCTACTTGCAGGAGGGGGAATTCCTCTGGGATACCAGAAAGGATCTGCATTATATTACACAGATATCTACACATGCCTACCAGCTCCCAGTATTATCCCAGCTGTATGAAAATGGAAACTTATTCCTTAAATTTGAATACCACAGGGCAACAAGAAGCAGGGAAGTTCAGACAGTACTTGTGAGACATTGGGTTAATACACAGCAGGTTCATGTCTTGTCTTAGAAAAAAAAAAAAAAGGAGGAAATACAGAAAGCTGTCCCAAAACCTTGACTACATGAACACATGAAAAATTCCGTATAGTGAGACTACAGAAATCTCAGGATATTTAGTTTATAAAAAAGAAGATTGACAAGTGACTGGTTTATACAGTGTAAGCACTTTCCCGTGGAGAAAACAAACAGTGGGTACTTAGAGTCTCTCTTGTCCAGAGAAATTACACAAGAACTGATGGCTGGGAAAAGAAGCCAGAGAAATTCATTTGGGAAACAAGGCACTGCTTTTGAACGCTGGGCCAAGCAGTACATCGCGTTCTGTGTTTCTTTACTTTTCAGCTGGGGGATGCCTTTGGAGAGCAAGCATTGCACAAGCACAAGTTCTCAGGAGTAGTATGAGAGAGCCAGGATAAGCTTTAATATGCAATTATATTTCTTTTTTTTTTTTTCCTTACGATAAAGTAAATAAATTTATCCACATACATGGACCTTTTGGAAGTGTCAAACAGATGTAGAAGTTTCCTTTAATTATCAAACACTGCAGCGCAGCAAAGGGGCCCTATTATTCCTGGTGACAAATAAGCTGCTAACAGGCAGTGGCATCACTTACAATGCCTAGAGATGAAAATGCCTGCCATCACTGCTGCTGAGGAGACAGGTTATATTAGTAAACTTTTAATATTATGCTGTGAAGGATAGCTCATTTACTATTGTTAGTTCCTCTCTGGTGATATTTCCCATAATTTCTCACTGGAAAATTCACATTCTTCTCTGGAGTGAATCTAGTTCCTCTTAGGTGCACTTTAGGGGCTTCCTAAAGCTGCTCAGTTCACTTTTAGTTCACCAGATGAGTTGCAGTGTTACTCCAGATTGGCTTCATTGTCAGTCAGCAGCAGATGTTACTGCCAAGTATGGGCAAAATCCACAGCATGTCACTGCAGAAAAGAAGGAAATCCCAAGCCTAAAATCTCAACACATTGTATTGGGAAAGCCTATTTCAGCTCTTCAGGATACCTGAGTAGGCAGCCAGGGGCAAACATAATAAAATATCCAAAACCAAAACTTGTGTCTGTATATATATTATGTAGCACCTCACTGCTTTGGGAACCCTTTAAACTCATATCCATTTTGATTTTTTAAATGGGTAGTGATGTCCTTAAATTACCTCTCTTGGACAATTTTAATTTCTCCAATGAAGCCCTTACAGACTTAGAGGTGATTTTACATGAGAGCAAAGATCAGGAAAATTTGGAACAGGTTTTGAAACAGAAAACATCCAGTCCTTTTAAATGAGGCACTGCAAAAGGAGAAAATAATTTTAATTAAACAGCATTCTCTCTGCAACATAGAATATGTCCTAATGTTCTAGCTCTGGTTATGTCTCTAAAGGTGTTAGCTGATTTCACTTGAAGTAGCTCCATGTGGAAAAGACCCAAACAAATAAATTAATAATCAAAAACCCATCCCACCCCAACAAATCAAACAAAACAAAACATCCCCAACCAGAATTGTAGCAAGCTGGCACAAGAGATCTGTAAAACAAGCTGAAAAGAAAATTTTGCTTACTCATTTTGCCATATTATTATGTATAAAAGCTGCTCAAACATGCCTTAGACCCTTCTGTGCCTACTATGCCCATATCAGCTGCTGGCAAGCAGAGTTCTTGCAGTAAATAAATGCTTCCTCATCCCAGGATTTCTGCAGCCTGTGTTCTGCCATGAAATCACCGAGAAGTGCTTTCATTCCCCTGGGTGAAGAGCCTGAACAAAGCTTAACACATCTCAATCCAAGCCCCCAAACTGGATTTCAGTGATGCACAGGCTCTGGCAGAACAACAGCAGGTGCCAGATGGAAATCCCTCACACCTTATGTGCATAGGAAGGTGCCTCTGAGGAAACCACCACAGAACCTGACAGGGCTTGATCTCTCACAACACATTTGCCATCACAGCACCTGAGAGTGACAGTGAAGAATCCCTCAATTCCAGGCTGCTCCTCATCCCGAAACTCTTGTGATCCTGGTCCTCACTGGCTTCTGAGACAACTGAATCAGATGACAAGAGACAGATCAATGGTGCTCTTCACTGATTTAAGATGTTTTCCTCTCTCCCTCAAGAAGAGCAGAATTAACCTTTCGTTACAGAAGCCAAAGCTATCATTTACTCAAATAAAATGAAGAGCACTTCACATCAAACATGACTGAGCCCTCTAAATGGAGAGGTGGTACTCCAGTACAAGGTACTGCAGGCACCTGCAGATTCTCTCTGTCAAAAAAACCCTTAGCATAGGAGCTTTTGGAAAGCAGGAAGCTATTTAAAAACACAAGCTTCTAGTGAAATTGTAAAAGTTATAATAAAAATATCCAAGTTTGTTTATTTTAATACAAATGGATTTAAAAATAAGAAGTTTGCCAGCAGCTTGTTTAATGAACTGTGCCATAAAATGGTGTCTCAAAGCCCTGGCTGGAGAGGGAGGGTTTGTGGCTTTTTTGAGCCTCCAAAATGAGCTCTCCATCTCCATTTGCAAAAGCACAAAACTCAGGTTAGAAGAAAACTCAGATTATACCAGGGGATATAAGAATATGCTCAAGCATTCAGCAATGGGCTCCAGCACAACCTTGGCCAAACTGAGCCCTAAAATTTCAGGTTTTACTGACTCTGTCACTATAGCAGAGCATTTACAGATCGCCCAATGTGTCACACACACCACCAGCACTCTGCTCCTCACCCCTCCTTAGCTTGCCTGTGCTCCTTCTAAACTCACACAAAAATGTGATTTCCAGGTAACTTGAGGGTGAAGGGAAAAAAAAAAAAAAAAGGAATTTGGTTTGGCACCGGAGG
>VWZU01015771.1:76962-120744 GCA_013397095.1 Sterrhoptilus dennistouni
CACACAAAAATGTGGTTTGCAGGTAACTTGAGGGGAAAGAGAAAAAAAAAAAAAAAGGGATTTGGTTTGGCAACAGGTGATAATCAGAACTAGCATTCCAAGCTGGTTTTACCAGAACAGAACAAGAGGATTTGACCAGAGCTTCTGCTGGCACTAACTCACAGACTGAGCAATGCAACAACAGATGTCCCTACAGAGCTAGAAAACGATCAGTGCTTCCACCACCCCGAGCAATGATGGGCTGTTATTTTTCCTCTGGAGGAAACAGCGTGGCAAACCAGCATCCAGATGTTTAAAAAGAAGCTGGACTAAAGAAAGTCAGTTTCAGAAATTCCTGGAGTAGGCAGATAAGTTTAGCAACTGTAATTCAAAGAGCCATTGATTTCAGCAGGATGAATTCCATGGCTGCTGCCATCACATTTTCCCTGTTTTTGCTGCCCTTTAAAAGTCTTATTTGCCATGTGTGCAATGGCCAGGGCAACAGTGAAAAGTGGTTTGGTGCTGTGATCTCAAATGGTGCATTTTGGCAGTGGCAGGAAGGCAGAGCAGATATTTCTTTGAATTATTTTCAGGCATGTCCCTAAAGCAGTATGATCTCTTTGGCTTCACAAGTAGCAAAGAAAAACTATTTATTAGATTGACTGCTGCTATTTCATCTATTTAGTGTTGCTGGTATAATGTCTCTAACCATTTTGTGACTTGAATTTTTATTTATGCTTATAAATCTGTGCTTAACATTTTACATTATTGCAGAAATAAGCTTCTTTAAAATGTTCTGCTATTTTTTATTTATTTTTATTTGAACATGCAAATCCTCACTGGCTTAGTTTCCAAGTGAACACATCAACTCCCAACCTCTTTTTGCTTTTGAAAAAAGGGGTTTATTTTCTGTGGCATTTTGCAAGATGCTTTTCTCTTAGTAATAGCCTGTTTTTGGGGGGGTTACTGGTAATGTGACATCTCAAAATGCCTTACTGGTCAACTGGGAGGGTGAATTTAGCAATTACAGGATTTGTCATTAGTGTACTGAGGCACTTCTGAGCCACCTCTCTAATTATATACCAGTGTCATTGGGCCTCTGTCCTCTGCTAAAGCATCGTGTTCATGCAGAAAATCCCAGACAGAATCCTGAATTCCTGTTCTTGCTGAAGCACTGCCCAGCCACTGCCTTCACCCCCCAGCCCTGCTCAGCACACAGCTCTGACCGCTCTGCCCTGGAACACACACGGAGGCATGAGAGCAGCACAGCCTGGCCCTACAGAGCAATTGGGTTAAATTGGATTTGAGTTCTTCTTCAGCCAAGGAAAGCAAATGCAGAGTGACTGACTGCTCTGGCTTTGAAACGTGGTCCTGCTCTGGGTAAAACCAAGGAGAGGTTTGTTTAAATGCCCTTAGGATCAGGTCAAGCCCACCAGTCTGTCAGGAAAGAGTCAATGCCTTATTCCCAAGAACAGCAGGATGTTATCAAATGAGTCCTTGAAAAGACCCTACATCCAAAGCTGCTCTTTTTCTTCTTTTCAGCAACTTCTAAATTAAACATGAGATTTTTTTCAGTTTTCCCTTAAACTCTAGCAACAGGCTATATCCTGCAGACTCTCTCTCTCTGAGGAAATAATTTTTCTATAGCCTTAGCTCTCTTTTCCCTCAAGCTCTTTGAATAGCAAACCATAGTTAGTGTCTATATAAGATATACTTTTTCTAGCTGTTGAAGGCTGCAGCTCACTGTTTCTCTTTCTTAGGACTACTTATTTAGAAGCTCTCTTCCGCCTACAGATTTCTTCTTTAAGATTATTCATATTTTTCTCTAGGGAGAATGATTTTAGAGGAACTGTTTTTGACAGGAGAACAAATGTTTAAGGCCTGAACTCATTACTTTTACATTCCTGGGAAGCATAAGAATTCATAATCACCTTTTGAAAAGTAAGAATTAAATCTGACTTCCGAAGAGTAGAAAAGATGTTAGAAAATAAGAAAAAGCCAGGAAGGGCGCTTCTCTCCTTATTCATTTAACTACACTGAATCTCAATGTTTTTGATGTAAATTTTGTCAGCGTCAAAACTCAATATCTCAGAATCTTTAATTTTCAAAACAGTGATACTCTATATGGACAAATTGGAATTATGGGGTGCCATCAGCCAGCATGGTAAGAATTAATTTACTTTATTCTAATGTGACTTTAAATTAAGCAATCCCTGATTATGCACAACAATATTAATGCAGTGCTATTAATTACACTTAAAAGGTTTGGGCCAGCCTAATTCCATCATCACAGCAAACCAGAGCATATTCAACAACCACAGGGTACATTTGTTAAATAACCTGAGTGAATTAATACATGGTGTTCCATTGATTTTTCCCACAGATGTCTAAATCAGTAATGTTTATTGCCAAACACCGTGTGGCTGACACACCCCAGCACTGAGTAAAATAGCAGTTAATCCTTTCAATTCGAGGACCTTAGTCTGCCCAGTTTTAAATCACTTTGAGGAGAGAAGCTAAATAAATACTAACAACCTTTGGTGAGCAGGGGAGTACTTTCCTGTCAGGGAGTCCCTCTGGACACATTAGAATGAACACATAAAAGTGCTCAGTAGTGGAAGTACCCAGTATTTTCACATTAGAACCTGTAAGCTTTTCCATAACAGTATTCATCACATTTTCAGAACAAGCAGACCTAGTTCAGGGCTTCCACTAGTACAAAAACATATTGCAATGCAGCAACCAACCAGTCACCTCTTCCTCCACCATCATCTTTTAAACTGTAAAAACTTCTAGAACTTGCCTGACTCACACTGGGCAGGTTTTTTGCTCACTAGAAATCTGCTACAAGATAATCCTGGACTGAGTACTTCTTCATTTTATTACAGCACTGGTGAGAGAGCCATCGAAAGCCTCTTCGTATCAGCAGCTGTGTCAGTCTGTGTAGTTTTTATCTCCCCAGACAACTGCCACCACTAGAAAAAGAGGCTCAGGAAAGATGACATTCATTCTTTAAAGCTGACAGCTGTAAAACAAGGTTCTTAGGACTGCAAAGACACCTCAAAGATTACACCAGTAATCAAGTGAGTTGCGTGTTTCTTTCTAATTCTCAGCTGTCTAGGGGCTTTTTCTTTCCCCAGGACTGCATCTCACAGCTGCCTGCTAGAGATTAGATGCCACTCACAATTAAAACTGCAGGAAAACTATAAAGATCATGATTCTTTTGACACCTTTCTCTCGCTCACTGAGCTTGTAATTGAAAGCCCATTTAGTAAGTTACAAGTACCTAGACAATGATCTCAGCTTATCAAAAACTCCTCATCACTGGAGTGCAGGGTAAGATGAAAGTCTGTAAATGAGAAGGATCCTTCTCTATTGTACTTCACAAAATGTTCCCTCTACAAGGGTATGGAAAGGAAAGGGGTCAGCTCTGTGCTTGCTCTTGCTACTGAGACACAAGTTTATGACTGTGCCAGTCGTGCCATTTCTCTTCTTCCCCAGATTTTAAGTGCCATCCAATCTCTCCCAACCTCTCCCAAATCTCCACTGCAGCAGTTCCCACTACAGTGAGCTCAGGGGAAAGTGCAATCTTCGTGTGAAAGTGAAGAGACTCTATGAGGCTGAGATGCTCAAAATGCTACTGCAGAGCTGGAGGCAGCCCCAAGGAGGAAAAAAAAAGGAACAAGGAAAAAAGCAGAGACCTGTCTGGACCTGTGCAAGCCAAGGGGAACTTTTTCTATCAACTTCCTGAAGAGCAGGCTCTGGCAGGAAAATGAAGGACGCTGGCTTGAAAATTTCCTACTTGCACTAGTTTCCTAATTGCACTGTTTTCAACTACATTTTATTAGTCACCCTTGGATGACACATCTGTGTCTATTTTGTTTTGTGATTCTCTTGGGATGACCTAATCATGCAAAAAATAGGGAGGCTGTTCATGTCTAATCAGATGGCTGTGTGATTAACTCATTCACAAGCATTTTAAAGGCAATTTTATAAATGCATGTAAAGGCCTTTGTCTCCAAACTTGAAAAAGTCTATTTCAGTGTGTGTACACAGTCAGGCTGAGTCACTCCCTTTCTGCTAGTCAGCGAAAAGACATCCTATTATAGGACACTGAACTCTTATCTATTTGCTGGTTACATTTATAGTTCAGAAAGACACTGATTATTTAATTTATTTTTTTTTTTGCCTGCTGCACAGATTTAACGCCTGGGGACAAACGAGCTAGGTGACACCAGTGTCAGGCCTGTCCAGAAAATACTTTTAAAAACAAGGCTTTTAAACTCAACTTCCTCCAGTGTAGAAGAGGCAGCATCACACAGTGATACCAAGAACTGGGGAGGCCTTGTTCCAAAGCATAGGAGCTTGGGAAGAGCAGATGAAGAGCCCAGTTATGTCTTGTATCAAAAAAATTCTGCGTCTCTCCTAGAATGTGGAGAGAGCAGCAGTTCCTCTGCCTGTGTCCCCTGCACATGGCACCCCAGTTCTGTGAGATGTTTTCAGGACACTGCAAGGACTGGAACATTATTTTGCAGTATGGCAGTGCTCACAGATCACAAATCGTTGTGGGACTGCTAAATATGGAATATTTATGAATTTATTATGAAAATATGGGTTTAACACAGAGGAAGTGTGCCCTCTTAAAATAAAAAGTAGTAATATAATTCTCCCTCAGAAGGAAAACATAATATTCAACAGCTTTACACTAGTTATCCCTCCCAAATTTTAAAATGTAGCTGAGACAGTGGGTGAAGAGCAGCACACAGACTCCAACAGGAAGGCTTATGAATCTCAGGAAAAAATACGTTTGATTTTTGAGCAGAATGTAAGTTCTTTCTCAGTCAATGGGTCTGAGCAGAGTAAAAGAGTAGAGTGAAACAAATTTAAGGTATAATTCTGCCTCAGGTTATAATTAACTGTAAGAACAAGACAAAACCTATAACCAGTAAAAGTTCTATAACAAAACTTGATACTTAGCAGATTTAATTAAAGTACAGATTTCCTAAATCCATTTCCTGTGATTATTGTTGTTATTCTTTAGAAGCTGATTAGGCAATAGCAGATGTCACCACTGTACAAATTTACATACACATGCACAAATACCATAATTAGGAGATTACTTAGTTCTCACTAAAAGTTGCCTATAAAGGAGCAAAACCAAAGCCTTGTTCCAAATATTTTCCAACATTTCAACACAAACCAAATCAACCTTATAGCAGAATTAATCTGTAGCTGTCTACCACCGGGATTATCTGTAGCAAAAACATTCAGAAAGGCCTTGACTGGGAACCTTTTTGGGTGCAGGGGAGAAAGCTGCCCTTGGTGCCCTGAGGTATGTGAACACTGTGCACCCAGGTCACCACCTGCAGTGCTGTCTCAGCTGATGCTCCTTCCTAAATTCACTGACTCTTCCAGATTGCTCAGAACTACCACAGAGCTCAGCCAGCCTTGTCTGGTGGCACAGTTACAGTGCTGGACTCACTTCTGCATGGTCTACTACAACACAAGGGACTCTCTTGTGGCCCTGCAGAGCCCCAGAGCCCCAGTTTGGCTGGGTGGGGAGATGTGGGACCTGAGCTCTCACCCTGTTGAGCTGCTCTGCTTCACAGCATCTTCTTATGTTACTAAATTGCAATAAATAAAAAACAGTTTGCAGGGAAGGTGCTACTGTATTCCATGCAAACACCCTGTAAGAGGATTTTTTAAAAGCACCTATGCAAATCTGAAGGCTCTCTGGTTTCCACTGAAAAATCAGGGATATTCATACTCCTGCAACAACTTTATTTGCATTGAAAATCTCACCCCTCTCAGCCTGTTTCTCCCATAACAGTCTGTAATGCTTTTTCCCACTTCAAAAGTCCTGTGTTTCCTTTTACTACCATTAGCTTAGACCAGTTCCTGCTGAACAGTGTAGTAGTGTTGACTTCTTATACACGAGCTGAATCATCTCCTGGATATCTACAGCTATTTTCTTCTTTAATTCCATTTCTCATTTTGCTGAGCTGCTTCATGCTGTTATTCATGCTATTTCCTTGAACAAAGGAGGCAGGACACTCCATAACAATGCACAATAGGTATGGTGTGATAATAAACAGTCCTTTTTACACATCCCAGCTTCACTCAAATGAAAAGCACCCACTTAAGAAAAAACACAAAAGTGATTATTATCTGACTTGAAATCAAAAAGAAGATGAGAGAGAGAGAAAAAAAACCTGCTCACATGGGATTCAACTAATATTTCAAAGGTAAAAATCCAGGAAAGACTGATGCCATATAAAATTCTACTGCTTCTAAATTAAGCCTTAGACATTTAAATTAAATGATGCTTTTGCACACAGGAAATATCTAAGATCTATAATATGATGAATACATCAGCTCTTGCCAAAGCAATGTAAAAAAGTTTTTTAATGCAAACTAATGAATTGATATTTGACTGTTTTGAAACCTATTTGTGTTTAAAAAGCTGGAGGAAGTAAAACAGCACAGCAAATACCCAACTGAAGTCTACAGGCAGCCCTGACGCAGGGTAATGATCAGCATTTACCAGGAAAGGAGCATGGATCTCTCCATCTCATGCTGCTGGCCAGGCACCTTCCTGCCCTAGAGGTGTTTGTGGAGCAAGGAGAGGTGATGCCTGTGCTGGAGGAGAGCCAGGGTGAGGATGCAGCTGTGAGCTGCAGCCACAGAAGGAGTGCTTTTGAAAAAACTGAAAATCCAGCTCAGGATTAACAACTCCTGTGTAGCTGTGGAATTTGTTCAACTATATAAATACAAGGCTGCCTGCCCCCAATACGGCTTTTAAACATTTTTTTGGCTTTTGGCCCTTCTCCGCTTCAAGGCTATTTTTAAGATGATTTATTTTAACAAAGGCAAGCCCACTTCCTCATCACAAAAATTTTCTTTATGTGGCCAGCAGGAATGCTCCACATACTTTCTTAGCACTCCAGAAACATCCCAGGTACTTGTGAGATTCAACAAATTCACACTTGTAAAGAAGCAAACATCCTTAAGTTTGCCCTTATCTGGGACCACCAAGTCTTTAAAGGAGGGATCTCTATTTGGCTCCAGACAACAGGCCCATGGCTAAGATCAATGAACCTCACACAGGCTCTTCACAGGTCAGTTTCTTGGGTTCAATACAAGATGCATTCTATTTCTCAGTATCTTGGGTTCAATGCAAGATATATATTCTATTTCCCACCTGTCAAAACTGGCTGGGGAGGTGTTTCTTGCCTCATGGCTCCAGGGGGGAGGGGGTGGGTGTCTTCTGTTAATGGCCCAGCTCTTAAAACCAGCTGGGGCAGTGTTATTTATCTCTTCCAGGACCCGTCCTCCCTCCAGGGGATATCTGCTGTTCATGGGCCATCGAGGCTCACTGCATGACTGATACAATTCCATCATCCCATGGGGAGATGCTCCACCCAGGGGGAGGAGCTCAGCATTCCTGCCTGGATAAACCCTGAGAGTCAGGACACTATTGCAGACTGTTTTCGCTGGATTCCCAGAGGAAGATCAGATCCATCTTGCCACCACTGGACCCTTCTACAGGATCATCTCTACTCCAACAGAACCACATCTGTCACTCCAGGAGGATTTATTTGGACTTCTCCCAACACCCTGACCAACAGGATGCCAGGTCATATTCGGACTCTGTCAGTGTTTCTAGGATTTATTTTTTTTTAACCACTACATTTGTATTTTTAATATTCCTAAAAACGAAGTTATTTCTATTCCCAGAACTTTGCCTGAAACCCCCTTTAATTGCAAAATTATAATAATTTGGCGTGAGGGGGTTTTACATTCTCCATTCCAAGAGAAGCTCCAGCTTTCCCTGGCAGACATCTTTCCAAAGCATGATAGTCAGATGTTGGGATGAAAAATTTTTAAACAGCATGAAAGCAAAGATTTAAACCTGCTTTCTGTCCAGTCCCTACATCCCCTGGAAGAAACAGAGCTGTCTGTGTCCCAGAGCACAGCCTGTCTCTGCCCAACCAGCTGAATCCAAGTGTGTGTCCATGGAGGAAAGCCCCAAATAATGACAACAAACAACACCTCTGAGAGGCTGGATGTTCACCTGCCCTGTGAAGGTTTGTAATTTGGTCAAATTACACGGGTATTCTCAGCAATTTCAAATAACACATTCTTGAAATCTCTGTTAATCTTCCTCTTCAAACTATTAAGGTTTTGTTTACAAAGTCCTAGTTAGACAGAATGTTTGATTTTGCATTGGTCTCAGACACATGTGAGTTGATTGAATTTAATTTAATTTAATTTAATTGTTGAAGGCATATTCCTCCAGAATGGAAAATTCGAGTTCAAAGGTTATTTTTTACCCAAGTTCAAATAAAACCAATGTTTTATAGTGGAAAATATACAACCACCTTAAAAAAACAACAGTATGAGCTCTGCTTATAAAACACAAAGGGAACTATCACATTCTAGCACCATTTGGTGAAAGTGTAGACCCACAAAGCCAAATATGCTACAGCTGGAAAGATCCAGTAAGAAAAGTATAAGATTTCGTGTTCAGTCACATATGGAAAAAAACAGTCCAGGACTCATTACAGGCCTATTGTGGAGGAATGGAAGCCTATTTATCACTGACAGGTCATGCTAGACCGTCCTTGTCCTGTCAAATGAGCCAGGGTATACTTTTGCTCCCAAGGCTGAGAGCTGAGGAAATGAGTCATGTTCTGTAAAAATGGTTCTTTTGCCCTCACAGGTCATAAATAAGTTTAACAAATTTAAAGTAATGAATTTGTCCTGGTTTGCAAATGCCAAATGTTGACTTCAGCTCAGACAGCTATGAATGTTTGATATGTCATCTTCACATATCAGTGCAAACGTGTTTATGGCAGTGACTTTACATCAACAGTCTGTACCACGTTTGTGGAGACCAAAAAAAAAACTCAACAAACCCAAACCACAGAACATGAGGGGAAATTATGAATAGATTGTCATTTCCATTAACAAAACGTGAATCTGGGCTGCAGAAGTCACATAGATCTGGGCTTCAGCAGACACAAAGAACTAGTTCTGCCTTGGGTAAGTCATGTTTTGAAATGTTACCTGACAGCACAAGCAATATTCCATTTGCAGTTTTTAGATAAAGGCAGATAATAAGTGATATAACTCTATATTCATGTGAACTGAGCTGGTGATCTGTGAGTAGAAATAGGACTCTAGATGAGGCAGCTGCAGTATTTCTGAACAGTGTTTCTGTCTTAAACTTTCAAGGTCTGAAGGTATTCTCCAGCTATGGTGTTCCTAGCGATGCTGCAATATATGGAAATAATACATCTCTTTGGCTTGGAGGTATTTCAAAATGAAATTTCTAAACACTCAAAGTTATGTCTGAATAAAGCACATCAACTTGTTCTGCAACAGTCCTGCCACTACCCACAAAGATGCACAAGAGTAACTTCTGTGGTTC
Source organism: Sterrhoptilus dennistouni (assembly GCA_013397095.1). Lineage (NCBI taxonomy): Eukaryota > Metazoa > Chordata > Aves > Passeriformes > Zosteropidae > Sterrhoptilus > Sterrhoptilus dennistouni. The sequence continues at coordinate 86,375 of VWZU01015771.1, forward strand.
TCTGTGAAAGCAGAAATGCTGATTTCATTGGACTCTAATTTAGATCAGCTTTCCAAAGAATCTACCCAAGAGGCTCAATTTGTCTACAGGACTGAGTCCTCAGGCACGTTTTCCAACATCAACTGCACAGACCCCTGGGGTTTTTCTGATTGAGAGTAAGCTCATATACTTACTGGTTGGATAATTACTGGTTCATCTATAAGTAGTGATTAGATTTGTAAATGTGACTTGCAGCATGTAAATCACAATGGGTAAATGATTTGAAAAACAAGCAGACTATTAATGCCATAAACCACTGAGCTGATTGGCACATCCTGAAAGCATTTTGCATAACTCTAATTCTTTGAAAGCAGTCGTTCCTACAAGAAGTTACCACTTGGCACAATGTTAAACCCTTCTGCTTTGCCTTGGGCTGTTAGCTGACTAAGTGATCATTAATTCTTTGGAAATAACAAATACCTTTGAGATTAGTACTTTAATGTTGAAGGGAATCTATTTTGGTGCAAGGAATACAGTGAAATATGGTGTCAGTTTTATGCAGTGCATTAATATTTCTAATTATCTTTAACACAAAAACTCAGTAATATCTATTCAGGCTGCAATATACTTACTCAAGCATCTGCTGTGGCTAAGGCAGTTTCCAAACTCAGGTTGTTTGTTTTCACAACATGCCACAGATCCATTTGCCCTGTCTTAGGTTACAGTGTAGGATGTAACCAAAAGTATGCATTCTATTACTCTCTTCATAAGCTTTAAAACAGGTGAGGCAGTGTTCTTTATCTTCTCCATGAGTCAGCCCTGATAACTCCCTCTTGGGGGCCACCTCCACTAATGGACCACCAAGGTCTCACAGAATGACTCACAGAATTACATCATCCCCACTGGAGACACCCAGCCCTGAGGAGAGGAACTAAATATTCCTACCTGTACATAATCTGAGGATTGGAACACCATGGGCAGCACCTACCACTGGATTCCCAGAGGACAAGAGTTTGACAACCACCTCTGGAGAAGGATCAGGTATTTCTACAGGATCACCACTCTGACAGAACCATATCCATCACACCAATGGGACTGCAGCCACCATTTAATCAGATTGCTACCACCACCCTGACCAACAGGGTGTCAGGTCATATTCTGATTCTGTCAGTTTAAGCCAGTGTTTCTGTAACACTGCCTTTATTTTAATTTAATATTAAAGTGTAGTTCTGACTTGTAATCTCCCACTGATTTCCTTTCAAACTAGTACCCCCTATAAATTTTCACTAATGCATTTGTAACTTGGGATGTTGGAGCCCAGGTCTTTAGTGTGTCAGTTATAACCACTACCAGAAAACCAAAATCAAGACCTGTCCACTCCACAAAGCCATGACAAGCACAGAAGCATAGGAGGAGGATCCCTTCTATGGAGAAGGCAGAGGTTTTACACAAGAGGATAGCTCAAGAGGCTGGGGTGGTTTTAGGCTGCACAAAATCTCTTTCTGAATCAAGTCAGAAATCTCTAGCTTTCTCAACTAATGGTACTGATGATTTCCATAAATTTCACATTAATATAAGTACTTTCAAGAATTATGGTGGGTCCAGTCTGCAAGGATTTTGCACCTTGTTAAAATAAGATCAAAGTGACACATCAGTAGTTTGCCTCTGTCTTTTCTCATTATAGGCAAAACTGATAGTTACTTGTCACATCAGGTTGCTGGAACATCAATGGTGTCAGCAGCTACTGATTGATATAGTTGGTTTCTTGAAAGTCATTCAGCATTCATCAGTCTCCTTTGATCCTCCAGGCTAATGAAGTCTGGTAGCCAAGCCACAGGCATCATTATCCTTCGAGTTGGCTGCATTTACATGGCCTTTCTGTGCCTTTTCCAAGAAGCCATGGTTAGAAATTTCAGAGGGTTCAAAAACAGTTTCAGAAATCTATCATTCTCTTCCCCAAGAAATTCCATTGTCTGTGGATCCATCTGTACCAAGTCAGAGATGGATCCAATGGTTTCCTTGCTGTGTGCTGGGATAGCCCCAGCAGCACCTCTGTGCCACCCCTGAAAAAAACCCTGCATTTGCACTGTTTTAATTTTCTTCTTAAATTTGTCATCACAAAGGGGTTACCAACCTCTCTAACTGGGCCAGCAGCATGTCCCTCTACAGAGCCATCAGAGATTGGCTCTGTTGGACATGGTGGAAGCTTCCAGCAGCTCCTCACAGAAGCCACTTCTGTGACCCTTCTGCTACCAAAAACCAGGCTGTGCCAAATCAACACACACATACTGTATTATCTACTGCTTTCATGCAAAACACCGGAAAATAGGTGCCAGAGAAGAGAACAGGAGCTATGGAATTACCAGTCACTGTGAAGTAAATGGGACAAGAAGTTAAATGAGGGATGGCATCTGAGCATATTCAAAGTTTCCACTTAGTTTCAAAACAAAAGATGAGTTTTTTATTTATATTACAAAATTCTATCTCATGCTGCTGTAGAGGGCTGACCTGAGCCCTGCTGTTGTCAAAGTGACTGTTTTTTAGCCAGATCTTGAAAGTAGAGAGGTGCTCAGTGAGAAACACGTCATGTCTGAAGAGGCAAGGCACTGCATGCCCTCAAAATCACTGACAGCTGGCAGGCTCTTCCACAGTGCCATATATCCAACCCAAACCTAGCTGGGTGTTTTGGCATGTGCCTGATCTTTTAAAGCATAATACTACGGGATTCTGCCAGACTAACAGTGGCAGGATCTGATTTACTACATGGCAAAATAGGGAACTTCAGTTTTTAAAACAGAATGGTGCAAACTAGGGTATAATGAAGTAACTAACACCTAAGATCCCCCCTCATAAATCTGTGTTACCAAACCCACTAAAAAAAAAAAGCATATAAACACTCCATATGTTCAACACCACCTTCCTATTGTTGTCCAGAAAAATAACTTAGAACTGCAGTTTAAATTATGACAGTACAAGAGATATCTCTCTTTCATGATCTGCTTGAGTGTAATATACATGACAAATGATATTATGTCTGTTTGTAAATGGCTTAGAAAAGAGTTAGGGGCTAAGATTATGCTGAGGAATTCTAACTTCTGCCTTTATGGAGCTTAATAGGGTTAGGCATCATGGCATCTCAGCCAGTGAAAACCATGACAGCAATACAGTGTACGAGTTGACATCAAAAAGATTTTCAGATAGAATCAAACTGGGACAACTGAAACAAAAGCAAAAAATCAGCAGACACCTGCAGAAAAGCTGCCTAACAGTGTTCTAAACTGCATGAAACAGAAGTGATGAGATTCAATTTTTAAAATATTCGCAGGAACTACATCTACATTTTAAAACATAAAATGAAAGTCTTTCATGCAGCAGCCCATAATTCTCTTAGGCATGGAGGAGAATATTTGCTGTAAGTATGAGTATTCACTAGTCTAATAGAAGAACATACCTATTTTCCAAACATTACCTGTAGCAAAGCCTTATTTTTATGACAATGATTATTTTCATGCTGCTAAAGTACTGAACTCAGTAATGCCAAGTTATGTAATGGGAGATTGAAAAAATCTGAAGCCTGTATTCAGAAATTCAGTTAATCTTAGTACACATAATTTAAGGAGTAATAGTATCTCTAAACCATTTTTCTCAAGCCTTTTAACTCTATCAATAAACCCAATCTCACTTTCTTCCACCAGGAGCTGTTCAAAGCCTCCTTGAAGGGAAAGCGAAAGCAGTCCAAGCAGAGCTCAATGATGTTTGCAAACTCGTCTCATTTTTTTGGTGTATTGATGTTCTGTGGCACAGATCCCATGCCAATAGTTTTCCAAAGATTCCTTTATAGCCAGACATTTACTTTTAAAGCCCCTTTGCAGCTGAGAGTTGTGGCCTGACCCAGCACTGCCTTCACTGAAAAGCCCATAGGGGATGGGGAAATCAGCAGCTGATTTTGGCACAAGCTTCCTCTGGGGTTTGTGGATGGATGTCACCTTTTGGGTGAAAATCAAACAATGGCCTCTGGTTAAACCTGAGTCTGGGTTAGCAGGCAACAACAGTACAGATCAGAAATAAACAGACCAGGTTTCCAAAGCTGTTCTTCTCCTTTCCCTTACTGTGTCCTCTGTAATCTTGGTTGCTCTGGAGTTATTGCCTCTCCCTCAAAACAAAAACTTGCTCATACAGCAAAAGCCAACCAAATCCACTCTCCCTTCCCCAAGCCCTTTGAAATCTCAGAGCTCAAAGCAAACTGGGAGCCACACATTCCCAATGAACCCCTTTTCCCACAGCACCACAATTACAATGGAAATCAGAATCCTTTTCTAGAAAAACTCATGCAGCAGCAGCCCACTTCCAGCTGTGTTACTACAGAAATGGGTGAAGCATCTCCAGAATTTTTCATATAATTGAACATTAATATTGTTTGAGAATAACCATGCACTCCTACTACTGTCATCCCTGTCCCTTATCTGAGCTGAAGTTAAGCAAAAGCATTTGCACTTTCCACTTCTGAAGATCATGCAAGCTGACTGGAGGGAACTTTCCGATTACACCTGAGTGAGGATTATATAGATGAGGCCATAAATAATATCAGAGCTATTGAAATGACCTGACAGGACAGAAAGATTTATTTCATAGTTTATCTGAACACTTTTGTGAGATGATGGAATGAAGCTTGAGCATTCAATTTAATCCCTTCCTTGCTTTTTTATTGAGTCAGGAGATGTTTAAAGAAATTTATGTAGCTGTTTGAAAGTCAGAATTTTTAATAAGTGATGCAGAAAAAGAAATTACAGTAAGGAAAGACTCAGATAACACAATACTGTACATAAGAAAAAAAGGCTTTGCAGTGACTTTCCCTATCAAGGCAGAGGGACAGATTTTTTTTGTGATTTATCCATATAGTTTCCTTAATCACTATCTGCACTTAAGAAAACGAGGGGGGAGTGAAAGGACAGTTTTTAACCTCACTGTAGAACTGCAATATATGAATGCAGAACTTTCCAAGGCACAGCATATAGAGATGAATATATGCATGTGAGACAGTGATGAGGCTGTGTATGCTGACCTACTCTGCCTAAAAGCAGAATTCTATTGCTCAGTTGTTCATCTGGATACACAGACAGTGAAATAAAATGTTTATTCCATTAGTATCAGCTTTATCTTTCCCTTATTTCAGTGTTTCACTTCAACACTGAATTCTCAGTCTAAATAAGGGTGAGAAGAACACTTAAGCTCTTACCCAAATTGTTTACAGGGTTGGGGCATGTCCAAAAGGACATTTCTCTGAATCTTGACTTTTTTCTCCAGTTAAGATATAATTTTGACATGGTTAAAAAGCTAAGTTCATAGTATCTCCCTCATTCACTTCAGATTTACGGTCGTTACCTAATTAAAAACTCATCTCAGATTTTAAAAAATGCAGAATAATTTAGACTTAAATCTCATGTAACTGTGGCTTAAAAGACTTACTTGCAAGCAAAATATGATATATATGCAGAAATCTGTTTCCAAGCGTCTGCAAGAAGCATAAACAGCAGTAATTCATCTCTAAAGGACAGCTAAAATATGCACTGCTTTGAATTCTTTCAATATTGTACACAAGGGATTGGTGAAGAGAATCAAGTGCCTTATGCTGCCTGTTGTATGTATCAGATACGTGACAATAAAAGAGAAAACAAAATCATTTAGAACTCTTTTAAGCCCATATGCTCAACTTCACTGGCAATAATTAATGGTAGCTCCAATACTGCACGATTCCAGGGCGAAGAACTGGAGACAGAATCTGTGCTCCTTTGGAAGAGTTACATAACACACACTTGCTGCCCTGCTTTTGGCACACTTGTGTAGTCCTGAAAATCCATGTGGATGTACAGACTTATCCCTTCACATACAGCCAGTACAGATTAACCAAAAGTCACACACACTTAACCACAAATATGTAACAGAAGTAGAGTCAGGATCTGTTGTCAGTATCCAAGCAATCCTGCCAGGTTTCAGGGAGTGGCAAGCATCGATGCCACTATTTGAATAGAATGTGAGGGAATTATTCAGAGTTTAATAAAACATACATCTGAGCATATGGCCAGGAGAAGTGGTGTATCCTATTTACATACCTCAATTTTAGAACAGCTCTCCTGAGGCTGGAGGCTAGGTAGAGACACTTCTTAAGTCTCTCATTTTTTTCTTTTTTATTTTTTTTTTCTTTTTAAAAAGACCCTTTCTTCTCCATCAGAATGTTTTCATGTTGTTCTTCTTGCTGATAGGTGATCACTTTCTGTAGTTTTCTGTTTCTTTCCTCGTGTCTTTCTGACATTTCTTTTCTTTCCCCCCAGACAGTTTTTTCCTTCCTTTCCTTCAACTTCTGCTCCACTTTTTATTGTATTTCCTTACATCTCTCCCTTTCTCATCTACTGCTGTAACCATCATTCTCATTTCCCTACCTTTCACAGGCTGTTAACAGAATAGTTAAGTGATGAGAGAGCCTGTGTGCAGAACCCTTCTCAGAGTCCCTGGAAAAGGACAAATCCCCCAACCCAAACTTCATAATTTCTAAAACATCACTGTGATTTTTTGAGACATTTGGATGTGTTAACATTAGTATTACAATCATTTCTGTGAATCCTTCCCTGAGCAGCACGTGGAAAGCAATCCAGGTAAAGAGAGTGGTGCAAACAGAAGTGAACAGAACAACAGCTATGAAGAGCATATGGCTGAGTCATTGGTTGGAGTTGCATGTTATGTGAAGTCCCTTTCAAGACTGTTAAACATTTGATTGTACATAATTATTAAGCTTTAGTTCCTCATCACTAACTGGTTCTTCCTTTTTTGGATAGAATTCCACTAAATCATACAATTCATGGCAAATACAGCAATGGATGTAGGATGTTCTGGGTCTGCATAATGCATAATTGCTCTAATTTATTCTTAATAACAACAAGTTGGTCATAATGAATTAGCCCTTTTGTCTGAATATCCAAAGACAGCACATTGCAGCCAAAGGGAGTAGATGTTTGAATAAGGCAATGGCCCTGATACAGTTTCCATCATTTTCTGCCACAGATGGGACCGTTGGGAAGCAGGAGAGGACTGGCTGGAAAAGCATAACTTGCCTTGGGGAAAGTTCTCCTAAAGCCAATAAATTGGGTCATTAGCAGCCCTGGATAAAATCCCATGTCCAGATTTATTATTTCCCTGGCAATTTGCAATACCTTTGAAAATTTGGCTCCTTACCTCTAAGAAATTGGGGGAAAGCATATTGCCTCTAGACACATGGAATACACACTATACTATGCTTAAAAAAGCCACAAAATGCAACAATTAAAATTCAAGGAACTAAACAGGGGAAAAGAACAGATAAAAAAACCTATGAGCATCTGTTTTCATTTTATCAGGGTATCTCAGCACCTGAAGTTGCAGATGATGGTAAAACCATCAGGTACTATGAACATGTTCATTCCTAGTACAGCTATTTATGGAGCCATCTTCCAGGTAATACAGACCAAACTGGAGATTTACTCAAGAGGATAAGGCTTTGCAGGCTCCCAGGCAAACCACAAGCTTTATATATTACTTTTCTCTGGTAAGAGGCAGAGTCAGACTATGCACTTCCATTTCCTTGGGAATAGCTAAATAAACCTTGGGTTTAGACTTATTCCTTCATAAAATAGAGAATGGATGGGGAAAAAAAGCAGGTTCTTCTGAACACCAGAAACAGCTAACTTTCACAGTCTATTTTACTCTCCTACATTAACATGATTCCAAATGAAATTTTCTAGCAGAAAAATCAGAGCTAACTGCATTACAACAACAGCTTCTGGAATCAAATCCCTCTTTTCAGGCATTTAGGCATATGTAACTAGAGCTTAGCTCTTTATTTATAGAGAAATAAAACCAGAAATAGAGTTGCTGCATAAAAAGTAAGCATAATCTGATATTTGTTTTGTGTAAATTCAGACTATCAAAGGGGTTTATTAAAACTATATGTTACCTCAGAATCTGCATGTACAGGCACAGACAAGCAAGACTAAGAACAAGATAAAGTATTTTGAAGGATAAGTTACCTTTATATTAGCATAACTATATAGCAGGGAGTGCACTGGCATAACTTTCAAATTTTTGAAATCCCAAAACTTTTTAAATCATACTTTTGCCATGCAGGTGTATCTCCCAGTTTCCCCACTATTACAAGTTAGCTTGCAGCAAACAAAACTGGAGGTTCAGGAGAGATTTTAGGGTGGAAGTTCTATGGTATGAGCCATACCATAGATGGTATGAGCCCTGTTTTGTTCTGGAGCAAGAAGATCTCCAGGACTCAGGTCTACATACTGAACACATTCTGCCTTGACCAGTTATTAGAAATAGCAATATTTTAGCCTGAGCTAGGCTGTTTTCTCTCATGTACTGGTCCTCTACAGAGTGTACTTGTAAATAATGGCACATTCAGACATAATTAACAATTACAGACTAGAAATTTCACTCTGGCTTTGTACCAAGGCTCAGACCCTGCTGACTTTGAAAGGGTTTTAAAGTCAAGTCATTTATATAACTTTGGGTTCAAGAGTTTAACACTGGACATCTAGTTTTCTGGAGAGGACAGAGGCAGAAGGGCCCTCTGAACTCCCACTTTGAGCTCTCATTCCACAAGTCACATGAGGACGTCAGACAGCAGCACATCATGATTCAGGCAAAGTCCAGTTCCTGGCTGAAGAACTGACACTGGAGGAGAGCCACAGGCTGATGAGCTGCTGCATGTTTTTATCACCTCCCCTGGAAAAAGCCTATGCTGTAAGTCTGAGATACACTCATAGCATCAACACAAGGTAATCACTTCTTGTTACACACTGCAGCTTAACAGACACAAGAGCTCTCCACCACCAGTTCCAATTCCCTCTATATGTAACTCACATACTAAGTTATGTGGCACTGTGTTGAACACAGCAGAGATTCTTTAGCCCTTCTCTGCTCTTTATCCTTTCTTGGGGGCCTCCCAAATTGTACTCCTCACACTGGGCTTCCTGAAGTGCTAGCAGCCAGACCTGGAGACTGCTGCAAGGATCCCATCATGATGCCAGACGTGGAAACAGCATTTCTGCATCCCTATGTGAGTGTATTCCCTAGGGACTGTATTACTTCTTCTGGTCACATTAGTTCTCTCAAAATCCTTCCCAAGCTGACTCTCTCATTGTTTTTACATCCTTTTCACAGTCTCAGGGACATGCTGATTTTGCTGTACTGAAGTACCTATGGCATGGTACCTCTGTGTCACTATGTACTATTCCCACTTCGGTGTAACTTCAGAGCGAAGCCCTCCTGAGTCTTGGCTTCTGAGCTTTCACTTGTGTTCCCTTGCTTTCCACAGTTCTTAGCCACAATTTCTATGTCCTACAAGCTGATTTACCACATCTGTGTTGCCAACACTGAATGTGGCTCCTTTAATGCTGCAATTTTTGATCCGAATTTTGTCACAAGCAATACAGCTGAAACTTTTGAACAAAATTAAAGAAAAAAAAAAGAATTTCTCAATACAACAGAGTATCCCAGTGCTGTTACCATTTAGCTGAGCACAGTTAGGAAAGAGCAGGGATGGTGGGACTCTCTGTTCTGTGTGTCTTGCACCCCCATGCCTGGCAATCTAGCTGCTCTTAGCAGAGTGAGAACAAAACCCCACTGTATGATTTTGTGGAGCTGACATCCACAGGGAAGTAGTGCAGGAGCTATTGGAACAGAGATGGTGATTGCTGGCACCATCTCAGTGTTGCATGAAAATCAGACATGAAAATACTATGGACACTTAACATAAATCAGGCTCTCTAGCAGAGGCAGGAGAGGGCTGGATATGGCAGCAGAGACTGTGACATAGAGATGAAACACAGGCACAATTCTGTGATATCACCAGATAAATAAAGCTGGTATCAAGAAATATTGCTCATGGTTTGGATTTAACTTTTTTCCACTAATTTGGGCTTTACATACATCATGTGGAAACAAGATCACCAAATCATAAGCCTTCTACATCTAGGTAAACTAAACTAGGTTTTAGTGCACTGGTCTTTCCCTCTTTGCTTCTCAGGGTGAAGCTGACATATAAATCCCCTGCTAAGGATAGAGTACTTCAGGGGCAAGTTTTACTGCTGATAAAACCTGATTTCCATCTTGCCACAATGAGGATGAAACACAAGACCATGGAACAGCTCTCCCAACCCTCAACTAACAATGAAAGGCTTCACAATAAGTGACAACAGGTCACCTCCTTCTTCTCTGCAAACCCATGGTCTGCAGACACACCACCCCCTCCATCCCCCTTCCTGCTCTTTCATGGTTACAACACTGATGGATGGATACACATCCATCAGAAACTGCTTCCAGGTTCTCTCAGAAGCTGCAAACTGCCACTTTTGACAGATGGCTCCTCCTTCCCTCATCTGCTCTTAAATAGGTGATAAACATGGATTTTAGCACTTTCATCAGGTAAATCATTCCCACCAGATTTCTCTTCTATCGACCAGGTTGAATTTAAGCCCACAAATGTGCCATTCTCTTTCTTGTTGTTTATCATCCAGGCTCCCTTCATGGTTGTGTGAATGTTAAAAAAAAAAATTAAAATTATCTTTATATCCCTTGATGGTTTGATTAATTTTGTTCTTGACATCTTGATTTTTTTCTAAATGAGTGCTCATTTCTTCCCATCCCACCTTCCCTGTTTGTTGCCATTTTAATGCCTGCTAGACTGCTTCATTCATTCATCTCTGACTGGAACTTATGAAGCCTCTGGATATGAAAAGCCCTCTGAGTCTCAAATTTCAACTGTTGTGGGGCTGAGCATTGAAGAGATTTTTCATAAGGAAAATGCACATCCTTGGAACCCAGTTACCACAGGGAACATGGAAGAACCACACAGAGACAGCTTTTCTGGATGAGCTCAAAGTGATCATGCCAGGACTTAGAACAGCAGGACGTTACCTCAGAACTGCACTGCTCCTACTTTAAAAAGACAGCAAGTCTGCATGTCTTAGAAAGTTACCCCCGTGAGTGGGTAACTGGCAATATATGCCCTTTTCAGCATGTTGGAAATGTATTCTGAGCTATCCTTAATGGGGGAAAAAAACCCTTCCCAAACACCTAAACCCTCTCCACCCAAAAAATTACAATGAAAAATACCAACACTGCAAAAGAAATCTAAGATTACTTACTTAAATTCCCTATCTTTAGAATGGCTCAGGAAATTTGCATGCCCACGAAAAGGAAAAAAGCCCTTATTCACAAAGCTGTGCGGTCCTTTTTTTTTTTTTAAAAAAAAAAAAAAAAGCATATTGAACCAGAAGACAGGTTGTAGAGCTCAAATACCCTCAACACAATCAGATCCTATCAGAGACAAGTAATACCAATACCAAAGGACACAGAACTGGGCAGGAGAGGTGGTATCCATACTGGGGAATATACTTGGACCACATCATGAAGGAATACTTGCAGCTCAGGCCTGATTCTCTGGGGATTTGGCAATGTTTTATTAATGTGAATGGCTCTCTATTCTCATCTGAAACACAACTGGAAAACAAAAATGCATGAAGCTTTACACATCACACCAAAGGGTTTTATTTTCCCAAGGTTAAATGTACCAAGGTCGGTTGATACACAGAACAAGAATGAACAAACCTCAAGGAAAAAAAAAAGTAAAAAGAAAAATCATTGAGTTTTTAATGGTGCAATTGTGTTTTCTCTTTGTGAATATCTGAGAGAATCATTCATTCATATTCTGAATGGGAAAAGGCAACCGAAACAGGTGGTCTATTACCAGATCCATTAAACAAGAGATTTATGCATTACATATCCATCTTGAGGCAATTAGGCTGATCTCTCTTTTTTCTCTTTTATGGCTTCATTGAAAATTTTTGGCAATAAAGCAATTAAAAAGTAACTATCAAAGCATTTATCTATGATATCAAAGACAACCAGCCTTCATCAGAGAAAGGCTGCTTCACTTTCCATCTTTAGAAAATACAAATTTAGAGACAACATTCACACTTAAGACAGTGACATAATGCTGCCATTGTCTCAAGCCTGAATGGTGAATGATGGGGTATGGACTAGCTAAATCATTGTTTACTTTCTCTTTTGGAAAATGATTCTTTTAAGTTTGACTTTAATCTCACAAGGCATCCAGAGAAACGAATTTGCTGTGAAATAAATCTTGAAGTAACCTTGCTGCACGTGCTTTGGGTTTGTACAGACAATGTCCAAATAGGACAGGGAGCACAAAATCCACATGGAATAATGATTCTCAGGTTGATGTGACAGCTGGAGACAGCCAGACACTAAAATATAAAACAATGTCTGCTGCAATAGTCTGCAAGTGTTACAAAGGTTTTTTTTTAAAAAAAAAGTACTTCACATCAGTGGTGGAAACCAGTCCGTGACATAGTCCTCAAAACCTCCTACAAGAAGAGGCAACAAAAAGGGGATATGTAGAATGTAGTCCTCCTCACTGCTCCTTTCCCCACGCCCCTGCACCCCCCAAAATTCCTTCATAGATTCTTTCTTCAACCACCGAAGTTCTGTCTGTCAGCAACCTAAACAATCCAGGGACTGGGCACACCCTAATGAGAGCAAACTGCAGGGACTGATGGAATTGCCTCAGGTGTGAGAACCTTCTGTGGCTGCCAGACTGTACCTGAGCATGGCCTCATACCTGGAAATACTCATGGTCAGCTTGGATGGGGCTCTGAGTGACCTGATCTAGTTGAAGGCACCCCTCCTCCTGGTAGGGATGATGGACTACATGACATTTAAGGTCCCTTCCAACTGAAACTACTCTACAATTCCATCATTTTGGGCACTACCGATGATTGTACCTCTGCATTCACACACATTGATACATTTCAAGAGCAAAGAACAGAAGTGTATTTAAGAAGCTGACAAATGAAAGCTATTTTAATGATTTGATTATGGAATTTAACTCCAATGAAGTGGCGAACAGAAAGAGAGAATTAGTACCTAATAGCTTAAGTGAGCTTTTTGGCCCTTGGCCCAAATAAGTGTAACAACAGTCTTTGAGTAACATTTCCAGGGTCCAATCTACACCTCTGGGCTGGCTCCAAGCCAATTGCAAAGAAAAATCCACAGAACTTTCTAGCTAACTTCTTAACATGTCAAAAAAGTAAAGTAAAATTCTTTCCCTATTTAGAAGCACCTGCTAGAGGTGTAGAGACTGCATTACCACAGAGGTACAGTGCCAAATTCATCAACATCTTGGAATTTTACCAAGAGTCTCAATCTTTTAAAAATCTACAGCTTCTTAAATCATAACACAATGGATGCTGAACGAGGAAGGGTCTTGAGAGATCAGCTCATCCATCTCTAGCTCCCAAGGCTGGCCAACTATTATTAAGCTAGCAAGACTTAGCTGCATATTTTTACTGCTACTCTGAGTAAATTATTATACAGCCTGCTCTCTGTTGTGTGGATAGTCAGATGTGGGATGACCTGGAAAGCCATAAATCCATTAACATAAGCTCTATGGGATACACTGTGGGAAATGGAGAAGTCAGATAGCAGATCTTAAAAGTGCAGTTCTAATGATGTGCTTACAGGTAGAGTGCAATCTACATTTACAGGAAACAAAAGGCAAAAATCTCCTTGAGCCTGATATGTAAGTCAATCTTGTGATTTATAAACAGCCAATTCTTGATATTTGAAAGCCAATAATTCCATGTATCCTAAAAAGCAGAGTGCACAGCCACACAATATTCTATAGGACTAAAGCCAGCAACTACAAACCATCTTATCACATTCTGTTCAGAGCAGAGCACACATTGCAAATGGAGCTCTTGGTCTTATTCCACCCCACGTTAGGTAAGTCCAGAAGTTCTGGAAGTATTGCAGCACATTGTGAATGATGTATGAAATGAGAAATCTCTGCTCAGTGCACAGCAAGTAGCCAAATCCCTCCTCTGCTGCATCATTTGCTTTCAAGGTACTTATTATGCAACTTCAGTGAGAGACATTCAGAAAATCCCAGCGAGTCCATTTGTCTCAAAAATAAAAATAGAATGTTGCAGTTTTGTCCCTGGGCTTCAGTAGTTTTTTATTCAATTTTAATTTTATTTCTGCCTACCTCCATCCAGTGGACTCCCTTGTCAGAGTGCATTATGGACTCAAAATATAAACATCTACCACTGCTGGTTGCTCAGTTACAGGAGAGGTTTAAGGGACTGATAGCTTCATCTCTGACTAATCAGACAACTTGTACTGCATGAATACTTCTTTTTGAAAATGTAAGTGAATAATCAGTTCCATCATATTTTTTAATCAGGGGCCACAGAACCACATTATTTTCAGAGCACTTTGGGCAGCTTGATTTCTAAAAAATGTAATTCAAGCCACAAGCAGTTTGGATTGGCTTCCACTGAGCTGATTTTCCATCAAATACAATCTGCTGGGCAGAATTACCACAGAGGATGAAAGATTTAGTCTCTTGCTAACAAGCAGCACAAGCTGGCTTACAAAAATTGATGTCAAGGTTTAAGTCATGGCTTCACTTCTGCTGGGTTGGAGAGTCACTTCTCCCTGGCTATATTATTATACTGTTTCAGGTTATTGTATTAGGTACATGGCCTGCTGCTATGCTGCTCCTGAAAGGTTAGAATTGTCAAAATCTTGCTATCTTATTGCTTTGACTGTCTAGTGCCTCACTCCTGCTGGATAGTTTGCATCATCAATTTACTACTTGTAATAACTCTGCAGGAGACAATATATTACTTCCCACATGCATGGGCAGAGGTCAGAAGTTGCTTCATTCCTGTCTAAGTGCAATGGCCTCTGTTGTAATCCCATTAGGAATGTTTAAACAAGAAAAGCAATAAAACAGTTTAATACCTGAATGCACTTCTACTGCATCTCTATAGTTACTAATGGGGCATGGCAGGAAGAGAAAAGGATTAGCCCTATCACCACAATTCCTCCCACGAGGTTGTTGCCTTCAAAGGAGAAGACAGGAAATTATTTAGAGATTATATAGTGTTACAGTTTTATTTACTCCTTTATTGGCACCGTAAGGCTGCACACACAGCCTTTATACAGATAATTTATTACTAGATCCAGAATTTCAGCCTAAAGATACAAAATTTTCCTGAGGAAGAACAGTAAATCTTTCCTGTGTCCTTATGCCAGGCTCTCTTCAAAGTCCATGGACTAAAAGTGGGAGCCATATATTTAGCAGAGTGGATGTGATGTGATGCCAGGTTCCCTTGGATCAGCTGTCCAGGCTCCTTTCAGCTGACAACGTGGAGCTGGCTTCCAGGTGTCAGGAAGGTGCTTCTGTTTCTCTGTCAGCAGCATCCAGCCTCAACTATAAATGTCTGGAAATTTGTTTTGAGCCATCATTAAAGCAACATCCACTGTGGGAATGCCCTGGGTGCTCCACTGGTCCATCACTAATTATCGTTCAGCCAATGTGATATTTTAATAACACCCAGCTCTAAAAATGTATTTATTTTTATGTACATGTCAAAGCCCTGACAGCTTTATTTGCTTGGAAGGGAGGGTGGAACCTTTCCAGCAGACTTTTATTTTTCCACCAATTCCCTCAAGGATATTAAGGGCAGAGAGCAGAGTGGGTAATTCCCATCTCTGGGTGGAAAATGAGTCAGCCTAGTTATGCAACAGAGGCTTTCACTGATTAAGAAGGATGCTATATTCAGGTAGACAACTGGCCAGAAACAGATGCTATTTGTGGGCATAACTGAGAATTAGCAAATTGGCTGTTTATTAAAACAGGTGTTTGTGAGGATCCACGTGTCTGTTACTGCAGATGTGACATTCTGCTAGAGAACTTTGGTTCCCTTCCCAGTTACACTTACGCTTCAACTGAGTTGATGCAGGAACTAAATTAGGTTCAACAGAGTCAGCATCAGATTTGAAAACTGGTGATTTCAATCAGAGATAAAGCAAAAAAAACAACCAAGATTTTACTCATGCCAGATGCTCTGCTGCCCACTTTTGATCTCAGAATCATTCATTAATGTCTGGTAAAAAAAAACCCCACTAAAACCTGCTTTAAAATATTGCTCTGCTTTCCATTAGAAGAAGAAGAACAACAAAACCCAGCAAGCAATCTCCTCACACATATTTCCAAAATTCCCAAAGATACAGACAAAATATATCCTATTTATACCATGAGAAACAGGAACTCAAAGAGAGCAATTCTCCTCAGATGGAAATCAAGCTCGTGTCAGAGCAGGAACACTACACTGTCAGTATGAGGCATCCTTTCCTACAGGAGACATCATTCCCATTGATATTTGAGTTCTAGGTGTGTCTGCAGTGTCATCATTTGGATGCCACAGGCAGCAGGCTTCATTTTGGAAGTTCACATCATTGCATAATTTCTTTAATAGGCATGCCATGGTGGCAGTAGCCATGCCAACCATATCAGATCATACTTTTTTGACACCATGAAAGACAATAATTATTCTATATTTGTAATACATGAGTGCTTCTTCATACAACTGAACATACCATTGCTAGACAGAAGTTCCTTTGTCTTGTACTGTAACAGAACACAGAGAACCAGACTGGGCCTGGATGTATCAATGCTGTTTTAGCATCTCTGTTCCTAATTTAGACTCTCAGCTACTCTCACTTGTCACCTAATTTTTGCTGTGCCAAAAGCTGACATAAACCAAACTTCTGACAACATCTCCCTAAATGCTTAAAGTGATGTTTCTGAACATGATGTACTTTTTATGGTTACATAGGATAACAGAATCACAATTCAAAAATACTCTTTGCAGCAGAAATTTGCCAAAGCTCTCTCAATCAAAAGCTATTTGTAATTTTAATTAACATGGCCTTAGAAACAAGTTTAATGGAAACTCTTACAGGGATTTCAGTGCTTGAGAGTGTAAGGTAAATAACTATGAAAGAAGAAATAAAACAGTGATGCAGATACACCAATGTTTACAAGTTAGTTACAGAAGAGTATTGTATCACATAGGAAAAAAAATGAATCTGCATGGTCAGTTTTGCTGAAAGCTTGGTAGAACACCTCACTACACAGCTGGCACAGAATATTGTACAAGGCAGGTGGGAACCAAGGTCCTGATACAAAATTAGCATGGAAAACAAAATGCCTGCCAGTTCCCAGGGAGGATTTACTGATGTCTCCTTAAAAAGCCATTCTAATAACCTAAGACAGCCATGCCTATTGTTACACACTACAGTGCTGTGATTCACTTGTGGATTTCCGGGCATTTTTTACAGGCAAAACTATGACTGATAACCCAAAAGTGCTGCTAAAAAATGTAGGTGTCTGGAATCACAAGCTTGTTTAGGAGTCTTCTGACTGAGGAGGCATTTCACACCGGACAGGTTAGGCTGTGAAGGGTTGAGCTGGATTGTGAGAGGTGGGGGTTTAAAACCCTGACACAGAGAGAAGCAGCATGCTTGCCTGCCTCTCAATAATGACTGTTCAAATGCAGCAGATTCCCTCTCAGAGGCAATGTGCCCACAGGGTGAATAATAATTTGATATCTACACACCACTCGCTATGCCAGGTGATATTTAGAAAAGTTAAACCACTAAAATAAAAGCACTTGGTCAATAATCAAGTAAAGCAGATTCCTTACTGCACACGGTGCAGCCTCTGCAACTCAGTTTCCAAAGTGAGTAAGCAGGAAAGGCAGGTGAATTCCAGTAAAACTAAACCACAAGTACTCACTGCACTTACAAATTAAATTCTCTGACTACTCTATATGCATTCACTTCATTTGGGCAGTGCTCAAATGTTACAGGAAAGCAGTTTTCTGCCTGAAATGGTTTTTAATATCAACAATTTGAATGACAGGCTGCAGAATATTATCTATAGACTGGATTTCAAATTCATCAGTACAGATGAGGAAATAATTAAAAACAGCTAACAGTAATGTGATTGGGAAACAGAAATCCTGATTTGATCAGCCTGTCCAACCATAACAGTTTCACTTTTCACACTCTGCATATTCAGGACTTGACAATAAACTATTCAAAATAGTGTGTCAAGTCCAGAAGCATTTAGAGGATGTATCCAAGGAAACATCCGTATGGACAATCTTTTCCTTCATAAAGAGAGACAAAATTCAGAGAGTAGAATGTTTGCTAATATTTAATCATCTCACTAGTAATGAAAAAGCACAATTAACACACAAGGAAGGTTGTTTTCCTTGTTAAAATTAAAATTATTGCATCCTAAGTATTTGAATTCTCAACTCAAACCACTGAGTTTTGATCAGAGAAATGTGAAAAACTTGGAGTTTGCAAATGGTTGCATCACATTTGGCCAGGAAAGCACGTAGCACCATTTACAAACTTCATTGCTGACATTATAGCAGTGGCATATTCAGCTCACTTAAATTTGCAACTCCGCTGGATACAAAACAATTTTTTCCTAGGCATTTTAATTAATGCAACGCACAATACCATCAGTAAAATTTGTATTTGAGTAATATAAAACATTGCTCAAGTAAGTGTTTAGGCTCCTGTGAGCTGAAGTAACTGCACACCTGACTTTGCATCAATGAGATCTCCGTGGATATTTTCTTGACTAATTATATTCACTTATTCATGGGACTAGAGCCAAGTATGTTAAAATTAGTAAGCTTCTCATACAGTAGAAGCAGGTAATAAAACCTACTCAGTAGTAGAAAGTTGCAGTCATTATTCACCATGTGGCTTGTTTTAAAATAAAAAAGGATGGCAGAAATCAGCATGCCTCTGCTGCCTTTCCTCAGATTACTGCTTCCTCTATTTTTTACTTTACATCTGATTAAGGGTTCTTGGAAGTCACGTAACATGCGTCTTCAGTAGGTAATAAAAATATCTCTTAATTTCAAGAGAAACCTTGTTTTGATTGTCTTTCATTTGATCTTCATTGGATTGCAATATCTAACACGAAAACTGTGGCTCAATCTCGTTCTAATGGTCGAAGTTCAATTACCTAATACAAACTATTTGTTTCTGTAGGATGGAGACAAGCACAAGGGTATTGAGGATGAAGGTAAGAGCAACATTTATCAAGCATGGATTAAATGAGGCAAAGATTTGGTGCATAGAATTCCATCTCACTTCTTGTGAAGGACTATGACAGCTTTGATTTTCACAGCCTCTAAGATCATGACATTACAGTATTGAAATTTTGAGAAATAAAAATTATACCATCAGTCTTCATTTTCTGCATTGCTGCCTCCAGAACAGATTACAAAATACAATTTTCTATTATTTTTCAGTGAAGGAGGGGAAAAAAAAATCACAGGAATGCTTAGTCTAGATTTTAATCTTCCCTGCCCACTGAACAGCAGTGCTGTGATGCATGACCCTGACCTTTCCCAGCCCCGTATATTTTGACTGTTTGCCCACTCAGCTCCATCCCTACGTTTTAGTGAGGCCGTAAACAAAAGATGTGGAATGGCATGCCCAGCAAATCACAGAATGCTGAAAAGGTCAAAATAGTAGTGGCGAATGTTTCTACTCTGTAATTTACAGAATATATGAGGCATTCACAGCTTAATAACTCATTCACATGACAAACACTGTAGAGGGAATGTAAAATGGCAGCACATGAATTTCTTCCAGTGACAGTGTTTCCAACAAGCATGGAAAATGGTGCAAACTTTGCCCTGTGGTTCTCTTTTCTGGAACATTAATATTGTCTGACTTTCAATGCACAATAGCATATGTCTGTGGACTGGGAAGTTAAATGTCTCTGTGTTTGCAGTCAGTCTCAGAGCCCAAAAAGGCAATGTCCCTGAGGCAAAAATCCAGGTCAAAGCTTTTTCTATCTGTACTTCTTCTTAGTCTTTCTTGGCGTACTTCACCAATAACAGGTGATTTTATTGTCACAACATTCCTAAGAACTAGAGAAGCAATATCCTCACCTTAAATGAGGACAGAGCCCTGGTCAAGGTCAGGAGAGTTATAGCAGAAAAAAGCCTCACAACTCTTACCAGCAGCCCTAAGCCCCTGCTCTCCACTAACACCATCTTTTCTACTTCCTGTCTCATGGGCTGGACTTCGTTTTTGCAGAAATAAATTTGTGCCCATTTCCCAGACACCAGTCAAACGCAGTAAACTGAGAAACCAAACAAGAGATCCTTTAGCCAAGCTCAGCACAGATGTATGTCTGTGGCAGCTGAAATGATGCTTGCATTGTTTGATGGCAGTTTAATCCTAGTGAAATGCTAAAGGTCCATCTCCTGGACACCCCCACACTACAGTCACCACTTGCAGAGGAAGATTTACAGAAGCAAGATCATTTGAGGCATTCCTCAATCATCATAAATTAGCTAATGCCCTTGGATGAATGCCTTGGGACAACTGTAAGTCAGGATATACTGGAGCGCTTCCTCTTAACCACTTTCTTGGAACAAAAAGAAGACAATATGACAACATATTGATCTACAGCACTGCTGATTCAAAACTAACTGCAAGGCTGTCTATCTGACACCAATTAATCAATTTTTTCTATACAGGTATACTCATGCTGCCCTAAGAGAATATACTGACCTAACATCTACTGAACCCAACATAAGCAATAAATAGTTTCAAGAAGTACAGAAAATAATTGGAAAGTGCTAAATCTTCATTTCTGACATATCTGTGCCAATCCCACAGATCCCAATGGGTGTAAAAATCATGGATCAGCAGTCACAATTTGGCTTGTCTTTCCAAGTCCATTAAAACAAAAGAAAGAAGTGTGCCAATGAAGTGTTCCACAGATGAAAACCTGGATTAACCATACAAAAGTCAAAACAACTGTGGATTTACACCAGCTGAACCACAGATCCCAGCCCAAGTCTCTGAAGTGCAGCATTTCATCATTATCCCTGAGATATTAACAACATACCAAATTAGCATCAAAGCATTAGCAGTAATACACTTCGGGTATTTAGGGAACTACTTCTAAACCTAAATGTCAGACAATTTGTCTCTAATATTCCCTGCAGATTAGTACAGAATGATTGCAATAGATGTAAATCCTGCCTCCTTTCCTACAGGCACGTACAGCTGAAATAGCTGTGGAATTGTATCCTTTGTGCTGCAAAGGAAGGCAGGTCCTAAAGACCATCCCCTGAGTTTCTCTTCATTTCCTAGTGAAATTTCTCCTTTATGTGTTTCTGCGTAAAAACACAGAGCTTTTGGTACGTGAGTCTGCACTGCTGGGAGGAGATGATTTACCAGCACTGAGTCTGGGGTGATTCACACAGCAAGTCTGCAACCTGGTGAAGGGGAGGGGAACAACACATTTTGTTTGTCCCACCTGTGGGAAGAACAGGGAGCTCCCAGCTTATCTGTGGGAGGAGGTGGATGCAGTGAAGAGCCATGGATGACTGGAAGAAGGGGTGGAGGAGACAGTGAAGGTATCAGCTTGCTCCTCCAGACAGCAACAGTACAGGGAGACAGGGCTATGAGATGAACGCGCAGCTCAGAGAGAACTGGAGATGGAGAGAGACAATTTTTTCCTGGTGTTGGGGTGGAGGGGACACTACCCATGGGTCCTCTCTGCCTTTAGTCCCACCTCCCTTCTGCTGTGTCCTTCAGATCACTCAGATCTGAGGTTGTGGTATGATGTGGGTCACTCCACACAGACAGAATAAGGCAGTAGGACTTGATTTGGGGTAAGACCATCACTTATCCCCCACTCAGGCCTTGCACAAGGAAAGAACAATGAGTCTCCACAGATAACTTTCAGTCAGCCTCTTTGCTGACTCAGGGCCCACTAGGACCACGTCACCTCTGATTCCTCAGTGTTTGTCTCTCTGTGCCATCCCAGATGAGCTGGGAGGTGCAAAGCTCTGGGTTTGACCTGGCCCATCTCCCAGAAACCCAGATCTCCCTCTGAGAGCCCCTGCTAAGCCCTAGGCTGGAGAATGCCTGGGAGGAGCTGAGGAAGGAAAAAAAAAGGCAGCATGGATAAACCAACATCCAGGATTCCTGTTTTTCAAACATAGCCACTACATTCCTGAGCAGTTGTCACAGATGACCCTTTAATCCAACCCCAAATCAAAAGGCATGTCCACAACACTCAAGAGGCCTGACACAGACAAGTATCAGGGCTCTTTCCACACTGCCAGTACACTAAATAAGAATTTCTTTCCAAGTTCACTTTCATATCACTTGCTCTATTTGAAGCATTTTACAGTCCAAAATTTCTGAATTGCTTTCTGTCCAAGATCACCACTCTATTCAACTGCTTATCAAATACCTGTATCTTTAAATATGAAGAATGCAAGATTTAATGAGCAAATCTGTAATGAGACAGTCCTGCATTGTCTTGAATAAACAGGCTTGGTATGAAATAAATGCCTCAAACATCTTGCAGGACTTTTTTTTGTTAGCAATTATTATTTAAGAAGTGACATCTCAGTGAGAATTAAGACTGTGGAGAGTGAAGTGGTGTATTTAAAATGTCAGTAAAAGCACGAATTTTCACTTCTCAAATAATTCCTTCCAGCCAGTGATGCAAACCAAAAGGGCTTTTTTATTCCTAACTATTTTTAGTCTATTCCTATACCTGTCAGCAGATGTAACTTTGTATATTCCCTTGCACTTGTTTTAGAGTAGCTCTATTGATCTCTATTGATCTGCCTAATAATGAGTCCCAGGGAATTGTGCTGTTAAATCTTCTAGAAACAAAATCTTTCTGAACAGTTCAGCTATTAGGAATAATGACAGTCCTCATAAACTATGTGTTTTCTTTCCTCAGCATCTTTAGAAACAGAGAAACTACCATGACAAAAGCGAGTTAAACCCCTTGACATCCTTCCTGTTCAGTAAATGAATTTACACAGAGGATCCTTGCTTTGTTTTGTAAGACTCCTGCTACATTTCTTAAGTAAACACCTGAAAACAAAACTAGCACATAGCTGAAAAGCAAATGATATGTAAATTATATATTCAATTAACATAGACCCAAACATGCAAAATTCACTCCACTCAACTAACTCATCCATAAGAAGCCTGACTTAACACTGCAGTCACTGTAATACATGGTACAGAATTAACAGATTTAGAGTCTGTTTTGATATTGTATTTTTAGCTTTTTTGATACTCTGTGGAACACTGAAAATGAAACATTGCAAATGAACATTGCAAATGAAAAATAGCAGCCATGGTGCCAGCTAGAGAACTCTGGCAGCTGCTTATACATAGACTGGCTAGATATAGATCCTTACAGATCTGTGTCCAGGCAAAAATCAGCAGAGTAAAATTGTGCTTCCTTTCTCCCACAACTGCCTCTGCCACACTGTTTTTACACCAGCTGAGAGCTGGCAGGACAATGGCTCCCAGGGATCAGTGGGATTTTGGCTTCTTGGTGCTGCTAAAACTGTGCAAATTCAGAGGAGAAACCTACTCTGTAATAATGTAATCAACACACCAAGGAATGGTTTTCCTTCTTTCCACGCTCTCAAAGCACTAAGAGTGAACAAAGTTAGCTGGAAAATAATGTAACAAATGAATTAAGAAATCAGCAGAGCAACATGTCATCTTAAGACTTACAGCACAGCATGCTCCACTTGCTGTCAGACAGCTGTACGTGAAAATAGATAACAGATCTTTAAAACTTACTGCTCACAGCCCCAAGACACCTGACTGTGGTCTCAATCTTTACTCTTATAAATCACAGAAGGAATTTTGTAAGCTCAGGGATTTGGCATGAACAATCCATAAACACACTTAGGTTTATATGGTCAAAGTAACAGCAAGCTCCTGCTCTAAAAAAGAGGCCTTTGAACAACTCAACCTTGAATCACAATGGCATACACTTTAATAAATTCCTAGTCAGAGCTCCACATGGGAGATGGTCTTAAAGGCCTTCTGCAAAGCCACCTGTGCCATCTCCTGGGCACAAGGGCTGTGTGTAGTTTGACCTGTACTATCAAATTCAATTTTAATGTCATGAAGACAACTCAGGATTTTTTAAATTTTTTTTTTGGAACACTTTGTTATCCGGGTAATGCCATATATTTGTAAAACATACACTATATAGGAAGTACAAACATTATTTGTTAACACCAAGCTAGAAAAAGATAAAATGTACCACATACCACACAATTAAGAACAACTTCTATAATGATCTCAATGCAAAAAAAATATAAAATACAAATAAAAGAGTTTGTTTGTTCTGATTTTGTTTTTACAAAAAAAGAAGCAGGAGAGTGAACAATTAAAAAAAAAGGCAAAAAAACCCCCAAACAACAAACAAAACCACAGTCATTATTTTATAGGTTGGCCCAGAAATGAAATTATTATCTGACTTGGTAAAGCAACTGAGTGAAACGGTTAGGGATTTTTTCTCCAGTCCTTTGGGATCCTCTTTTGTCCTCCTGTCAACCCTCCCCCATCTCTAGCTCTGTTTCTTCACCACAAGAAAATACAGAAAACAAAAAAGAAGCAAATTCCAGTTTCTCCTTCTCTCTAATCTTGACAGAATTGATTTTAGATCTCTGTCATATTCCAAAGAAAAACAGAAAGCACAAAAGACATTCCTGCTCCTTAAGAAGAACAAGACAGGCTCTGGACCATGTTTGAAGCCCGAAGGAGCTCTTTTATCCCCTGTCAATAAAAATTGTGCATACCTGTTTTCACTAAAACTTCTTAAAGATCTGAAAGCTAATAGGTGAAAATTGAAGTTTGCAGTAAGGCCAAATAAGCTGCTAAATAGTTAGGCCACTGCCTAGAGGCCTAGGGAGATTTTGCATTGCATCGTGCTAATCATTAAGGATAAAGACAGTAAATAATTATTAATCTCCTCTATTTATAGAGGAAAGACAGCTATTTCTTTAAAGATTAGCTTTCCAATAGATAAGTAAAATAATCTGTGCAGAACAAGTAGATGGATTAAACTCAATTTCTTTTGTAGCTTAGTGGCATATTCATACTTGCATAACTACTGAAAAATCAGGCATATTGGGTGATTCCACTCCATGGGCTAAAGGGCATGTAAAACACAGAAATTTTCCTTTAATATTTAATAAAATACCAAAGAATATCAATTGTTCAAAACTCCTAGGAGCTTAATAAGACTTCAGTGAGGTATTCCAGCAGGTGACCTTACACAAAACGTTCTCCCACACTACATTGTGAAATCAAATGATTCCCAGTCCTTCAAGGCTCTGGCACATTTCAGAGGCCAGCTCAGCCCTCCTGCTCCAAGCTGCTGGTGGCCTCCACAGGATGAAGGTTCTCCCTGAGAGCCTTCCAGCTTCATCTATTTGCCAAGTTAAATCAAGAGGGAAATCTATGAACTTCACTGCAAAAGAAGTTAAGGTTCCATCATATGAATATGGTTTAGTGACAGTACCCAAACCTATTAACATATCAGAAAAAAAAAAAAAGCACCATATGTAAATTCCTTGATCTTAAGGGACAACTGATGGATTACATCCCAGCATATAAAGATGCAAGATTTGTATTTCCCTCTAGAGATATTCTGAAATCCTTTTACTGAGCCACATCTCCATGGAGCGGAGGGGGTTTGTTTTAATTTTTTTTAATCAAACCTCCTTTTAATCAGTCAGAACAGAATGTTTTATGCGAACAACAACAAAGAATTCAGTGCAAAACCAGCACAGTCCTGCTGGAACAGGAGAACTTGGTAGAGAAAATGAAGATGAAATGGAAATGCAAGAAACAAAGATGTGTACTCTGAGTGCCTTTATTACACAGATGTAAACAGGGACAGTGTGCTCCCAAAGGAAATCATTAGAAAGTTGACTTTTAAGAAGTTACACTTCTAAGAAGAAGACTGAATTCAGCCTTTTGGGCTGATCCAAACTTCAATTACTGTTTCGCAGTTAACTCAGGTAGGGTTTTAACTATGAGTCCAGATCCATTTTGTATCCTCTTTTAGGGGCAATTTCTGTTCAGCTACAGATATTCAAGCCCTGTGGAGGGAAACCTACGTATCCAGATATGCACCTGTCTGCAGAAAGCATCTGGCTGCTTCCCACAGCCACTGCTGTCTTCCCTGTGGAAGCCCTTACAGACTCCTAAGTCAGTTCAGGTGTATGAGGGAAAGCTAATATTTAATATTCACTCAGATCACAAATAATTTATAGCCTCACATTCAAGAATTCAAGTATTTTTAAATACTTCATAGCATCCACAGTGCTTCTCTGACATTGTTTGGCACCAGTTTTAAGAACAAAGATCTGTCTTTGTACTCATCTCAAGTAGAACCCCACAGAATTTCACAAACACAAACAGCTTTATCACAATATCTTCAGCCCTCTTAAAATGTTTCAGACTGACCCTGCTTGCCAATAAACACCATTCCACCTCTGAATTCTAGCCAGCTTTGGCATAAAGGAGGAAGAGAGTAAAGCTCAAGAAGGGAAGTGCCACAGTTTCAGCACTGAGGGAATAATCCCCAAATGAAGTACATCTCTTGTAATTTTAAGCTCATGGCACCACAGTCCTTAACAGCAACTCCAATTCTGCCTCTTAAAATTAGAAACCTATTTTCAAGGTACTGAAAAAAAACCTCTGGAACCTCAACGCTGAGTGGTTCTTTCAGTATCACAATGCCCTACAGCTCCCCAAAGTTAGCAGAACTCTCTAACATTATTTTCTAACATGAGAGAAAATAGAGGCTGCTAGCTGAGATTCAGGGATGTGCTTCACAGAAGAATATATAACAGGAGTGAGAAAAGCATACAAGCATTTTAGTCAAAAGCCCTTTCTGGTACACATTCAGAACAACCTGAAAATGCACTGCTTTACACTAACTTTTAAAGGAATCAGCACTTCTTTTATGAGAACATTTGTCTTAGGGTGAACATCAGCTGACCATTACAGCAGCAATGTAAACATATTTTACTTTACCAAACACATATTATGAAGAGCACCAGTGCTTTATATTTAATACCCATTGTAACCAATTAGTACTGCCATCCCCTGATGTTATACAAATTCATTCCCTTAAATTGCCGTGGCAGTAAATTCTATGGTTATAAACGAGAAGCTGCAAATTGATTTGCATGTAATAACTACCACTAAACCTTTCTTACCACTTCCAATTTATCCCATCTGCTACCAGAGTGGAAGTTTAGGATCTATTATTCCCAGAAGGGGACTTACCCAGCTGGACATCTATAACAGTTGGCTGGTTCTCCATGGGGAACAATGGCTTTGGAGGTTTGTCTGTGAGTAAAGCTAGAAAAGAAAATGAGAAAATGTAATGGAAAAATTGAGACCAATGACTGCAAAAGAGAAGCTCTGTCATGTAAGCAATCAAATGTTTGTATACTTGATGGTATGTAAACATTTACTACATACTATAGCTGTTACACAGCCAGTGTGCTACCACCTACCTTGTGGCCATGGCAATTCCCTGATTCAATAAAAATGACCTGCTTCAAGAATTACATTTTTACACTAAGCAGCAAAACAAACTCAATTTCTCACTTTTCACTTACATGTGATAAGTAGAACAAGCAGTTTAGATGCTCACGTTGCAAAGTTAACACAATGAATTTGAAGTGCCAGACAAATCTATCTCAGTCTGACCAGTGCCAACACGTCTTAATGCCTGTCCAAAACAATACACAGAAAACCTGCACATAATTGTGCTTGAAGGACCCCAGCAGCTCCACAGTAGCTTAGACTCCCATGCCAGCAGGTGGGGTAACCAGACCCTCTCCTGAAATCCTTACTGGGGACCCTGCTATCCTGCTGTGCAGAATTATCTGAGAGCAGGAAACAACACCCCAGCCTTGTCCTGCCAGGGGACTGCTCCAGCAAGCAGATAACACAGCTATCTGTCACATAAATAATCATAGCTAAAGGCACAGGCTTCATACCCCTGTCTAAAAACTTGGGGCCAGACTGTGCAAATAGGCTTTGTAAATTTGGCCTAGCTTGAAATAAATGACTGTGTATTCCTGAAAATGGGGAGAAGTGTTTTTAATTAAGCACAGCATCTTGCACCACATGAAATTAAACATTTCAAAATTACCTTCAACCTTTTCCTGTTAAAACTCATAATCTGAAATTATTTGACCCGAGTTTGTAAAATAAACAACAATTGCCAACCTACAAAACAATTTTACATCTACAATGGCCTATGCATTTCAGTTTCTTGTATACTTACAACAGATTTTTTTTCCTTAGCTTTTTCTTTGATTATTCAGGCTTTTCTTGCTACCTTTATGCTTTCCTTATATTATTATTTTTATTTTCTGTACTAAATTGTACTCTGTTCATTGTAGAAAATGGAGAAAAGTTGATGGAGCAGCTTCATCCATGCTGTGCCAGCATGCTCAAGCTTTCCTTTCTTAATATTCTCTTTATATCCCATTCCCAACCACATCCTTTGTAACCCAATCTGACCAAGGCTTCCCTCTGCTTCCCTCAGTTTGACTTGCAGCATTTGGAAGTTTTCTAAATGTGCTCCTGCATGTCACATTTTAAAGGGCCATGTTCTGCCATATTCTTCTTGGAGAGTAATCACCATAATGAACTGGCAGCCTGTCAGAGCTCTTTCCATTGGAACTGAAATGGCTCAAAGGGATTTTGAGATGAGAAAGCAACAAACTGCTGGCTCTTCAATGTCAGATGTGTTTACTGAAAACAATGGCCGTTCTTATTTTAGAGGTCAGACATCAGATTGCTGATTCACCTTATGATATTCACTTTTGGTACTTCTTAAACAGAAAGGCAATACAAGATATTTTCAACTACTAGGAGCTCTAGACTCATATGATCTCTGTATTAGACGGAAGTCCAAAAACAACCTTTATTCAAATTCCCATTCCTCTACTAGAAGTTTCCTTAATTCTAGGAACAGTTTGTAGACATGCAACGCTGATTTCCAGCCTTGCTCAAGGGAAAGAAGAACAAAAAGTTAGTGCTGTTACTGTATCAACATGTATTTAACAAAGCTAACAGCAGAAACTTACTTGACCTCCCACAAAGCTACATGAAATTAAAACAATTAAATGTACTGTAAATGTTCTTCCTATTATCAAAGGGGCAGTAATTCTGCCATGAAACTGAATCTACCTCATGAACTGTCAAGGGAAGAGGTGGGCTACAGCTGTCTAAACTTTATTTTTTTTTCCCCTTCCAAATGCCATGGAATGTGACGTGTCCCTGGGCTGCTCTGAGCAGCAGCACTTACATGGTGAAGCCACTAAAACAAGGATGCCATCAGCTTCCCAAGGCAGCAGCTCCTGCAGCCACCTAGACAGACCCACCTTTGGATGGTACTGGGTCTGAAAATGCAGCAGCCTAAGGGGTTGCTTTGCCTTTCCTTGTCATTCTAGGATTTCATCCTGTGACCAGCCTGGGACTGCCTTGGCTGGATTTGTTTATGGAAGTGCTATCAGACACAGCACAGAACTGACACTGAGGGAAGCCTCCTGTACCTTGCACCAGGAGAAGAGCACTCACTACCTGGGGCATGGCTGGAAGTCACAGGTGTTGGATGACAAGCTGGAAAGACATTTCTTTACCCAGAGGCACCTGGCAATTGCATGTGCCTCCCAAAAGAGACTGGTGAGCATGGCCAGAGGCTGTTTAGCAGCCAGACCACTCAGGAAGTGTCTAAAATGCTACATATTCACCCCATTCAAAAGTAACAAAACTTTAGAGCAATAATCACGTTGCTGTGATTTCAACAACACTTGTCACTCCGTTTGTCCATAAGACTTTTAAAGAGACAGTGTTGTACAAATCAATACTCTGATGTGCTTGCTCCTCTGCAGCTGCTCATACACCTCCATGCATTTTCTTTCCCAGCATCTTACATGATGCTTTTATTCTCTGTCATAGTCACAATGAGTATGCTGTTGTACCAGAAATGCTGCAGAAAAGCAGACAAGAGACCTATAAGACATTTAGTCTCTGCAGTTAGTTACACAGTGATCTTTGTCAGATAAAGGAGAGCACGATGTCCTGCACAGGTCAACTTTTAGCTACTCACAGGACCAACTAAAGAAGAAAACTGCCTTAAAGGAGTGGCTCCTGCTTTTAAGTGCCAGTGAAGCCTCAGAGCCTTGAGGCTCATTTTTTTTTTTTCCCATCACAGCCCTACTGCTTCAAAAATCTGTCATTCCATATTCAGACACTCTAATGAGTTCTCTTGAAAAAGTACAAAGTAGTTGAAAACAAACAGCCTTAGGATATCATTACTTAGGGAAAAGCAGTGATAACTAGCTAGAAAAAATATCAGGCTTCTCAGTAAGCCCCAGTTCCTCCACAGTTTGTTATTTGATACAGCTCTATTTCCCCACACTGTTTCCTACCTTCCCTCTGCAGCAGCTTCACAGTACCCACCCCACTCCAGTCAGACTTTTACAGCATCCACAGTGACAGACAGGGAGCCCAAACTGTTGCTACAGATTTATTGAACTCAGGTCTCTTACTGTGTATTTGGAGTGGCTCAGCTAAACAAAACTTCTGAATTGAATGTGGATCCCCTTCCTCTGTTCCATGTAGAAGGGCATGTCCCAGCCCAACAGGCATCACCTGTGCTCCAGACCCTGAACTGCTCCAGTGTGAAGCCAGTCGGCACCAGGGTCATGCACTGAAATCCAGCTGCTTATGGTTTGAAGAGCCTTTCTTGTGGCTCAGCACAGCTGGAGTGTTTTCCAGACCAGGTAAGTCTTAGAAAGGAGTTAAAATGTTAACTCCCATGTGGGTAGGAACTGGTCAAATGCTGGGGTACAGCTCTCTTATTCTTCTTTGTGGTGGATAAGTACTTCCCTCTTCTTGTGATAAGCACCCAAAGTACATTTGCTGTTCTATAATTTTGCCATTGATGTACCTCCTGGACATTTGCTTATGTAATTTGCAATGATGAAAGGAAAAATTATCTGAATATGAAACAGAATGCAGTGAATCTAACAAAATTGTTTCAAAGCTTCTATGAGACAATTGCATGCCAACCTACTTCCTTCAATCAAAGGATCTGGCATTTTCCCACCATTAATTAACACAGAGCCTCTAGTATCATTCAATCAAGAATCTGGCTAACCTTTTGACAGCAGAAGAGATCTGTTTGAATAGCACCCTCTGGGGCAAAAATCTGCATGCCAAATCCTTAATCTGACACTAGCTCATACCCAAAGTTAAGCTTTTGTTCACTCCCAGTTCAAATACATACCCTTCCAGACATGGCTTAGATCTACTTTGGCAAAGACAAACCTTGGCAGTGACTCTGCAACTAGCACACCATAGATGACAATGGGACTAACTGCATACAAAACTCTCAATCAAGGTATTAACCAGAGGGCACATGTTGCTAAGAGAAGCTCAGCATTATACCTTTTAAAAATATATGTACCTAACTCCTTTGTCTCACCTGAAATCCCAGCTTGTGCCAAGAGATTTCTCAGTGGCTGGCAGTAAAATGCTTCAGGCCTGACCTGCTACTGCTTTATCTCTCACGTTGCTGCTTACAACAAAGCAAAGTGAGAGGCAGTTGTGCAGATGTAAATGTAAATGTGACAGCTGACAGGGAACGACAGTAAATTTGGCTGATAGGGAATGAACTGTACACTTAAAGAGCTAAAAGCTTGTTTAAAAAGCCAAGGGTTCTCACCTCGACTTTGTGGACTGGACCTCTAACACACTATCACCAGCAAGTCCTGCTCCTAGATCAGAATCATGGCTTTTCATTTTCTCAGCACAGCAGAAAATTACCACACAAGGTGAAAAGTAGTAGGAAACCACATGATGCAACTCATTCATAAAAATGCAATTTTGTGAGGGCTGTGTTTATACAGGGACCCTGTTTCCTGATTAGCTCTATTGTAGTGTGCTCCACCAGTCAGTCAAAACACACTTCTCCATCAGTTGCCTATTGTGTGATTTCCTTCCTCTCAGTTTAAGCTGACAAAATGATTGCACCTCCATTTGTCACTTGCTCTAACAGAAATAAAGCCACTGCAATGAGATGTTGTCTAAGGATAAATATCTCCATCTTTGAAAATAAACACTGAACATTTATTCTCAAAAAAAACCTCCAACTTAGTAAACTCAGAACTTATGTGGAAGTCAGGAATCATTAGCAAATGACAAGAAGTTTTTCCTCTATTTATTACTATTCAAGCAGGAAATGCCTCTTTTGGGAAAAAACTGTGGAAAGATTCAGCAGCTGGATGCCTCTCCTCTGCCATTGCCACCATGAATACCACTTTTTGAAAACCCTGCCTAGGATCAAGAGTGCCTTAATGCACTGTTAGGACTGTTTCTGTGGGACAATTTTCTGCAAGAAGAAGTTTAGCATCTTTATATTAGCAGTAAATAATTGAAATTCATCACATGACTTCTTTTTATGACACAGAAAGACAACACAATCACAGCTTCGAGGAAGATGCTGTGTCTACGCTGAAATGCAGCTTACAAGGGAAATGAATTTTGAGGCACTCAAATGATCTTGGTTCATTACTGGTGGTTTTGATTTTAACCCATTAAGTCCTCAATGACTTGGAACAAATCTGTATTTGACAGGTCATGCTACCAAGAAGAAGCTGGCCATGACTGCAGCTCCCTTGACTTTGAGAGCAGTCAAAATCCTGAACAAACGGCTGTTCCTGTCCTGTTCTTACCAGCTGCTCCAACCAGCTTCTGCTGCAGCTGAGACCTTGTAACCCATGGTGACTATTTAGAACTAATAAGAGCAGCCAATCATTCCATGGGCAAAATCACTTCTGAATAAAGAGTCTTGCTGCCAGTCTCCTCACCTAACATGTCTCCATCTATTGCACATGGGATGCTATGAAGAGTGAACAGAGAGAGCCAAAATGGCTTTGGAGAGAAGGTACTAGATGAACTCTGTCAAATTTATGAAAATGTTAAGAGAAGTAGAGGTTAACTACATTTTTGGTTTGGGATCTTCTACTTTTCAGGTTTGTACTGGACCTTCTTCCACCTTCTCACAAGGCAGCCAAGTCATGTAGGGTTGTAGAAAATGAACTGGTGAGATTGGTGGGACTTATGCAATAGAGTAAGGCTCAGGACTCTGGTGAAGTGGAGTAGAAACAATAGCACAGATTGCACATTACTGAAGCACAGATGGCAAAATCCCACAAGGTGCCTATCACAAAGTAATTACAACAGGGCTGAACACTTAACACGACTGCAATATACATGTTAAATGCCGGTGGCATTGACTGTTATGCATCTCCTGATGTGAAACATTCAGTGGCACTGATGGTGGGGGTTACCATTGGTGCTGTCACTAGAGTCATTGCAAGGTGGGTGCTGGAAAGTAGAAGAATTCTGTGTTAGCAGGTCTCTCACTGTATGTTGTTATCAAGCTTCCTTACTCCTACAGTTGCCAACACACCTTTCTTTTCGCTGCATTACTAAATTTCACAGATCGTGTTAGATTATGCAAAGTTCTTTCCCAACTAAAATGATTCCTGTGATAGTTTTTACTCCTTTCCTAAATGTGGATCATGCAGCTTGCTTTTAAGAATCAAGCATGAGTTTCCTCTAAAGTAGAGGAAAAGTGTAATAATTTTTTACTAAATGTAAATTACATTTTCCTTCAATGTTATTCATGAAAATCTCAAATGGAGTGTGCTTTATTTAATGAACAGAGTGTATTTAGCACAAAGGACACATAATTTCATCTGCACTCAAAATGTTTCTCTTGGACTCTGGGCAGAAATAAGACGCTTGAAATTACCCTCTATTTCAAGGAGATCTGCAAAGAACATTTTATGACATTTTATGGTTTGGCTTTTTAAATTCTTTTTTTCTTTCTGTCTTATAAAAAAGTAAAGAAGTGGTGACGGATGAAGCCAGATCCCCTCATCCATCTTAAAGGAACAGCTGGAGTCTTTGCATGCAAATGAAAGCTATCATTCTTGTCAACCTGAAGCCAGGCTACCAAAAGCCTGCAGTCCACCATCCATTAATATTCCATGATCAATTTGACCACTTGTGCACAGTGAGGTTACTGCACCACAGCACAACTCCAGACACATGAATTATCATGGAGCGGATTTTATGCACTGTATTAACAAAACTCAAAGAAATCCATTATTCTCTAAAACTAAAAAACTTGCATTAGGTACAGATAGTGCATCAATAGAGAATTACTGTGGATGACGAATATCAGATGAACTAAGTTTTAAGCACCTATGGTACCATATGTAGGTAAAACAATGGGTGCTCTTTTTTGAGGAAAAGCCACCTCTAAGTTCAACAGCAGCTTCCAGCCAGTGCTCACCACAAAATGCTGAGGGAAGAGCCAGAGCCATTTTGACACCTCCTTACTTTGCTGTTTCAGGCAATCTCATGGCTCACCTGTGCCCTGAGACAGCCCAGATCAAACCCTTGCTGCAGACCAAATATTCCAAACATTCCTGGGCAGCTTTTCAAAGAAAAAGAGAGAACTACTGAAGAATGAC
>VWZU01015771.1:120774-149647 GCA_013397095.1 Sterrhoptilus dennistouni
TTAAAAAATGCATTTCACTTAAGTCTCAAAGGCAGTAGCAACTTGTACTTTGGACAATTTTAGATGTTGCACAGTGCAACAGCTCAGCCTGCCTTGGTGTTCAGCAGGGTCATTACAATTGCAAAGCTGCCACACCACAAACAATTTTTAGATGGAATTTCAACTGTAAGTCTTTTGGATTAATTATACTCACAAGTAAGAAACATGAAACTTCAGTTAAGTCATCTCTTGCCAATTGATTTTGCTCTGTTGTGGGCTAATGACAAGGTTTCACCTACCCTACCCAGTCTATTAATTCTGATGCATTCTTTGGATTAGCACCCTGGCTTCCTAAGCTTGTTACAATGATGAAAATGTTAGTGTATTTGACAAGGAAAACCTTTCCAAAAAATGTTTATGCAATATTTATGTAGGTTCTTTTGTCTCTAATTTGCCTTCAAAAGCTGCAAAAAATTCTACCAGGTTTGTTATATTTTCATTTTTTCCACTGAAGAAGGTTTGAATTGTATACTCACTAAGCACATAGAGCATCATTAAGAAAAAAAATGGGGCAAATCATGTCATTATTGGTCGGATGAGCAGGAAAATGAATAAAAGCAGGCATGATATAGGCAGATAAGGAACTGATAGATACACTTGCTATTGTTTATCCTGCCTCATGACCAAAGATCAAGAAAATGCAAATCTTCTGATGAAAGACAATGCTTTAAGAAATGAAGGAGATAGTTATCCCAGGAAATTTGTCTTCTTATTTGAGGCAAAGGATTTAAAAGAATTAACAAAAAAAGTAGCATCCACAGAAATCTCTGGCGGGACGACCCATTTTCAGAGTCAGCTCTGCTGCCTTTTACCACTTACATTAGAGCTTCTAGCAGCTGATTGGAAGCAGAATAATCCCTGGTAATCAGCCTGGGACCTGAACCTTTCAGTATCAGCTACTATCAAATGAAGGGAAGTGTCTCTGATCCAAGAATGCAATTCCTTTTCACAAAAGTTCACCAAACATGTGCAAAGCACTGCATTAGGTTTACAAGAAGGCAAGTATTCAATAGTAAATGTGATATTTTAAGACTACCACATTACTTGAAAATGTTCACTGGTCAGTGGGTGTTGGAGTCCAGGACGTTTCTTTGGTTGCCCTGGAACGTCACAGACCTTGGCAAAGAGGTCTGAGACCTGAGGAAGGGAGTTGAAATCTGGACAAGGGGGTCTGTCCAAGGGGAGTTGCAGACCCTGGCACAGAGCCCAGGAAGACACAGTCTTGATTTCAGTCCATGAGAAAAACTTCCAAAACAGAGAGGAATTACAAGTCACAAAGGTGTGACAGACAGTAATGTAGTTATCACCAGGTGGAAAATTTTGTAGTTTGGGGATTCTTAGAATAGAGGTGCAGGGGAACAAGATGAAGGATTTAGAGTGGTACCTGAGCCCTTCTCCCTTGGCATCCATTTTCTGCAGAGACAGTGGCACAAGGTAGTTTAAGGGGATTGGGCCAGAGTAGAGAGGACCCTTTTAGTATAGGTAATAGGCATTGGCATGGAATTGTAAATAAGACACACATAATTTTCTGTATAAGAAGGTAGAGACCTCCCATCACGGGGGGAGTCGCCCTCTGTCCGAGCTGCTGTGAACATCTCAGCCGGGCACAGAGAAAATTGTAAGATAACAAACAATAAACACACGAGAAACCCAGAAAAACAAGACCTTGAAGACTCCATTTCATTCTCACGTCTGGCTCAGAGACTCTCAGAGGGCAAAAAAGACTCACCCAAACCACCACCTGAATTTTTAAGTGCAAAGAGAGAAACCAAACCCGAGAGTGGGGATGCAAAGAATTCAGGCAAGCCTCCTGGGAGAATGTGACTAAAGGCTGCACAGAGATCCATTCAGGAAAAAGTCCAAGGATTTGCATTCCAGTGCCCACTGGTGCATCTCTGGGCAGCCTCATTAACCCTGTGAGTGACACCCAGCACAGCTGAGAGGAATAAACGAAAACAGTGAAACTGTTTGAAGGCCTCAAGGCAATGCTAAAAGCAATGGAAAACAGGGAAGACATGGCCAAAAAAAAGGTCTTTGGGACTTTACTTGTTTTGAATCGATGTGACCATTGTGAAGCAGGTTGTCAACACACCAGACATTTTTATCAGAGGAGTGTAAAATAAACTTGTCAGTGAGTGAGCGATGGATTGCACCTGTCCCACCGGTCAATTTGAGCACAAATATACTGTATGCAGCAGGAGCTGCAGAGAGGCCTAGCTTCCAAATCCTCTGAAATATGAGATTAAACAGTCCCACAGGCACTTCAAATGGCTGCAGATAAGGATTTAATCCTCCAGTATATTTCCTCCATACTTTATTAAAAGATGAAGATAATCTTTAAATCAAGAGAAAAATAGAATAAAAAAAAAAAAATGAAAGAGCCAAAAATCATCAAGTGGAAAAAGAGGAGAGGAACCAACTCTATTTTTATTAACAAATCCTCTCAGCTAAGGCTTATACACCCAAAGCTGCAGGAAGGGGAAGCTGCTCCCCTAGCCTTAGTGAAAAACGCAGTACAAGCTCCCCGTGAGCAGGGCATGGACACAACACAAATGCGCTGCCCCAACACCCAGATACTCCACCTGCCTCTGCCTGAACTACCTGCACAAAAAGAGATTCCTGAGAGGGGTTTTCTATCCTCCTATAAGTCCTGCACCAAGTGCTAGGACAGCCACCATCACTGCTCCCATCCCTCAGCTACCTGGATAGTGTTGGTGAAGCAGTTCAAAACGGAGACCACTTTCCTCAGCTTCTACATTGCTCTGCTGCTCTCAGAGAAACATTCCTTATCCATCTTTTAGGTTTTCTGCTGCTTTTTCCCCCAACAGACAGATTAAAGTTTTGCACCAGGAATGTAACTTCTGAGAAACTCCTCATGAAATTGTGTCAGCTTCTTGTAACGAACCTGCTTGACTCTTCATTTTCCTGTTCAAAGTGTCTTCTGTTTGTCATGTGTTGAAGCAATTTGAGATTTTGCTTTGACATTTTCAACAAGAGAACAAGACGATTCAATCTGCTCTGGGTAGTAACTGCCATTACATTTAAAATACACCAGTCAATTGAAACTCAACATACTATTTTGACTGCCATTTTATATCTCCTGTATGAATATGTAGTGTTAGTGCCCCAGCTCATGGAACAATTTTAAAGCAATAAAGACATTTAAAGAAGGCCCCCTCCAATTTTCCAGTCAGGCTGTCCTGAAACTTCTATTTCTTCCTGAAACAGCATTCTCACACAGCATTTGTCAGACATGCCATTATGACAGGAGTTTTGAGATTTTTGGGTTTTGTTCCAATGTAAAATGAAAGAAAAATCTGAGGGGGGGAAAAAAAGACACCACAAAATTCCTTCAAAATAAAAACTATAAATTTCTTAGCATACTTCAGTGCCTAAGGATGGGAAGACAGGTGGATGGAGAGTCTGGCTGAGCACAAATTCAGCAGTGGCAAGGCAGGAAACATTAAAGGCTGCATTACTTATCATGTTCTTCATACAGTGAGTGTCATCACCTGTCATAAACATGTGATTGTTTTACCTACCACCTACCCTCATCGGAATTTTTTTTTCTATTTTGTTATCTACTTTAAAATGCATTACCCACCACATTCAGTCCTCTCTAATCAACCCATACATGTCCATCAACTCCTTCTGATGCACAACAGCTATCAAACACCATTTTATTTATTACAGGGTAAAAGACTGTCTTGCTCAGCAAGTGTTATAGTTCAATTCTAAAGTCTGTTTTCTAGAGATGTAAGGCAAGGCCTTAAACTGAAAGACGTGAGATACATAGCTAAAGAGGATGACAGTTTCTCAGGAGGGGAACAATATCTGGATTAATAATTACAGAACTAATTATTTTAACAGGGCAGTATGGAGATAATCTAAATACTGGATTAGAAATGGGAAATATTAGCACTTCGTCTCACAGATTTCAATTAGTAAATAAAGAAAATCTTTGTGTGTCAGCACACTTTTAATACAGGCACTATATAAGGATCTATCACTTACCTACAAGCTATATGATAGCAATGCTTCCTAGAGAACCAGTGGTTTAAGCACAGAAAGGATGGTTTAGTTGTGTTGGGGTTTTTTTTAATCAGTAAAGGTATTGTGGGATTGTAAAAGGGCTGGATCACAAAAGCAAAAGCACAGTGCAGCACTACTGTAAGACACACTTTTAGGGCAGAATGTCTCTCCCAATCTGTCATTACTCTCAGATTATGTCTAAAGACCACCTTTTGAACCAAGCTTTTGTTGTCTGTAGCCCATCCCACGATGGGTCCCCATGCATGCGTTACTGACCTCACAACCACAGGGAGCATTCAAATGCAACTGCAGGACTGGGCTGCACTTGAGCAAATAGACCACAGCAAGACAGAGACCTCTCCCAGACCTTGGTATTATTCTGCTATGATGTGCTTCCTTATCAAGGTGCTGTAAAGGGATCTAATATCCTGTACTGTCCTGTAAATTGGCAATTTTGGCTGAACACATTGTAGCACTATTTTTTAACTGCTGCAGAGCTGACATTTAGGGAATTCTGAGTTGTTGCTGGAATGCTGCTTTTCTCCTTCTGCATACTCCCAAGTTAGTATATATCTTTCTAGTGGCAAATGAGCACCTTTCTTTTCTCTTAGTCTCATTTGGAGCTGCTTAAAACAGTTAAAGTATCATTAACACCATATACTGATATTAAAAGAAGCAGAAAACTGCAACACACTTTCATATCAAAGCAATGGAGCCTTAAGCTTTTGCATCTATGAATGATGAGCAACATTACTTCAAATTACATCTTTTGTCAGAGTTGCTTGAGCTAAAGACAGAGTGAATCCATTTGTATAAATTGTGGCTTTCCTGCTGAAAGATTACAAAAATATATGTTGCTATCCTTAAGTCTCAAGCCATTAATATAGCTAAAATATGCCATCTTTTCCCAGGAAGAACTAGCAAGTCCTTAAAACAGCATCATCAATCACTACTAATTCACTAAATACACAATTCCAACAGCAATATAGAAGAGGAGCATAGAGTACAGGGTGTTGTCAGTCACTACATCAACATCAAA
The DNA here is from genome assembly GCA_013397095.1 of Sterrhoptilus dennistouni. Taxonomy (NCBI): domain Eukaryota; kingdom Metazoa; phylum Chordata; class Aves; order Passeriformes; family Zosteropidae; genus Sterrhoptilus; species Sterrhoptilus dennistouni. The sequence goes on from VWZU01015771.1 coordinate 125,885, forward strand.
CACCTCTATCTTTCAATGGAAATTGCAAATCAAGATTTCCAGGTCTGTGATGCAGGTTGCTCATAACTGAATTCCTGTTCCACTGGGATTAGTCCTTTGCTTGCTTTCCATTTGATAGATCCAAGGTTGATAACTTTATTTGAAAAAGAAAACTAGTATCAGCTTCACCCCTCAAGGAAATATTTGTCTGAATTCTATAGTTTAGTGTCATATAGTTTAACCCCAGCTGGCAACTCATGCCCACACAGCCACTTGCTCACTCCTCCCATGCTGGGTCTGGGAAGAGGATCAGAAGAGTAGAAGTAAGAAAACTCATAGTTGAGATAAAGATAATTTCATACATTAAGCAAAAGCCACGCTCACAAGAAAATCAATACCAGAAATTCATTCCATGAGCAAGCAGGTGTTCAGACCTACACATTCACTGATTTATTAGAATGACACGGAATTTTATACTGGCAGGAATGTCCAAAATCGTTACAAGCTGTGGGAGCCCAGTGCACTGTACAAGAAGCTCCTGCCCATGGGCACTATCTTGTTTGACTCAGACCATTGCCTTATCAGTTGTATTCTCACCCTGTTAGGTTGTGTTTTGGAGCAATAAGCATTTCACTATGCAAGACTGAAGGTCACACTAACGAAAAGGAACGCTAATGGGGTGAAAATGAGTATCATGAGGACAATAAATCATACTTGGAATCCTCTTTAATTGATCATTTTGTAGCTGACCTTGCTTCCATAGAAGTCAATGGCAAAGTTTCCATTTCTGTGGGTATGGACAGGATCGGGTCCTTTAAAGTACAGTGTGTTTCATGAATGTTGAAGATAGCATATTTTACATTAGAATTTTCTTTATTATTTCTCAATACAAAACTTCACCAAGTAAACCAAATTGCTATATAAAAGCATCCCATAATCAGTACATTAATTTAACACATGGTAAGTTTTCCTGCTAATAGTACTAGGTGTTGTCACTTTCAATGCGCAGATATCTAACAGAGTATTTCTTCCCCTCATCTTCCTCCCCAGTATTTTCCTCCCAGATCTTACAAACATGCTTATTCTGAAACACCGTCTCTCCACCACTGGCAGTCTGATATTTCCTTTAATAATAACTATATAACCTCTGAGGCAATGGAGCTCTACCTGAGAGCCAAGTTCCCAGTAGCATAACACCCACAGCTCTGTGAGGACTTAGCAAGGCATTTATGCTTACTTGGAATGGAAATGAACCAACAAGGATTATTCTGCGGGCATGTTTTTTAGGGTAAAAAAACCTGAATTAACCTAGTCTGATGTGAACCACGAGAGAAGCAGCAGCTCAGGGTCAGGAGCCTCTGTGCTCACCTTGACACTGTGGCTGAGGCAGATCCTCTTCCCTATGACCGAGATGAGCTGGCCAGGGTGGGCAAACTGGCTTGGAAGGAGCTTTGGCTGCATCTTGCAGGCAAGGAAACTTGCTTATTCTCTTTCATTTCATTATCATCTTAGCTCAAGAGACATCCTCTTTTGTACACTGATTGCTGTTAGTCACAGAACAGGCTTTGAGGAATTGTTTCCAGAGAAGCACAGGTTTCTCCCTGGTGCTCACCACTGCTCTGTCAACATACTTGAAAATTCTGCATCAGACCAGTGGCATCCACCAGGGAATGCTCATAATCTGCAGATTTGCAGTATGGTGAGAGGAAACAACACCACAGAGTGTGCTCCTTCCATCCCTCTAATAGCAAAAGCCCTGCTCCTCCTCCCTTCCATTTTCCCTGTGCCTCTCAGGACAGTGATTTATCAATATCACAGCCTGAAATGTCTGCCTTGGGAAACAAGCACAAGGGATCCTAGTTAGGAAGAGGAGAGGCATGTACAGAACCATCACAAGGCACAGGCAAATGGATGTGGGGATGGAGCACTTCCTTGAGGGACTTTGTACAGGGAACAGGGACATGAGATGTGGGCTGTGACAAGGTACCCTGACGGGAACAACCTCTGAGTGCTTTACTCAGACCTCATGTGAAGGCCTGTTCTCACCTTCACTGATGTGTTTTTAACTGCTGAAGGGGAAGAATGGTCTTTAAAAGCAGGCAAAATCCCTCAGACTGGAGAAATTTCCAATCTGAGTCCCCCTAGTGAAGTAAATTTCATCTGAAGATGTTTTCTTTGAGAGATGATGCTGCAGTCTCATGTGAGCACACACAGGGCAAGCAAAAATTTTGGGCTGATTATTGTCATGCTGCAATTTATCTTGATCCTTTATGGGTTTTGTCTCCTGAGTTTCTGTGGTCTAAGTGCTGGCACAGCAGCCTGTCACTGAGGAGAGTAAATTTGGCACCTGAATTCCAAGTTCCTAAATTTTGGGGGTAATAATTTGGCGGTAAGTATCTGATTCTTTGTGTTCTTCTTTGCTGGTATTCTTGGCAAGCACATTTTTTAATTCATAACTGTTATTATAAGTTTTGGATATATTACATCTTTTCCCAGATGTCACATATCTCAGGTAGTAATTAATTCGTTTTCACTTCTACATATTGTTTATTTTTAAAATATGACAGTGAGAAGAAGCAGAAACTAGGAGACTCCAATTATATTTTCACACGGTTTGAGCACTGAGAAGTTCTCAAATATTCAAGATAGGAGCCCCATTAATTTTTTCAGACAACTGGTTTATGAAAGAAAAGAAATGTGTTATTGGTTGCCTGAAACAGTTTGTACATTAATATCAAATTCAGTTTTAGGTAACAAAATAAAAAAACCTAAAGGAACAAACAAACAAAAACCAACAACAACAAAAAAACCCAAATACTCCACCCCAAAAAATAAACCCAACAAAAAGAAAGAATAATATCTCCACAAATAGAAACCCATTGGTCTGACATTTTTGCTTTATAAAACATACTTATGTATTTTTCTTCAGAAAATTAAGACAAATCTTTCAAGGTTATTTAACTTCCTCCAAGCCAAAACAAATGGGCTGTGGAGGTTTCATTTAAAAAAGCAAAAAACAAAATACTACTTTTTGCTTCCAAAATATTATATTTAACTACTTTACTGAGAAAATTGCCGTATAGCATTGAGCAATGGTTTGTCTTCCCTCTCCTAGGCTCTTAAAACCCTGTACAGCTCACTTTCTTCATAATCTCCCAAATGTGTCCTTTATACCTTGCCATTAATTTGATTAATCTGCATGTAGGATTTCAGGATATTGAATTTCCCCTGGTTTTGCATAATTTCATATGATGCTTTCGTTATTTCATTAAGCAACTGAATTGACTGCAATGACTCTTACATTTTCAAGTTTCAGATTCAGGCACATAAAACTTCCTAATTTAAACTCATTTAAAATTCTGAAAGCTTCTTTCACAGCTGCAGCAGCTAGAGCCTTAACTATTGCCTTTTTCAATAAACCTGTTCAGTCATCCACATGTACAACCTGTTTTATACCAATATTTAAGATAAAGGGGTGACCTTCTCTACTCTGTATTAAAACTGTGGCCAGGAAAGCAGGAGTAAGGACAATAACAGCAGTGTTTAGAAAATAAAATGAAGGGAAGCACTTCCTGTGTCTGCTTAGTTCTGCTCCTGAACACCATGCACACAGTTGCTCCACACTGGTCAAACGAAATTACAGCTACAAACCAGAATTTCTCTCTGTCCTAATCCTATCCACACCCTAAACTTATTCTTTGGTTGAGCCTTAGCTCTAAGACCTGCAGCCATTGCATGTGTTTGAAGTTCAGCACAAGCATCAATCAGTTCTCTGCTCTGGAAAGACCTTGCTGGGCTGGACTTGCACTTGTATTAATCCAGGGCTCAGTTAGTCTGAGACTGCACTTCACCCTCAGACTCTTCAGCACACACTGCTCACTCAGCAGGATCTTGCCCAAGGCTGAGCCCACCCCTCAACTCTCTATAGCATTTTTAATTAAGTGCTACTACACAACTGAAAATTAGCACACTTCCCAGCTATTCAAAAGCCAGTGAAATCAACACACCACTAACTGCTCGGGCAGACTTGCTAAAAGGTTTCCCCAGTGCCAATTATTGCTGCCTCAATGATCACTGATTCTTTGAAAAAAATCATTACATATACACAAAATCAACAGTCTGAGAGCAGAGCAGAGTCACAGCAGCAGCTGGCAAGGACCAACTTTGCACTTGCATGCTCACAACATTCCTCTTGCATGTATGATCTACAATTAAATTGTGCTATGTGCGTCTAATTTTGCTTCCTGAATGCAGACAAATCAAACAAGTATAATTTAAGACACAATTGACAGCTCTGCTGTCAAAATTTTGACCCCAAGTATGATGAATTTGGGTGGAATTGAGTGGTTTAAATGATACTTTTGAGCTATTTTGAATGAAAATGACAGATTTATATGTGGGAATTTGGGATACCTGCCTGTGGTTACTGTCCTGGGTTGTAGTGTAGGATGTACACAAAGTATTTATTCTATCACCATCTTCATGAACTGTTAAACCAAGTGGGGTAGTGCTCTAGTGTTCCCAGTCCCCCTGCCTTTGAGCTCTTCTGCTCACGGCCCATCAACGCCTGGCCCATGACTCACAGGTAACTCCCTCCAGGGGTTATCTCTGTTTAATGGGCCATCAAGGACCCACTTCACAACTCATCATCCCATTGGGAGATGCTGCGCCCAGGGGGAGGAGCCAAGCATTCTCACCTGGATATAATCTGGGATTTGGGACAGTACAAGCAGCCCTCACCCACTGGATTCCCAGAGGAGCAGAGCTACCAGACCTTTCTACAGGATCACTGCTTCAGGAAGACCACCTTACCTGGACTGCTTCCACCACCCTGCTCAGGTTGTATTCTGACTCTGTCAATGGTCTTTTGTGTTATTGCATTTATTTTATTTTATTTTTACCTTTTTACCTTTCTTCTTATTAAATTATATCTCTGACTTGGAGCCTCTCACTTGTTTTACTTTCAAACCACGACAGTTACAATCCTTGAAAAGGACATATGTAAATCCCAACAACCTGTAAATGCATCTTAAAATGAGTAATTTTGAAAACTGGACAAAATGCACACAAATTAGGTAAAGCTATCACAATTTAAAAAATTGTTCTCATTAATATTAAAAATAAATAACTTAAAAATTATAATAACAGTAGTGATTATTGTCATAATAATAATAACTGTTACTAAATTAAAATAATTTAACTCTGCAGCGAAAGTGATCTCAATACTTAATGCATGGTCTTTATGGTTTTACTCTCCTCATGATTCCTTGCTTAAAAGGATGGAAAAGCCATTTGGAAAATCTGCACTCCGTCTGTCCAAACAAAATAGTTTATCCAAACCTGAAAACACATTAAATTAATAGCTACTTTCTCCTCTGGCAGAGTGGATAATGTCAGGTACAGTCATCTATCCTCACAGAAACCTTTTATATTAGTGTAATGCAACATCACCAACCCACACCACACCAAACCAGCAGGAATAAGATGTGAAGAGTGCCTGAAAATTTATGTTTATCCTCTTACAACTAAATTTAATTTGCTGATCCAATGTCCATCTTTCGGTTGGAAACTCTCCAATTTGAATTTCTGATTCTTGAGGACAGCAGCTTTGTAGACCTTGCTCTCAATAAAAGAATACAAATAACTCTTGGCACAGCTAAGTCACCAAGCCCTGATGACCTGCGGTTCTGACACTAACACTGAACTACTCTTGCACAGCAGATGGAGGTTTCTGTCTTTTAACACAGCCTCATCAGATACCTGTGTGCAAGATCCGACAATCTCCCCAGACACGCCATTACTCCACCAATTTACAAGAAAAATGTGGCTTTCTATCAACAGCCAGCATAGGAAAAAGCCAACTCTCCTCCTCCTGTCCCCATGTAAATACACGTTGTAGGTGCCACTCCTTGCCAGAGCTCAGGGCTGGCACATGCTGATGTTTGTCCTCCCTCTCCAGCCAGGAGAAGCCAGGGGACAGAGACAGCACCATCATCACCACATGGACACTGTGTCCTGCGTGCACCTCTCTGCCTCCACCTGGTACCCTGTTGCTTGTTTTCTCTTTCTGAGTGACAGCCAGCAAGCCCTTCAGTGTAAAAGCACTGCACACACTGTCAGAAAAGCATCTTCTGAACAGCACTTACACCTGTACAGAGATTAATTTTTTTCAATTTTAAGCCCTTTAACAGGCTGTTATCAGCAGCTTCATCCTGCCAACAACTGCCCTGACCATGCACCAAAGAACTACTGTGGCTCCAGCAGAAGAGCACCACAATGTGCTCTCACCCCTGCATCCCTGAAGGTGCTCCAGGATTTTGGGGTACACTTTGTAGGTGTGCCTGGCTTTTCTTCTTGCTGGACATATCACTTTGTGTCTGCTACTGTTGAAACATCTTCTGGTTTAATATATCCAGCTTGACAAATGATCTGGACAATGCTCTGAATTTTTGATAAAGCAGGGCCTGTTTTGATCAATAGGTGTTTCCTTAGAAAACAGGACCATAAATAAAACAAATTTAATTTTTAATAATGGAATTAACATCTAATGGAAATCCTAGCAAGGCAGGAACAAAGCTATTATTACAACCATTACCTTATAATCTTTATTGTCTTGGGAACTTTTAATAAATAATTCTTGCCTGTACAACAAATCTGTTCCTTGCCTTCAATTTTTGCATGGCTTAACCTCCACTATATTTGGGAGGGTTTTAGAAAGACCCACAGTACCTCTGGAAAGCTGACAGTATGTTCAATATTATTTACTTAGGCACACAGTGTCCTGACCCACTTTCAGATTCCCGCTAAGCAAAGGGCTCCCCATACAGTGTCACACAATGGAGACATTTCTAAGGAAGGACCGTGGCAACAGAACCATATTTGGAGAGTCATCTTCACTCAGAAGAACAATATTTCAGCTAAAGGACATTACCTGGCATTTAAAAAAATGGTTATAATTGACCATGAATTCATTTAAGTTATGAAGAGGTACTTTAATGACCAGTAAAGAGAACATTCATGATAGGTTTAGAAAGCATGAGCAAAACCCCATCAATTTCATTTAAATAGGACTGACTAGCTTATAAAGTCGAGTATTTGATGTTGTTATAAAGAGAATTACTGTAACAGATTACTTGGGATGTCCCTGCCAAATGCTGCTCTTATTTATATCAATAAAAGAAAAAGAGCTTTGCAGCAGGAAAAGAAAGAATTTGCAAACAATGGAAAACAGCATTTCATACCTTTACCACATTGCCATTTGCAAGCAGACAAAATGTCTTGCTAAGTGCTAGAATCTCCTTTTCCATTAAAATGCTAATAGGAAGGTTAACTTCAGCTTAAACCATTGTAAAAAATAGCAACATAAGCAAAGAAGTTTAGCTTGAGGTTATACTTTGAGAAAAAAAAAAACCCCACAAGTTTAAGCTAAATGGGATTTCCAGTGAGAAAGAAAATTCACACAAACAGCTGAGGAAAAAAAAGCCTCCCACAGCAAAGTGGGGAACAATTCTAACACCTGCATTCGTTTATGTGAGACAGTCATGGACTGATGTTTTGCTTTAAGAAACACAAATTCTGTGGCAAAAAGCTAATGTCTCCTGAGTGAAAGTGCATCACATGAGAGCCTTGCCTTTTGGATATTGTAAATTTAAATAAAATTTGTCAATCCCTTCTCCCCATGCTATAAAGTGAGCACTGCACAGTCTCTGTGCTGATTTACACAGTCCCTGCAGGGGAGTCCTTAACATCCAAACAGGACTCACAGCACAATGGTTTGAAGAGTCTTTTGCGCACATCCCAAAGTATCTCAGGGATAAGGATCAAACTCTGTAATTATAAACTTATGGGGGTGATACATGCAAATCTGCCTTCACTCTTTCATCTGGGGATTGGGGCTTTTCCTTTGTGCTTGATTATGCTGATGTTTGTTCACTGGCATATGGGGAACATGCAGCAGATGAACATTTCGACTTAGCCAAAATTCAGTCGTGGCTCTCAAATGGCCTCACCTTTCCCCAGTATAGAGACAGACATGGAAGCTCCTGTCATACAGACGGCTTCATCTATATGGAGGATGCGTCCCTTCTTGCCCTTTTGACAAAGGACAGTGTATGCAGAATAATGAGTGTCAAGCCATGGAGTATGGAATTCATAATTACACAGTGGACACAAGCAATATTCCAAATTGAATGGGAGTTTCAGAATTTAATACCATCAAGGGGTAGAAGAAGGTAAAAATTAAAGGAGGGAACATCATGGCCCCAAGAAATTTCTACTGTAGAGCCCTAAATTGTGCATCCATAGTGGTCAGCACACAGTGGGTTCCAATTTCAATTTATGAGCAATTGCATTAAAGCCATGAGAAAACTTGTTTTTTAAGCAGTCCACCCAGCAACCTCCAACATTCTTAGATTTACACAAAATCTAAAACCTGTTTCCAATACAGCCTAAGCTCATTTGCACTGAGGTCTGCTTTAGAAGCTAACTTTTATTCCGAGAGTAACAAAATAAGAGGAGAAAGGACTTCTTCTGAGGACTGCACTCAGTATTTTCACTGTTTTTCAGGAATGGAAGTATCTGCATACATGGATGTTGACCCTAGTCTGAGAAACACACATGGAAAAAGTTTTCTCAAACTGGAGGAGAAGATGAAGTGGTCTTCACTGGAGCTGTCTAAGCCGGAACCAAGTTTTTATGTCAAGGATCTGTCACAAAAGCGGGTGAGATAATCATGACACATCCAAATCAGAGAACACAACTGTGTGTAAATGTTTTCTATAGCACAAGGAGTGTCCTTGTAAATACGAACACATCTCCTCGAGTTCCAAGTAGCGCACATGCAATAGAGAGGAAAATAAGCATTGTCCCTATTGTCCATATGAAGGCTACAAAACTGGAAAACCAAAGCCCTTGTCCTCTTTCTTCTCACTTCTGTTCAACTGCTATGTGAAAGTCTGTCCATGTATCTTGGCTTCTCACAGTTCTTCCCCACCATCCTGAGAAGGAACAAGTGCTGAGGAAGGAGGGATTCTCTGAAGTCACTTAAAATGACAAAGTTCAGTGGATGCTGCAGCACAAGGGCTCAGGGCCCTGCAGACCAGTGGGGAATGCAGATACAAAATGTAGAGTAAAGCTACCCCATGAAAACAGATTTTCAGAAGCAGAGCTCACCTTGCTGAGCTGAGGAAACTCATGTTGTTCAGATGTATGTATTTTAACTCAAAGCATAAGACAAAAGTGAATTCCCTCATTTGGCTTTGTTTTAGACTGATGGAATAGGTGGAAGACTGGAGAAATGTAATAACCAGCAACAGCTCTCCTATCAGCTGTGAGAGTGTGAAACTTTATGCCAATTTATAGTGATCTCTCCAATGGTTTGTGTGAATACCATACTGTACAACAGCATAAGACTAAAAATATTCAGAAGATGTCATTCTTCTCCCTCCAACCAACTCTCACAGACACAGGACAAAACTCGGAATGAAAACCACAATTTCAGAGCTTTCTTCTGTAAATGCTGCCTTTCTTAGTGAAACTGCAAACAAATAAATAAATCCCATTTAAAATACATTTGACTTAAATTCTAAGAGACTATCCCACATCTACTGCTAAACAATAACTTCCAAAAGATGCCTGATGTGCTATCCAGCCAAACTGGGACTCACAATCTGTTTGGTTTTGTTTTGAAGGTTCACACAGAGCCTGTCTATTTCCATAAACTTTTTAATACATCATGATTTTCTGCAAGAGAACTGCAGCTGTAAATTTAATAAAATAGTTTCATAGAGTCTGGAATCAAGGCATTAAAGTAACAGACAATGTTTTTGATTTCCTGCAATACTTGGGGTGTTGGGTCTTTCATACATTTTAAAGTCCAATCTTTCAGAATGTCATTTCCTTGCCTGAGGAAACCATGGAGAATGACATTATTGATTCTCAAACAAACTCTGCATTTGGATGTCATTCCTTTTAGTAAGATTCTTAAAAAAGTACATTAATCTGCAACTTTTCCAAAGGAATACACTGTAAACAATGAACAGAACGTTCACATTTCTGAGAACAAGGTACATAAAAATCAATAGTGAAGCTGTTAGTCACACTCAAAATACCAGATAACCAGGCAACTCAGTACATCAAGTATTAGGAAGGATTAAGTGAGATTGATGTGATCACAGACTGCACACTCACCTGCACTGACACACTGCCAAATCTTATATATAGTTAGATATACTTAGATATATTGTGGAGTTCTCCTCCTGCTTCAGGGACCTGTAGCACTCAAAAGGGTCTCAGGAGCAGAACTAATGACAGACAGAAAAATAAAAGCTACTAGACAGATTATCATTGCTACATTTTACTGAGGCCTGACAAANCTGTAAAAACCATTTCTATCATTCCCTCACCACAAGGGAGGATCAGCTCATCTTTTGACAATCCTCGATGACCACTCCTTTCCTGACAAGTGTTGATGGAAGCAGTTCTTCAATGTTACAGTAAGATAGCCAAGGTGACATGGAGTTACTGTCTGAAACAGGCTTCTCGATACTTCATACGTTTTATACAAAGCTCAACTATTCTCAAACTGGGCTCAGGATTTTAGCCCAAACTAAGTACTCCAAGTAAGCTGATGCAAGTAAACACACTCAGAATAAGATAGTGCACGTGCTGTTAATCAAAACCAAGAGCTCAGTATGCCAGCACCAATTTTCCCATAATGAGAACAGTCAGAATGGATGTGCATTGCCTTCTTCTCTTATCTTCTGACCTTACCCCTCACAACACATCCCAGCATGTGTTTTGCCTTATTTACAATCAAACATACTGTTGTCTCATTTTCAGCTCTGCATCCACTGTAACCCCCAGGCCCTTTCCAGCAGCCCTGAGTGCAGGAGTAAATTGCAATCTCAGAGATTGTTCACACAAGGCTAAGCACTTTCAGCTCCCACTGGCACAAAACTACCTACGTTTTTAGTGAGATGAGGGTATCGGATTCCTGTAAGTTTGGGTTCACTGCATGTCAAGTGTTCCCTACTTTCCCTCAGGCACCTCACTGAAACATCTCCACACTTTGAAATTTGTTTTCCTCTTCACATGCCACTAAAGAACAACTGAGAACAGGAGGTTCCAAACTAAGTACCTCTCCTTCCTGAAATTCTTGAGAAAGGGCTTTAATGTCATTTTTCCAACCATTTAGCCATGATGGAAAATAACAGAAACTTTTCTAATTATTGAACTTCTAATAGGTTACCTAAAGGATGGAACTTGTAGCTACCTTATATTCAGTGATTAACTACAATAGCTGGGTCAAATTACAATGGCAGAAGAGAAAGTTGGCTTGAGGCTTTCAAATCTCTATCCTGTGATATTGTGCCCAAGGCATACTTTTCAGGTCTTATTAAAAGAAATTCCCTAAAGTATTTCTTTGAGAGCTTCATCCTTATCTTATTCATGACAGTCTTCAGTTCAGGATTCATCATTTTTTAAACAACAGGTGCTACTGGATTCTTTCATAATCTTCTTTTTATTACTATTTTACAAGACTGTGACTCTGCCCTGCATTGTGCTTTCTTTGGTTTTGCTGTAAAAACATTCTTAACTCGTTAGATAGGCAATTATTAAAATGAGGCATCTTCCTTTGACAGGATTCATCCCACAATGACACTTTTGCTTCAAATCTCAGATTAAAATGTACATTTTAGGCACATATTTCCACATCCAGAATAGAAAAGAGACTCAGAAGGGATACTGTATACCAGCTGTATGCCCAATTTTCTTGTTCACCTGCAAATTAGCAGTCATTCCTGGGTTAATAGGATCCATTGGTGACATTTTGTGTTCCACTCATGCAGCAAGAACCAGCTTTTTTTTATTAATTCTGTGCTCCAGAAGCAACACGACTCACTAGAGCACACACAATTAGAATACTCAGCACTGGAAAACAGTCAGAATGCCCACAGCAGGTTGTATCTTCATTCAGTTAGGGACTTCCAACTTGTAGCAAAGAAATTATCTTTGAGAAATTGCCACAAATTGTCCCATTAATATATAATTCAATGCCATAAGATTCCTGCCTTATTTTTCACTATGAACAGGAGTCAGCTGGAGCTACGTGGCTTATCTCACTAGATTGTAATGCGAGTGTTTTTCACCACTATAGTTTGGGATAATGAAATAAACACAACTGTTCAGGTGAAAATAGGAAGAGTACAGACATCTGCACACACACAAGAATTTCTGAGCAAGGTATCTTGCCACTCTGATTTATGACTTCTTCACTAATGGCAATAAACACATTGTTCTGACTACTGAGGATAAAACTCATAATTCACAAACATTCAGTGGATGTCTTAAGAAACATTTCATTGTCAAAGTATCTTATGCACTATTTAAATCTGCATCACTCTACATGCAGCTTCTCAAACACTAAAAATAGTTTTGATATGTACTGTGATCCTTTAGCAATTCAAATACCAAAAGTATTTGAAGCTTTGGTATATTTCCTTGAGAAATAGCCCAGCATTATTTTGCAGATGAGTTCCAACCACTACACAGTAAATTGGAATGCCTGGAGGTTAGCCTGTTTATAAGCATTTGATGCCTTATATTATTATTTTTTAAATTTGTTTGTTGTGAAATTACATTGTCTGGAAGAAATGGTAAAATTTACAAACTGTGATATAGAACTCCATGGCCTGACCATGGTTTACACAGTATATTAGAGAGACCAGAGACAACAAATGTAAGCTGAAAGACTGATAAATTGGTACAAACCAGGTTAGCTACTGTGCAGTGGAAGAACATAATTTTATTGTTAAAGTTAGGATGGATTTTGTATCACAAATCAGTTGCAGGTACAGTAGCTCCTTTTAAAAATGATGTGTCATATGAACTGACAGCAAAACTGTCACCCAGACCACAGTGCTGCTCATGCTGGGAGTGGAATGGGTGCCAGCACCTGACTGCTCTGTGTCCTCCCTCATGTGAGCAGGCACTGGACACACAGGTGGAGTTCAGCATGGCATGAGAATAGTGCAGCATCTGTACAGAGGAGACCAGCCCACTCCATGGATACCAAGTGTGTTTCACACATGCCCATCTTTGGACTGCAGTATTTATTTGTATAAATCCTATAATTTAGAGCGCGAGCAGCTAAGTGTCAATGTGCAAAACTGAAGTGTAGTTCCTTCTTGAAAATGGAATTCCCACAGGATTTGAGCAAGAGAGAGATGTGACCTTTCCTATAATGGAAGTAATGTGCCCCAGAACACCCCTCTACCATGTCAAAGCAATCTGCAAAGTAAATGTGGTTCTGGGGAGAGTCACAATAATAATTCATGTGCTACTTGAACAGAAGAAATATTCTGGTAGTTTTATAAAATCGAAGTGTTGCTGGGCAATGAAAAGCAAATCATAAAGTGTATATATTTGGGGGCACCTCTAGGCTCCATCCATAATGTAGGGAAATTGAAAACAAGCAGCAAGCTAGCTAAACTACTTCCAAATTTATCATTGGGACTAAAATAATTGACTTACTTTTTTCCCCTGTAAAATGTATGTTAATGATATTCAGAACATTTCAGTATTTGGGAGGAACATATAACCCAAAGATTCCTCAACCAACTGCTCGAGCTGACAGTTCTCTTACTTTCTTTAGCCTTTTTGCTCCTCTTCTCCTCCGTATGGCAAATCATCCTTACTATGTGAGACCAATTACACACCACTGTCTCTGCTTCCTCTTGGGAAAAGCAGCACATTAGATCAAAGCTCTCACCAAATATCTCTCAGATCAGGATACCCATACCAGAAATATTCCCAACACTTCTGCAAAGCAATAATCTACTTAAACACGAGGATCCCTACTGAAATGAATGCACTAGAGCACCACAGGGAGGCTGTGCTGGCTCCATCAGGGACATGCATGCAGGGAAATCCCACTCTTCCACACAACCCTGATGACTGTGACACAGCAGCAGAGACATTTGGCATCCCACTGAGCCCTGCACATCAACAAAACAAATAGATACATAAAGACTACAAATAGACTGAAAACTAAGTTAGAGGTTACACCTACATTCTCCCACTCTGTTTCTATTCCTTGATTGAATGAGCTGATGGTTGCCTTTCTCTATATGAACATACCAGGGTAGTGATGCTCTGCTGCCCACTCCAGCCTCAGACAATCCCTCACTAACACCAGCAAAGGAACAAACTCAACTTCTCTCCAGTTTTCCTCTGCTCCTAGGGGTGTCTATATTTCATTTTACAGAGGAGAAAGGAGCACAACCCAGGTCAGTGCATCGGAGCTGTAGCTGAGCAGGGTGGGAACACAGGGCTCAAAATGTTTAGACTTTTGAGGTTTTGTTTGGACATGGATTAATGCTGTACAGCACATCTTTCTTTGCTTCCCAGGAAAAAACACTGTGGCATACCAGAAAGTTGGGAAAAGGCTTGGGTTTGGTTTAGCCTCATCTCTTGGGGTATGTCCCAGAGGTCAGCAAGCACAGGGGGGGCTTAGCCCTTACACCCAGCTCTCACAGTTCTCTCTCCTGAGCAGCAGGTCAGGTAACCTGTGAGAGATGTCATCATCAGTGGGATCAGGTACAGAGCAATGACTTGGATTTCTGCTGAAATACAGGAGCATCCCACTGATTTAAAGTATCATTACAACCTTACATCCCATTTCCTATTACCAGTTCTCCTGAAAAAAATTCAGGTGTTAATGTCCTCCAAGGATCTGTAATATCCAGTGCTATGACACAGCAAAACCAGGATACAATAAAGACAACTGTGAAAAGCAATAGTAAAAAGTCCTTCCTGCCATTTACAGGAGATAGTTTTCTGAACAAAATAGCTGTCTAGAAATGAAGTAATGAAATCATAGAATGGAGCATGGAGTAAGGAATGTTCAAGCTAGTAACAGAACTGCAGGACAAAAAAAGATGTCTTGGGAATTGCAGCTGGAAGAACCAAGTACTGTAGTAAACACATACAAACCCACATAAAATATTAAAGTATCATCAGTTATACTGACACGATTTCACGCTAAGGATTCCTTGGCAGCCAATTATTTATCATCAGAAATACAGCTCACTTATTGTGCTACAAATCTCAACTGACTCTAATAAGGAACTAATTAACAAAGATTAGCACCCTTTTTGTATAATGAGCCACAAAGCCAATCAAGACAAGATGATAACAAGATGCAATCAAGGGGTATTAAAGACAACAAAATAGTGCCTAAGACTAGAGAGAAATATGCTGCAAGGAAAGAAATATCCAGCCAAAGAGAAATCTTCTTCCTAGGGAAGTGGTTGCTTCATGTCTTTAAATATTTATTCAAAATGTTGAAGAGAGGGCAAGATTTGTCTGATAATTGAGAATTTTTCTAAGTTACAGAGATATCTGGGCTCTAGTAAAATCTTTGACCTGCTGCCTTCCAGCACCAGTAGGGAGTTGCTAATTTCTTTGCCAGGGGATGTGATACACCTGCCCTGCATGCCCGTGTACAGAAGTTAAATACCCAAGGGATACCCCTGGTGTGTCCCTTCTCAGGGCTACACTAGAATGCCAACAGAAGCCATTTGTCCTCTCCACATGTCCCTGAGCTCTCAGAGAGCAGTCAGCTCAGTCATGCCCAACACTCAAAGATGCACCCAGCACAAAAAAAAAGGGGTGGCACAAAGTAATTCCCCTTCCACAGCTAAGAGCAGATAAAGAAACTCTGCCACGGGAAAACACTCCTGAAGTTTGTCACCTGTGACACCAGCATTAAAAGGAATCATTCTCAGACCTTGAGATTATTTAGGCTGTGACACCCAGGGATACCCTAAGGGCACACAGTGTGTACAGTGTGCAAGCCAAGATTGAAAGTTTGGGTCAAACATATTTCCTGCCCATTTTCCACTCTTTACAATTGCACTGATTTAGGGATAATCAGAAAAAAAAATTCAATCTAGCAACAAAGTCAGAGGAGACTGGTTTTTTCCCAGTATTGCTTGGAAGCTATAAGCAAACCCTGATCCTTCTATTCCAAAACATTGAATAGACATCACAACAGGAGACAACAGAATAGAAGGAGCAATGGCTCTGGCAGAAAGGGCAAATAGTTAATTGGGGATGAGAATTTCAGTCTCCACAAGGTGATGGCATGGACAATCAGCCTCCTGGCTGTTTCTATAATGCCCTCACTTTTGCCAACACCCTTGAATTTCCTCCAATACCTAGGCATTTCCATAAGCAGGTCCATATTGATAAGAGAGCATTTCCCAAACCAAAAAAAATATATGTATTTGAAAGGTTTTGCCAGTTAAAAATGTTTATTTTGCCAATTTAAATGCCAATTTAAAAATGTTTAAATTATTTCTGTGTTTTAATCATGTTATGGCATAAGGCTGTATTAAAATATAGTTTCTAAAGTTAAAAAAAAGTAGAACAACCAATCCCAAGTGATTTCTTCAGTAACACCTAAAGCTTCTATAAAAAGCAACATTTTAATTTTATTATAAATTTCTGCTAAAATACAGTTAAAATAAAAAATGGGATACTTTCACATCTTGTCTGTATGAAGATCTAAATCACCACAAAATAATTCCCATTTTAATCTGAAAGTCATTTAATTACTTCTAAATGGAAATAAGATATGAGTTAAAAGGCACTGCATTCACTTAAAGGCCTGTGATCAGATCTGCTCTCAATAGGATATTTCAATCCGTCAAGTATTTGCCCTGTAATGGAATTAACATTCAACTCACAGGACATACTTTATCAGCTTCCTTTGTTTCACTGAAAGGATGTTTCACTTTCCCATTCCCCTGTCAGAACCTGAAGGCAGTGACAAAGCTGCTGTAAGGAATTCTACTTGCTAAGCCTGCATTAAGATTGAGGTGTAGAAAGGTATGTCCGATCTGAGACAAATCACACTGCAGGGTGCAGGTGTGGCAGGATTGAGGTGTGCAGGTGGGACCGGGTTGAACCTGGCCAGACCTGGCCACACACCTGCACAAAACTGTCCCCACCTCTGTGTGCTCACAACCCACCCCTGCCAACCTCCTGACCTGCCCTCTTGCCAGGCAAACACAGCCCCTTACCCACTTTCTGAAACCTCCCACTCAACCTTGAGAGTGAAAAATAAAAAGAAGAAGAGAAAGAAGCTGCTGTGAATTTTTATCCTAGGCCTGTCTCAAAATGAATAAATTACACACTGTAATTTTATAATTATGCCTACATCAAATTGCATAATGAGAGATCACTTCAGTAGTTCTGTACCTACAGAGATAGCCAACAGACAGTGCAAGGCAATTAAAATAAAATCAGGATCAAAAGCACCTGAAGGGAACCATACAGCAAATGGGAACATGGAGCCACTCACAGACTCAAACACCTGTAGCTAAGGGTGAGAGCACAGCAGCCTTTCAAGACATGAAAGAGCATGTCTTGGAAAATGTTAAACCCGGGTTCAAAAGCCTCCACTCCTCATGGCAAATAATAAAGTATTCAGTCTGAGTATAGTTAATCAGGTGCCAGAACATGTGTGAGCTGGCAGCTCGTATTTCTGGAAGCAGTTCCACTGTGGATGCCCCTTTCTGAGCCTGCAGAATTTACCCCTTACACACCTGTGTGCGTGTGTCTGTCTGTGCATGTTCATGAAGTTTCCCCCCTAAGTAAATACTGGGAATGTGAGAAATTATGGATCCATTCTCCTTTTGCACACTTAACTGCAGAGAACATCTGGGGAAATGAGAAAGGCAAAACAAGATCCAGAATGATGAAAAAAATCTGGAAAAAGAAAGCATGGGTGGATGATACTGTGTGAGATCACTCATAAAGACAAAAATGAAAACATGCCCTCCTCTTTCTCGTTGCTTTGCCTCCCCATATCTGGGGCTGTGTGAAGTTTCCCTGCCTGAGATTTTCCCATGATTTTCACTTCAGAACTAGGAGCACACTTACTGGGATTTGCAGGCAAGCTTTCTCCTGCTATTGCCAAAACCTGCTGTCACTCCTAATTCCATATTTCTCCTGTTCCTCACCCCACTACCAGCCACATGAAAACTTCAAAACACCTCTAGGCAGACCAAGCTGCTGCCACAAGACAAGATCATCTGAGGGAAAGAAGATGCCTGAGGAGCAGCTACCAAAGAGGAGCGGCTGTGGTGAGCTGCTCCAGCCACCACCACCCACACCTCCAGGGCCAGCCTCCCTGCTCTGTTATAATGGTCCAGCCTGTTTACAAAGGAAGAAGAGGCTTCCATGTCCTATTCCCCAGAAAATCAGGCTTAGGGTTAGTCCTGCACAACCTTTGATACCATACCTTGAAGCAGACAGAAGACATTACCTCTGTGCACACCATCAGCAGACAGACTCACCCCAAAACACAGCACATGGCACTGGAGAGAACAAAAACCACTTGCATACCATTGACAAGCTGTTAGGACTGGCTGGGAGTCTCTGCTTGAGCTACATGATGAGGAAAAAAAAAAGTCTCACAGCAATAAGAGAAGTGCTGATGGGAAGTGGGGCTGCGAGATGGCAGGACCAGACTGCTGCCACTTCCAGCACTAAAGAGAGAACAGCAGAAAAAAGATTTTTTTTTCTCCACTGAAGACTGAAAAATAGCTTAATATAAAATCTAAAGAGCCAGAGGCAAATTTCATATTTCTTGCAGGTTGGAGAGGGAAGTACACTCTGCCCAGATAATAGCAAGTAACAGTAAGTAAACAGAAGATACTACTTGGGAACATCTCACCAAATGTAACACCATTTTCATGAGGTGCAGAGAAGAAAACTGGACTTCGTCAAGTGCTTTGAGTGCCAAGGAGATCTGACATCTTAAATGCATCAGAGCAAAGAATAACCTTTCATTTAAGTGAACACCTTTGAGAAACTACTCCCAATTCCTGAAAATGAAATTGTTACCAGAGTAACCCTAAGTGCAGGGGACTCTGCTGAAATTTGGGATGGTTCTCTTTCACCTTGGGCAATCGAGATTAACATCAGATGCTCCCAAAACCAAAATAAGAAGAGATGCCAGCTACAATACCTGTCCCCAAGCTTCCTAATGAAATCCATTATTTTTACACAGTCCAACTTCCTTGAATTTTCTTATAAATGTCATTTTTCAATACCATTTTAAAAGAACTCTTAAGCTGCAGTATGAAGCAAGCAGGCACAAATGGGGCTTTGACACTGTCTCTTCAACTAAAAAGTCTCCAAACATATAAAAGCCTACTAATATAAAAGTAACTCTTCAAAAGGGGCATTTTCTCCAAGCTTCTGCATTCCTGATATCTTTTCTATTACTTTGAACCAGATTTCTTGAAGTTAACAAGAAATAATCACAAAAACAGACAAAGAGCAAACCAATGCACTCCTCTCCTGTACACTGCTGACAAGAGGGGCTTAGTAGCTGGACTATATGTAATCCCTGACTCATTTAGAGGAGTGCCAAGCTCTACATCAACTAAAAACTGAGCTCAACAGAAGCCTGGTAGCCTTCATGGTTTTTCAGCGTTTCTAGCAAGCTGCAGGAACAAAATAATTCTCACATCTTCCCCTCCACCCCTCAAAGTAGCACTCTCTAAGTACCTACTGGGTAATGGCTACACAAGCAGCAGGAAGCATCGTACACACAGAATTAACCACCCTAGACAAGCTGATTGTTCTTTGGCAGAGTTGTTACAGTAAAGGCAGGCAGCAGCACAGGTCAGAAATTCAGATGTTAGCAAAGTACCCAGGAGTGTGCCTGTCCTAGGGTGGCTTTATGGTGCTTGTATCCCCAGTTGTCTGTTCTGTTTATGCTGGATATGAAGTTCTGCACCTCTAAGACTGGTTCTGAGAGTGAAGGGGGGAAAAAGAAGTGGGGAGTTTGTTTTCAGAAACTGCTCTTGCTGCCCTGCATTCCTTCTCCTGGACTGTGCTGTCTGCAGCTCAGACAGCCATAAAGAGCTCTTCTTTGCTTTTAGTTAGTTTTTTTAGCCAGCTGAGGAGAGAAGCTCCTCAGACTGTGGCTTTTCTTTTTCTTGACACTGTTTAAACCTGCTCCAGACTGAAAACCCAGAAAAACATTGAAAGCTCACACCTGGGCCAGGATGTGGCATTTTCCAGTGCTGGAGGGACTGATAAGAGACTGAGCAATCTGAGCTCCACCCCACAAAAAGGACTTTCTGAATTTGCCATCTCTTCAGAACAGCGAGAGGCTTTATTGTTTAATATTATTGATTTTTTTTTTTAATTGCCTGTGAATACTTTGCTTGTTAAATAAATAGTTTTTTCCACTTTTCTCCAAGGAAATCTTTTCCAGACCCAGCTGGGGGAGGGGCCACTTGAATCTGCTTTTCTAGAGAGACCCCTTTGGAAGTTTCCTCCCAAATTTGCCCCAAACCAGGACAGCACCTTATAAATTTATTACAAAAATGTATCTAGACGTTCCAGGAAATGCATATTTGCATGTAAGATGAAATCTGGCTGCTAAGTTGAATGTTAAAGGGGAGTTAGAAACTGTCCCCTGCCAGAGGACAGAGGAAGCACAGCCCTTACAGAGACAATGGGTGGAATGGGACATTCAGCACCAGGGAAACCAAGCTCCTCCAAAGAGAAAAGTGGGATGGCTGCTGTATTGGTTTGGTACTTCCTATATCTCTGAGTAATTTTAAAAGCAACAACTCAGTCTGCCAGAGAATTGCCTCCAACCCAGCTGCTCAGGGAGGGCTTTCAGAGAGTAAGCAAAGCAGGCAGGACTGTGCAGTGATGCCCATCCATCCCCACTGCACTGTTCAGGGCAAAGGTTTGTCCACTGAAACTACCAGAATAATGAGCTCTCTGAACTAACCCCAACAACACAGCATGGCTATGTCCTGAACAGAATATGCTCCTTGCTCTGGAAGTTACTATGCTTTCAAAAGTGTGAATGTGAACACATGAATGATTTGGACTGGATTTGCAAATTCTTACCAGGTGAGGTATGCTCTAAAGCTTTCAAAAAGGAGAAGCCTGAGCCTTGTAAAATCTCCTCAAAAGACCTTTTTTAAAGTATTTCCTATAAATTAATATTTTAACTCAGGAACTGCTTATGTGAGAATTATTTCTTATCTCAAGGGCCTTCAGCATGTCCAAATGGACAAATCTCTTTTGTTAGCTGTGCTCCATTACTCTCTTCTGAATGAATGCCTCTGGGATGGCTATAATAGATATAATTTTTAACATCATATCAGGTCTGCTAATAAAATGATGCCACTCTGCAGAGAGATTTAACACCAGTAGGCCTCTCCAGCAAATTTTTGCTCCTGCTGTGTGGGCTAACTTCTGAATATATGGTTCAATCACAAGATATTTTTAGTCCCTATTAAAATAAATAGCTAATATGGTACTACATGAATAGAGCTTTTTTACAAGAGTGCTAATATCACAGACACCATGATGAATAGACTCCTTGCTGTTATTTATCTCTGTGTACAGTCCTGGGTCTTGCATTACCACCTGACAAGTTGGGGCAGCCTGGGATCAGGTGCTTTGTAGCAAGGCACCATCCAGTTCTCAGTTCAGTTCTGAACCCAAAGGGACACACCAGAACTAGAAATTCTGCACCAATCCTCCTCACACCCTGGGTGACTGACTCAACATTTCTGAATCCATAAACATTTTTCTGATTGCAAGACAGACCTGAATTTTGCATGACTAGTCTTAAAAGTGTTTGGATGCAGGACAAACACTGTAACACTGTACAGCAGTACACAACTGCTGTTCTTCCCCAGCTTTCATTTTTTACTACTGGCATGAATACTGAAATGCTGTCCTGCTGGCATATTACCAATTATATAAGAATTATTTACTTTTTTTACAATCAGCTCCAAATTCCCAGCCAAAACACCCTCTGAAATTACATGATGTCTTATCCAAATGTGAAAACTTTTTAGCCAAAGCCAAGCATAGGAAGAATTCAGAGTTCCTGCCCCAGTAGATAACAACAACTATTATTTTGAGTTCTGTCCTTCTACCTACAGAATATTGGAAGCATGAATTCACTGGGTATCCTACATTCTGTGTATACAGTAGGTATGCTTGAGCTTTTGCTGGGAGAGGAAAGGACACACTTCAAATTTGATAATTTGTTCAAAGCCATGAGTTGAATAGAGCTGAAACCCTGAAGGTTTAATTTTTGGCAGCTTCAGATCTCCATGCAGCCACACAGCAGCCATGCTAAGTAGTGCTGCTACTTTCAACCAGATGTATTTTTATAATGCTGGGTCAACCACTGGTGGAGAACAAAATGCATTATCTGCCAGTTTGGTTTCTATCTCTTCTAATCCACTGACCAGAAGCACCTCAGTAACAGACAAAGAGTTACGTTCACTAAAACCAGTAGCATTTGCACCCTAAGAGAATGTTCATTTTTTTTTTTTCTTAAGTTATCGAAAGAAAATCCAGGTAGGTGCAATGCGAGCCCCTTTACTGAACTGGAATCCTACCTTCCCTTCTAGTTTTTGCACAGAAATTATTGGGGTTTAAGCTCTGTTTTCCAGCACCAAGTCTGTAAAACCTTCACAACTTTCAAGAAGAGTTGGGAATGCAGGCTTCTAGCAGAGAAAAGTGTAGTAAAATACACAACTGCTTGTATTCCTCTCTGAAAAAGAAAATCTGGAAAATATGTATGCTAATTATAGGCTAAAAAGCTATATGACTCTCTTTAGATTAACTAGAATCTTACATAATTATTTTGAACAGATGATTATGTGTCTGCTGTTACAGGAACTCAGCAAAAGACATAATTATTTAGCAGTCAGCACATTCACAGAAAGCGGCCTATGGTCTAAGAATACAACCAATGTGGCACCAGAGCAGTGACAGACATTATGTACTTATTTATATTACAGTTCCTTCTGCACTAATGCCAGAATTCAGAATGCTTTGAATTTCAATGATCAATACAAAAGTTTGGTATTTTATTAACCCATCCCGTATTTCACAAAATTATCAATATTTAATTAAAGGCCATTGTTTTTCAAGGACAACAGAACCAGAAATTTTCTTCCTTCTTCATCTGAATGTGACTTGAATTTTAGTAGCCAGAATGATTCTTGTTTGAAAGGATTTTTTGTTCTGCTTGAATTATAATGACAATAACTCCCAAATCATACAAGCAATTGTACAATTTTAATAGGAGTGAACAAAATATTTTCCTTCCTTTGCAAGCAGATACTGTGATTTTTTCAGGCTCAGTTCTGCAGTACTGGTTCATATCAATTTTAATGGTTTCTAGGTGACCTCTACCATTGCCTCCTCCTCTTCTGAGTGCATTCTTTGGACAGAACTGGTGGTGGGCTTTGGCGATAAATCCACTTCCTCCTCTGAGCTCTCACAGGTACTCCTGAAAATTGCTTTTACTTTCCTAGAGGGCAAGCGTGGAACTGCCCCATCCTTAATCTGAGATCTACTGTGAAAAATATTCAAAACTGTGGATCTGATGTGGTTTACTTATGATACCCAACTCTTTCCTCCTTCACCCCACACCAAATGATGACGCATCAAACCTTGCTGAGGAAGATATCAGTATTAAGGGAACTATCTCAGGTGAGGAAGCCAAAGATCCAAACCTTACTTTGCATAATTACAAATATTATCTATAGCCAGAAAATTATCTCCTTCCTTTGTTTAAACTTGAAAGTATCATTAGCCAGTCAGCTTCATACTGCACTTAGGCTACTCACAGATCTTGCACCTAATCCTTCCCAGACATTTTCAATACTTGTAATGTGGTGTTAAGTTTTACTTCAGTAAAAAAAAAAAAAA
>VWZU01015771.1:149691-177738 GCA_013397095.1 Sterrhoptilus dennistouni
AAAAAAAAAAAAAAGACTAATCCCACTGATTGATGGTGAAAGACAAGCAAAAAGCTGCAGGATGATGCACAGGAATGTGGGTTACACTAGGGAATGCCCCGTTTCTAATTCAACATTACATTTGCTCCCAAACTGTTGTCAGAAGATAACTACTGCACTGAATTGCCACTTCCGTGCAGTTTGATGGCAAGCAGCTTTGTACCAGCTGTTAAAAATAACAAAAAGCAACAACAACAACAAAACAACCTCACAAACCATAGAGAAATACAGTAACCTGAAATGCCTGTCTGTGCCAGGAGAATGAAAGAGAAGTGCATGAAGTCAGAGTCAGATTCCCAATCAGTGTCACTTTAAAAAACTTGAACTTTTGGAGGAGCAAACAGGTGTTGTAAATCAGAGATAAGTTACAGCAGAACTGAGCAACAATTTGTTCATGTACTATTTTTTTAAGATACCATCTCCTCCAAATCCAAGATCACATGCTTCACAATGACAGGAAACTTTTCCAAAATCTTTAGCTGCTTATGCTCCCAGTGAATACAGTGTCTGTGTGAGAGAAAAATTGAAACTCCTTTGACAGCCTTAACATCCCATGGATAATTGTGGTGCTTATTTTTCTCTTGTTCTCAACCTTGCTAAATTAATTTCTGACAAACTGAAGCCAGACTGTGTCCACATTACTAAGTGACACTTCATTCAAGCTGTAGGGACCTGTTAATCAGGTGTCTAAATCAGGCACACCAAGTTAAAGGACCAAGTATACAACTGACTTTTATTGTTCTGTTCCTACTTTTCTCTTAAATCAATGGGAAAGTTCTGAGATAAGCATGTTGTAGAAGTGATGGATGCCATCACTGCTAATTATTCCACCCATTACAAGACACAGAATAAATCACTTTTTGTCTGGTGACTGTCGCATCGAATTTGTAGAGCACAAAAGACACTGCAGATCTGTGATACGCCTCTGTTCTTCTCATTACATAAGAGATAAAGATATGCATACTTAATAAATACATTTATTTTAACAAGATGAAGACAGGCCTAATTCAAGTAGTAGCACTTTCTGAACAGCTTTTTTATTATCACTGTTACTTGGTACATGAGCACAAGACAAGTTTTCTTTTCAAAATGGTCTTCACAACAGAGCATGGGGTTTTGCCATTTATGTTTCTAGTAGCTGCATCTAAAAATGCCATTTAGAGATGAGGCTGCTGCACAAGTACACTTTGTTCAATAAAAGAGCCAAACACTCACTTCTATCAAGTAAGTAAGAAAAGCTTCCTGTAAGAAAAGCTTCCTTATTCATAAGGTATTGATTCAGCACAAGTATCCTGTATAATTTCAAGTGTTTGGGATTAGAGGGCATTAGTGAAAAGGACTGGATGTTTTACAACAACACAATTGTAGCTGGGATGCTGTGATAGCTGGAAAAGCTGTGCTCTGCTGAAGGTGACCAGAGGCAGCCCTGGGAGACAGAAGAACCCTGCACAGGTTTTCACACGTACCCTCCTCTGAAACTCCATTTCTCTTCTGTCCAAGCCTTGAGATTGCCCTTAAGCATTGTGCTTAAATCTTTTCCACTTCCAGCAGAATAAAACACTTGTTTATATTTTGCTGAATGCAGCAGACAATTGGTCAAGGGATGGGCAATAAGTTCACACTTTACTTTGGTCCCACAGAAATCAATTAAAGCCCATGAGTACCTCCTGACATTCTTGAGCAAGGAACTTCAGAGTCAGAGTTGACATCAGAAGGCCCAAGCAGACCCAAAGCATTTGTCAATACATGCAGAGAATGAAGAGCTCTGATTAAGCTCATGTATGTGGTATCATTTTAACAATAAACAGCAAGATGGATGTGCATGCCTGCTCCTGGTATAAATTCATTCCTACCTCTGCTTTTGTTTTAGTGTCTTCACTTCTTTCTGCAGAGAAGATAATCCAAAACCTGAGTGAATAGAGTCTTTTGTAGTTAAGAAACAACTGTTTCATCCTTACTCTTTGTTATCTTTTGAATGAACTGTTTAACATAAAATTTTCATTTTTTTGTTTTTCTGCTACATTCTCCAGGGGCATTTATTTTTAAATGGTTGGGGATGTCATAACAGACTTCAATTTCAAAACTCAAAACTTGATTTGAATTTAGCCCTGGATGAAGGCCTTTGCTGTGATATGCTTCCAAAATCATAACTACAAAATGAAGTAGCAAAGTCATTTGAGACTTGTTTACTGCATGGTAATTTCCGCAGCTGGAACTGCATATGTTTCTCTTTAGCTGGGGACAAAGAATGGCTTGAAAAGCTTGCTCTCCAGGGCAAAGGGAATTTAACACCCACCAAATATCCACTCTCTTCCACAAAAATGGAAGGTTTTTCTTGCCAGCTCACCTCAACTCTTACTTTTCTAACTCTATAGCCTATGCATCTGAACAGCTTTTGTCCAGTACTGGCACCTTTGTCTGCCACAGACCAAAATCTCACCTGGTGCTCTCTGGTGGAACCCTACTGAGGGTGACACAGGTTCCTCTGATTAGCACCAACAGAAGCCAGATTTCATTTCAGATGTTTGCCCCTTCAGTGGCACAGACTGAGTCACAGAGTGGCACATCCACCCAACTGCTATAGGTCAAAGGGACTGCCCTAGATGAAACCAGATCAACACATTTACTTTTGTATCCTGGATTTTCTTCCTGGTGTTCACTGTCTAGAGCACAGTCACCTTCACCTCAGGAAGCTGGCAAATACCCTAATTTCAGTTTCATGCTGCAATGAATTTCTTGTAAACCCTGTACTATTTCCTCACCCGGTTACTTTCCTATCACCTACGCTTCTCACATTATGTTTTGCCACTCTGAGGGTTTTTTGGCACACATTAGCCCTTGTTACAATACTTACAGCTGTACATACACGTATGCTACAAGGCTGCCCCTTTCATGCCAAGTCAGTGACTTACAAATCTTTCCCTTTCAGGCTGAAATTTCCCAGGAGTGAACAGAGATCAGAGTTGATGCTGTTGCTGTTGCCGTTTTTGTTGCAAGGAAAAATATCTGTCTAGATGCTCTTTTTCTCTTTTGAAGGTCAGAAACTCAAAACCAAGGCTGCCAGGACAGAGGAACTGTGCCTGCCAGCCCAGAAGACAGTGCTGCAACAATGCAGCACCATGACAGCGTGGTGGCATCTACCCTGTCCCTTGGGACAGTCATCACACCCTCTGACAGAGATGGAACAGAGCTAGATTCCTCCACTGCTTTATATTACATGTTCATCTTGCCTCCAGGAGTGATACACAGCACCCACGACAACAGCCCCATCACTGCAGCACATTTGTTACGTTGACAAATGAGCTTCATACATGAAATTGCAGCCACACACTTTCAGGTGACTCCATCTCCCCCCATCCTTGCTATGGCTAAAAGGAAAATAGCATTTAATACTTCAAAATTTGCCCCTGCTACAAAAGGGTTTATGATAAACCCTTTAAATAATGATTTTAAATATTTACTGGTGCACCAGTGCTTCAGATGAGAGGAGAACAATTGCTCTTGCTGTTACTTGTGTTATCTTGCAATGCCCTCTCCAGTGGCAAGGTCCTTGGCACACGACAGGTGCAGGCTGAATCTAAATCAACAGGAGCAACTTTTTTAACCCACCTCCATAATAACCTACTGAGAATTAAACACAAAGGTCAGCACAAAGCAGCACTGTCTCATTCACTTCTACTGCTGATTTGAGCTGGTTTTGGCCCTGGATTCTTTCAGGCACCTGTTTTAGCTGCCTCCTTCCATACCTCTACCAGGTCTTTGGACTGATTTGGATTATTGGTGCTGGGTCACAGGTTGCATCAATTCCTTGGAGACTCTTTCTTTCTTTCTCCATGATGACACAGCACAGCCTGGTTATAAGCTCTCACCAGACATTCAGGCATGCATTAGAATGACAGAGAACCTCAAGGATGGAAACAGTCTCTGGGTTTAATTTTCCTTTGTTCTGGGTTAACAGGCATGGCGATGTCACAGATTTGGGAATTTAAACTGCCACTTTCCACATTTGCAGCTGTTTCTCGCTTCAGCCTCTGGGATTTGACTATGCCCTTATATTTAGTAAACACAAGAACAACAGAAAGATTTCCTCTAATTTAGGCATCTTAACTTGAAGATAAGGATCTGCAGTTTCATTTCCTATTCTTATTTTCATAATGCAAACCCAGCAAGCTGTTACTCACCAAGCATGTCACCAACAGGGAAAGCAGAGAAATGCAAATGTCTGTGAATTAAGGCAGAATCAGAGCAGTAAAAGCACGCTAAGCCAAAATCAATCCTATTTAAAGGATAGAAACATGCCATGAGATATCCAAATATAATTGATAATATTCCTGAAATGTAGTATTTTTATCAAAATGAGCACTTATCTATTTTCCTTCATCACCCAGAAAATTTAAAGAAAAGAACAGCCTGTAATGTTCAGATGAAAATATATGCATTGCAGAGTAACTTCTTTTTTAACCTAGAGTTTATTATCAATTTTTTAAAATGTTGTGTTTTAGCAACACTTTTCTATCCCACAGCTCAGCTCTTTTCACCCTGGATACTTCAAAAGAAATCCTAAGAAGAGAGGTTGGTCATTTTATAGTGTTAGAGAAAAAAAAAATAAAATCACTCTCTGTCATACTGAAAACATGAGAATGATTCGGAATCAAAGGAAGTGGATGTCATCAAATCCAGAGAGAAGATGAATAGCTTCAGGAAGGAAATGGACTTTTTAAATGCAGTTTAACATTGAGAATGAATGTAAATATCTAGATATCTAGCCTGGT
Source organism: Sterrhoptilus dennistouni (assembly GCA_013397095.1). NCBI lineage: Eukaryota > Metazoa > Chordata > Aves > Passeriformes > Zosteropidae > Sterrhoptilus > Sterrhoptilus dennistouni. The sequence continues at coordinate 154,503 of VWZU01015771.1, forward strand.
TATGCAGAAAGATAGGGGATTTAGGGAGAAGGAGAATAGGGAGAGTTATAATGTACACAGAAGGGTATACAGCAGACACTGCAGACTGGGACCTGAGTGTTTTCTTCCAAGTCTTTCTTGAATTTTGACTGTCTGTCACAGTAAACAGCCCCAATTATATTCAGCTGGATTGACACATACAGAGCTCAAGGCTGGGAAGAAGAATATTTCAATAAGCAGCTAAGTTACTGTAGGCATGAGGACATCAAGTTTTAGTCTCACTTCCTCCTTCTTCTGACATTTTGAAATGTCAAGCTCCTGTCCACATTGCTGTTTCCCACCTCATCTACAACTGAGCAAGGGAAAGTTACCTGTTTACTGCATAAAAAGGACCACAGGATCACAGGTGATTTTCAAATGAGAAATATGCAACCAACTAAGTCAGTGTAATGGTGCAACTATAGGTTAGGAACTGCAGTGTGGTCATTTTTGTGTTCTTATTTGAAAAACATACCTTTTCAAATACCCCAGTCCTGGGAAAAATCAGCATGGGCTCCCCACTGGATGGGGTCTGTCTGCAGCATCTCCATCTGTGGCTGCATTGTGGTGTTGGGCACCACTGGGGGCTTCACATGAGTACCAGGGCAAGTGACAAGTTCCTGTCACCTTCAAGTGACACCCGATGTCAGCAGCTGTGTCAGTGAGAAGCACCCAAACTTAACAAAGCTTTTCTCTCACACCAAAGAAAAGCTGGTGCAACAACACAATATTTAAACACTGCAAAGTCCTTATTAAATGTGACAGCAACAGCTGTAGCAGCTTGAGCACCGGCAGAACGAGGAAGAGAATTAAAGGCCTTTTGAGGGCTAGGAAATGAAAGTAAGTATCATTTTAAATATTAAAATGAGGTCTGGGCTGATGGGGAATATAGATCTGGTGGCAGATAGCCAGAGACTTTGGAGGTGCTCAAAGCTGTTTCTCTGACCCTCCCACAAGTTAATGGAAAGGAACCAACTTTTTTTCCAGTCCATATCTTCTACATTAAACTAATATATATAATTCACATTTATCTTAAGAATATGATGTGTCCCATTAACCCTTCCCCCACATCATGAGTTCCAGCTGAAATAAGCCTCAGTATTTGCTTATGAAATACCCAATTCCCATTGCAATACCAAAACAGTAGATAGTGAGGAATAGAATTATTCCGTTTTGGAAGGTGGAGAAAAAGCAGACCTTAAAAATAAAACTCAAAAAAGAGGCATTTTCCCGCACAAATAGAATGAGTCAACATGTACATTAGAGGTGTGCTCAGTTTCCATGATTCTGCTTTTCTGGAATGAAGGCCTTGATAACTTTCCTCGAAGGAATTGTTGAAAGTAATTCCATGCTTTAGCATACTGCTTCAGTCATGTGGCCATGATCTAGAGGAACTCACAGTCCTGTATAGGAAGCCACTAATATGGAAGAGAAATTTCTCACGGATAAGTTTGTGTAAGACAAACAGTCCCATAGTGAATAAACTTCAGTATATGAGTAAACAATGAAACATTTGTTTGTGTGAGAAGTATGAAACCTGTTAAAGGTGAGAACTTAACAGGCTCTGTCACTGCTAGGAGGTCTAGGAACCACAATTCTAATCCCTGAGGACTCCACATTTCCAGACTGACCTCTTCACCATCTTCTCTTCCCAGTAGCAGTCTGTGATCACAGTATTTCCTCTGAGTGCTGCTCTGCCCAAAGCTTTAGGGCAGCTTCTTTGTCAAGTGATAGAAAAAGTCTTTTAGCTAGAAAAGCAATGAATTCTCTCCCTCTGGAGAACAACACAGAAAAGCTGCATTTTTTCCCAGAATGGAATTCTTACTATGAAGGGAAAAAAGAATTTCTTAAGGGGGTAAATGCTAATATTCCTCTCTGACAAAACACATGTATTTTTCTGAAGAGTCACGTTTCTTCATCACCTGATACTTTGGTTAGGTTTCTCACCAGTTTCAAACAGCCTTTTATATCAGAAAACCAAGTAACAAAGGTCTTCCTCTCTAGCCATCTAATCCTTCTCACCATGTTTCTGAGGTCCATCTCTTTCACACTGGCATCCACACCGTGCTGAAGGACGCACAGAGTACCCCACTTATTTAATTTACAAATTAAGTTGTCTGTATTTCTGCAACATGGGCATATCCCAAGAGAAGCACAAATGGCATCTCTAGATCAGATTGCTTTACTGCACAGTCACGTGCACCAATATTTAGATAACACTCTCCTTAAAAACATCTGCCTAAACACAGTTGCAACAGCCACTTGGAGGTTACATAGCCCTGGCAGGGTCTTGTTTCAGGTGCATCTTATCTCACATTAAGGAAGAAAAATCAGCATGGTAGTGTATTGCAGAGAAGCTATAAGGGCATACACAGCTTATGGCAAATTGGTTCCTTCCCTGCCAGAAACTATAACCACTCCTAGCCCAGGATGGGCGGCTCGACTCTCCGCAACTGGATTGCTAATGCAATATGCACTGTATAAAGATGAAAAGCCATCTGGTGCTTGGATCTAGCCTCCTTCAATATACCAAAGCCCTTTTATCATCTCAATTGATTATGAAATTATCTCAGACCAATTCCTGGCAGACAGGTACCCACACAGGAGAACCAGCACCAGCCAAGATAAAATAAAATCAGAGACCGCACAGACCGCACTGCCCTTTCTGAGGAGAAACAGACCTTTAGGTCCACTGCTGGCCTATAACAGAAAAAAACCAGAGGATTAGAACCCAAAGCTGCCTTAGAAATTTATGACTATATTGTTTATTAATTTTACTGTTAAATCATTTTGGTTTGCAATTCTGCACTTTATATTTCCTGCACTTTCACAGAGTGCTTCAACCCAGAGGGCTTGTCATAAAAAAGACCTTGGAGAGCTTTTCATTTTAAGCCAAAGAAAAAGATGAAAAGTTAAATCACTTACTGTTGCATTCCCATTGGCTGCAAATTGATTTTATTTACTGAAACATGCTTGCATTGCAAAAACCACTCCATACACACAGTAAATAAGTCAGTACATGTAAGTCTAATGTAACAGAATAGCTACCTAGCCCTTTGAAATAGGCTGGAGTAATAAACACCTAAATAAAAATTCAGTTGAATGCTTATTTTTCTCTTGCTTACAAAAGGTCAACCAATGCTATCAAAGACAAAAAATACCTTGGTTGGTGCTGATGAAAATTAAGAACGTATTTTCCATGCTGCTCCATGATATCAAAGACAAACAAGGTACTTAACACACAGAGCATATTTTTGTATGTCCTTTCAACTTAAAAATTGCAAGGCACAGAGCAAACATCAGTAAGTTATTAGCTCCAGTCTTCTGGTGAACTTCATAAGAGCAACATCAGAGCCTGAAGCAATACTACTACTGTCAGATCTCATAAGCTAAACAGGGTCAGGCCAAACAGGCACTTGAATAAGGCACCTTTGAGGATCACATCACTGCAGCAAGAAATAATGCTGACAATTCAGTAGTGAGCACTATTCCTTCCACAGCAGAACTTTTCATCTCAGATACACAGCTACAAGTGCCAGGCAGCACAAACCAGTTTTGAAAGGCATCAACATTGTGCTGTGAAAATATAATCCTGATCTCCAGATCAAGTTAAAGGAGCGCTATTCACCTATTAAAATTTCTCCAGTCATTTCAAAGGAACAAGACAGCCATTGCTTCCTGTTCTCAAGCTTTTCTTATGAGACAAAACATTAGGCAAGATTTGCAGTTTCTCTGAGTAGGAAAGCTGCATTTTTGGTGGACAAGGCAATCTGCTCACTCAAGTGTATCTATTTTACCATTAGCAAAATGGTTTCAGGGGCAGTGTTATTTTGTGTCTGTGCATCTATCTGCCTATCTATTATTAATAAAGAAGAAAGAGCATCCAGCCTACACTTTCATGATGAAGGAAGCCTCCTCTAACACAGAAAATGAAAACATACAACTTTTTTTCAGTGTGTGTGCTTTACCTCACTGTTGTGGGCAAAACCCCCACAATCCTATAATTTATCCTAAGTCACCTCCACTGCTGAAAGCACAATACACTTAGAGAATGTGGCTCAGCAGCTCCCGGAATGAACAGCAGTTTTTAAAGTGGGAGCTCATATCTGACATTTACAGTATATAGTCAGTGATTCAGAGAGCTACAGTTGCTGTGCACAAAGACAGATCATTGGAGAAATGAGCAACACATAGCATGCGTGGAAGCCTTGGCTGTCCGCATCAATAAATTAGACAATACCAAATAATCAATGCTACAAACTGCAAACTGCTGATTTAAGGTGGAAGGAAAAAGCCATGATGTTCAAGAACATGACAGAGAACTAGGGGGCAACATAGGTCAATAAAAACTAATGCTATTTGCCATTCTAATTACTTTGCACGTTATTGAGCCAGGAAGGCAGGCTGTGGAACTGTAAGTAAAGTGCCAAGAGTACTGACACTATATATAATTCATAGACTGCAGCATATTGCTACATTTCTCACTGCCCTTAGAACTTGCAGTTTCTTCAGGAGATATGGAGGTAATACCTAATGTTTATCTTTCAATCTCATTTTTCATGAACCCTGTATTAACAGGTCACTCTGGTGAATGGAAAAGTCATCAATCTGGGTCACTTGAGGGACTGCAAACAGAGGAGCTTTTATCCTTGAGGATATATTTTGTTGTCACTTCAACAGTGACACAGTTCAAACACCAACCACAAATGGGCACATGCATCCCTCAGACACTGTCCAGATCCTCACCTCACAGGCTCTGATGAGGTGCTCTTGAAACCAGAAGAGTTGGTCCAATTTATCAGGACCTTGCTGGGTGTCAGGTGAAAAAGAGATGTTAAAAGACAGAACAGGACTGGCACTTCTTCCAAGTGAATGGGCACCCTCATTGTACTGATACCATGCTCTGGACTGAATTTTCTTGTTGACTCTTTGCAGGCACAGAAGTTGCTGCAGATTTATAATGGAGTTTTTGCATGGTTGAACAAGAAATACTCTGAAAAAGGCAGAGAAATTGCTCCATTTTCCAAATGGGGTCAAAAGCAAATGGACACATTTCTCTTGCTGGATCATACTGGACTTTGCCTGAGGTAGATAGAAAAACTAAAGTCACTACAGAAACCAGTGGCAATAAAGTCTGCTTTGGCCACAGAAACATGCTTAGCTGTCTGAGGGAGTTAAGAGGATGCCAGACGTAACAAATCGGAATTGAAATTAAAGTTTTAAGATAAATACTTTACTGTGTTACAGAAAGATAATATTTACAAAACAAAGACCTTGGTAAAAAATAATACAAATCACGTAAAATATATCAAAAGAAAACTCTAATTGTTGGCACTTCCTATATGTAGCTTTAAATAGATAGTTATTTTGGCAATGGTTTGAGAACCCAGCTGTGAAAGTCATTTCCTGGTCTTTAAGTCCTGTATTTGTCAGCATTTAACCCATTTCTGCCTTGCTTTCTCTCACAGAAAGGAAGGTTTCCTTTAGAAAATAAAAATACTAGAAGATGCAATGCATCATTTATAAGAAAGTGCAGCAGAGGAAATGCTAAGAACAGTATCTACTATCACAGATCTTTTAAAGCTTGGGACTCTCAGTGAAAACTTAATTTGGGGAGGCTTTTTGCTGTCCCTTGCATTTAATGAAAAAGTGATTCCCTGACTGCGTCAAGATATTGCAAAGGAGAAGAGATGAAGTCTTGCTACGGAAATGTGTAATTTATATGAGCAAGTAAATGTCATTTGAGATATGATGTACATGTTATATATTTTAACATGTCAATATTATAAGTGAACAGGAAGGATTTTCTGTTCCCAAACAGGCTGCAGTATCTCTTCCAGAAGTAAAGAACTTCTGCAGATTTAACTTGTTCGCTTTAAGGTTTCATTTCCAAATTAACAATTATCTAATTCTCACATTGTTGGAACTGCAGTCACAAGCAAGCTGCTTTTCTCTTTGCCTTTTGTTTTGTAAATATCTTCCCATGAACAATTGGTTTCTCCATATTCTTTTCATTTATTCTCTTTTGGACTCAAATATTGGTAAAAGTTCTGTTATGAAAAAAAAAAAATGTTAAAGCGTATTTTCCAGGAGGAAAGGCCTTCCTGCATGTACCACTATAAATGCAGTCCATTAGTCAATGGAATGTGCTAACACAATGAACTGAAAAGGAAACTGAAAAATGTTACCAGTTTTTTATCCCCCCTCATTGCTTACATTACCTTTGAGGAAAATCTGAAAATGCACACTTTATTTTGAGCTGAGCAGCCCTGGTTGGTTAATCCTTGTGTCTTTGTTTGTGACACTATTTGGGTAGTGATACCTAAAGCCACCATGGCACACAGGCAGGTGCCAGGAGAGCCACAGTGTGAGCCCCCTTGTCCCTGCACTTTCCTAGGCCAACATGTGAGATCCAACCTTATATCAGCCAAGGAAACAGAGTGCAAACATCCAGCACCCCCTTGCTCCAGGAGCTTTCTGTACAGGGATTTTTGCTGTCCGTATTACAAAGTATGGGGGGGAGTTCTGACTTATGGATAAAACCGCTTGTTAAGAACAAAAATGAGTGCTAAAGTAGAAAGTGGCAATATCCCAGTGTGCCCTGAGTGTACGCCAGCAGCTGCTCAAGAAGTTGCAGGGAGCAAGAGCTGGGCCTTCAGCTGGAAACAGCACATTTCCTGCCAAAAAGGAGCTCTGGTTGGAGCACTTGCATGGGACACAATGGGGACAGGCACTCTGGGCCATGTCAGAAGTGGGGGGGGACTGCCAAGCACTGGGAGTGAGCTGAACATCGTTCACAGGAGGCAAAGACAGGCTAAAACTGCCAAGCCAGGAGAGGAGGGAAAGAATAAAAAGCATCTCCCTGGATCCTACAGCTGCTGACAGCTTCCATATCACTTAAAAATTCTGGCGAACACTAAACAGGGGAATTTTTTTTTTTCTTTTGGAGATGTGGAGCTAAACAAATAGAGCACTCAAGAAGGAGCATCTGCTTCCAGGAAAAGAGAGACAGGTCCGAGTACAGCAAACACTTCCCATGCCTGCCAGCACTGGCCATGCAAGGAAGTGAGGAGGAGCAAACCCTGAAGGCCAGAGCAGCTACCACCATCCACACGTCACCATGTTTTACCTTGGAGTGCTTTTCAGGCTGCTTCATCAGGGAAATTCACAGGCTGCTTTAGGCTTTCCTTGAAATGTTTTCTGCTTTATTTGAGACAACAGGCTCTCTGACCCATGCTTGAAAATACAAACAAATAAGGGAGAAGGGAGCTAACAGCTCTCCTCAGAGCTGCTGGCCAAAATCAACAATAAAACACCGTTGCACTTCAAGCAACTCCCAGATCCCAGGGATTAGGGGAGATATTGAGTGCACAGGAACCAGAGCTTGCATTTCGGGGAAATTTTGGTACCCCATAAGAAATTTCCTGCAAAATATCAATTAAAAATAAAATAAACAGAAATATTCAGAACACCTCATTTCAGAAATGCTGAAAAATTTCAGTAATATACATTAGTAGCTATATGAGTTATTAAAAATAGTACAGCCACAAGTCAAAATAAAATATATTGGCTTAAAACAAAGAAGCAATTTGACATAACAAAATCAGAAATACGAAGTGTTTTAATATGACCTTCATTGTTAAAATTACATAAACAGAAATTAATGTTATTTTCACACAGTGCTCTGATGTTACTGCCTTATTTGATGATTAAATGGTGCTAACAATTTAGCTATAGCTATTTCATCCCATTTCCAAAGAAAAGGCTGGAATATAAAGGCTCAGAAAACAAAGCAACAATGGGAGAGTGATGTCCAGCCTCCACCAGGATCTGGAGGCTCTGCCTTCTCTGCAGAGTGCAATGCCAGGCAGAGATGTCAGAGTTAGTTAGGGTACCAAAAGCCATACAAGCAAGTTAACTGGCTCTGCTGGAAAAGCTCCTTCACATCTAATTGAGGGACGCCTGCACACCAGAGCTCAGGCATGTCCCCAGCACAGGACCTGTCACTGCACAAAACTGCTGGGGATGTTCAGTTCAGCTTCTGCTCCTCAGCCACCTGCTTTTTTAACCTGAGTCTTACGATGGCCCCACTTTTAATTACATCTACAAATAATTTTCAGAGCTCAGTGACCTTTCAGAGTGAAACTGGATTTTTGGATAAGTAACTACTTAAGCAACACTGAACCATTTCATAAATTCATTGCAGATTACTAAACTGTTTTATGCCAAAACACTTTGCCATTGGGAGGAAATCACAATTACATGTTTTCAGATTTTTAAGTGAACACCAGCTCTTATATTTAAAACCATAAAAGTAAACCCCTTATAACAGTCTCGATTCCAAAGAACTTGGAAGGACTTCCATGTTTCAGCTCAGTTTAAATAAGCTTTTAATTTATCTTAAGACTTTTTGCTGTGGTTGTTCTGGAAACTGTCAGCAGCCAAAAATGTTACCAGTCAACACATCATTTGTATGACTTTGCTGACAATACCTTATCCACCATAAACTGATAAAGCCTAGAGTGCACTTACAGATCACTGTATAAATTTGACTCTGATCAGCACCCACTAAATGCTGCCAATGTGTCACTGGCCTCAACTAACAATGTAAAGTAGCATATCCAGTTCCCAGAGGATTAAAAATCGGCAGAAAAACAACCACTATCAAATGGTGGACATACTTTAACTCATACCCTTACTTCTTTTGGGGTAGCTTCTCTCTCTACAGCCCTAGAGCTGCTGGAAAGTCCAACTAATTGTTTGTCCTAAATCCAATTCACTCCCTTGGTTTAACAATAGCAAATCACCAAATCACCAAACTACTTTTGCTAATAAAGGGGTCCCAAACCCACAAACAAAATCTAGCAACAGCAGCAGGTGTACTTTGAAAAGTGATAGATGTAATGAGACTTGAAAGAATTTAATTGAAAAACTATGATCAAAGAGTGAATTCAGGCAGAAACATTCAACTCAAGTAGCCATGTGGAATAATTTGTCATTTACGATGGTCAAAACAGATATTGCTGCATAAATGACTTTTAGGAAAAGCCAGGCATTTTAGCAGCCTGTGAAAAATATGACAGAGTAGAGGAGGAAGGAAACTTGGAGGACAGAGCTACTGGACAGAGTGGTCCAGTAATTCCTGCATGTCACTCCAATCCATCACCAGCAGTTTATGAAGTTGGTCAGATGGCCACCTGCTGCTGTCACACTGGAAAATAATTCACCAGTACAAGCTTATAAATCACCTCTTTCCACAGGCAGCAGAAAGAATAGGGCAATCTCTCCTACTAGCACAGCTGTCCCTGGAGAAACACATCCCTGCAAAACAGCCTCATCTGCCAGGGGCACCTGGGCCACGCTGTGAGAGCAGGCCCTACTCCCTTCTCAGAGGCATCACCCTTTCCCAAACCTCCAAAGTATGGCTCCTTGCATCTTCTTCTCAGCCTGTGCCCTTACAGATCAGTGATCCAAGGCAAAAAAGAGTGCTGAAGGAGAGATAAACAGAGCAGGTGTTTTTCACAATGGAACCTTTTCACCCTCTAAGCTACTGAAACATTGCTGTGCATCAAGACAGAGTAAACTTGTTGGCAGGGCTGGGGAAAACAAGAAGATGCATAAATTGCCTTTCGAAGCCAGCATTACTTCCTATGTTTGGGGTATTTTTTTTCTTTTAATCTGAATAGTATAACTGTTCTTCAATAAACACTGGCATTTACAATATGCATTAACATGCTTTTGATTGCTGATATTCCTAAATAACTGTAATTTTAATAAATTCTAATAATGTAGATTATCTGTAACTTTATATTAGTGCATTCAGTTTTTTTCTGAACAGGTGCACTCTAATTTATTATCTAATTAAAAACCAAGTTTGTGTTACATTTACCCTTTAGAACCCTAGATCACAGTTTCTAATGTCTAGTTTGTCACAACAAAGCTACCAAAAAGCAAAGTAAAATGGTATCAATATATTTTTTTTACACAGACTGAAGGGTTATGTGTTATTTGCTAAGAGATAACACTGTTGTCATGTTTCTTCAGCAAAAAAGGCTGACAAGACTTGTTTCACATCTGTCTGCATAATATAACAAACCCATGAAGAACTAGTGATGAAAAAGCTGGTTTGTTGACAATCTATTATTGTTAAATGCACCCAAACACCAAGATTTAGGCACTGCTCATTAGTGCTGTATTGTAGCTCAGGATTTTTTCCCTATAAATACATCATGTCAAAATATTTTTCAAATATATTCTAGGCTGCAAGCCTTTCCTTTACAACCCTGAGGAGCTACAGCCTTCTGAAGTCTTTTATCAACTGAATGAACTCAGCTGTTCACTACCCACTGCAGCCAGACGATGACACTGCCAGCCCTATGTCCAGCTGCCCCTTCCTGCAAATGCCATCTGACTTACTTGATTTCTGCTCTGCTCACCTGCCAATACCCCTCAGGTCCCTCTGTCTGTCTTCCCTCGGCCAGGCATTACACACTGATAGCTTTCAGTTCCCATCTATGACTCCTTTCTTTCTTACAAATTATCTCATAGTTCCTCATATCATGACTTAGTCACAGAAGAAAGAGAGGAGGAACTGCCCTCCTACTCTAACTGACCCACTGAGATCTTACATCTGGGTCTGCCAAGCCCGGAAGAAAAGACATGATCCAGGGAAAGCACACACTGTCCTTGCAGCTCCCTGTCACAGGCACAGCCACTAAGACAACTGTGCTGACACTCAGGCACAGGAAGTTAACACCTTCTAATTGCTCTAATGACATCACTGGATTTTGCTGGATAACTAAACAATAAGAGCAGGGTTGTGTCCCCAACTGAAAGCCTCTACTTGAAATAAATCCTCAGGCAACATTGATATAAATACCAAACAGGCAGTCATCCTTCACTCGGCCCACAAATGCTCTCTTGTCTGCTGTTAACTTTGATCAGGCTGGCTTGGGGGATCACATCTTCAGCAAAACTGCTGCATTTGTCTGGGATCTCATTAACTATTCTGATTAGTTTTACCAACAGCAAGTTAAAATGTTGTGTCTGGCTCCTGCATCTTGAACTTTTCCTAAAGCTTTTGATGTAACTTCTGTTATGACAGCATTGCATTTATTCTGATTTCGAGTTTCACTTTAGATGCCCATTCCACATTTAGCTATGAATAGCAAATATTTCATATTGCTACTTACATAACTACCAGAATCTTCACAAAGGACTAAAAACCTCATCTACCATATTTGATGTGACTTCAAAGAAGAAAAGATCCTTGTCTTACAATCAAGAGATAAATAACTTCATCCACCTAACTGGTGTGCTTTGTATCTTTGTATACCAGTTACTGTGTACTGTGTACTTTCAGTACACAGGGGTTCAGCAAACACCTGAAAGACCAAAGGGAATGTAAGCCAGCTTCCTCTCTCTCCATGGCAGTGCATCTCTCATGGGAGACATGGAGTTTCCATTTGACTTTTAGAATAACTCTTCAATAACAATTTCAGGTTACCATAGCTGCTAGCAGTGCTCAACAGAGCCTTTCTGTTCAAAAGCTTTATGTTGGAGGAACTCAGACACTTGCCAATAAATGCCAATTCAGGCATGGTAATAAGTGCCAGTAATAGAAACAGCATTACAAAGCTCCTTCAGAAGAAAGCAGCAAGCAAGATCCTTTCCCCCGCATCTGTGTTGCAGGCTAGCAGAGACAATTCTACCCCAGCCATCAGCAGTATTTGCTAAAAGTGATTTTAAAGACCAGCAGGTTCAGAAGTTAGAGCTCTGGTTCTCCCTCTAGCTTCTCCTGATACTGATACTAATATTTTGATAAGAGCTCATTTTCAGACAGATGAAAAATGGGGTCCAGTGCAACACCAATTCCATTACAAGAAAGACCTGAACATACTGGGATGAGTCCATGAAGGACCACATCATTTATCCAGCCAAGTCCCTGAGGATGTCAGGTACATTCTCCCAGCTGTGATCTGACCTCAGGATCCCTCTCCTGTCTTGGACAGCCAAACAACACAAGCAATCCTTTGCTGTTTATTGTACAAGTTTTCTTTGACCTCTCCCCTACAAAGATCTAAACCTACACACATGTAAAATTCACAAACTGAAACAAAACCAGGAGAAACAAACTTGCTCAACCAAGCTGTGAGATGATATGCTTACATGGTTCCATTACATTTGTAGTTCTTATCCATATTTTTAGGTTTTCATTCACATAGCCCTCACTAGCCTCTTTCAGATATCTAGAGAGATTCAACCAGCAAACATATAACATCAGATATGTCTCCCAAACATTTCCGTATGGAAAAGGTTTTTATAAAAATGTGTTTTTATAAACTAAAAAAACTTAATGCAACATAAATTCACACCAAATTAAAAGGGGAGAAATCTTCTTCTCAAGCATTTTGCGAAAACGAGAGCACTTACATATTTCATACTTACATTTTAAATAGTTCAGATAATAAACCTTTTAATAAGAGAAATAACTGTGATAAATAATATATTTAGTTTAGGACAAATTCCTTAAATTGTGAAGTAAAAATACACCGTAGTGTTTAAATAGTGAAGAGAACACATGACTTCTACCACGGTCATGATGAGAGAGAGAGCATAGAATATCCGTTGTGAGGAATTGAGTTAAATGTATCTCATTTTCACTTTGACAAAGTTAGTTCACATTTTGGTTGGAAACCAGCATGCTACTTAGGGTAGCAACTATCCACAAAGCAGATATTATATCTTCATTCATTATATCTTCATTCATATCCCAGGTCTAGGGTCAGGTAGGTCAAATCAATACTTTAGAGTTCTGTCCACAGTCAAAAATGGGCAATAAATGACATAGGGCACACAGGGAAAAGAACTCACTGAAAATTAGGAATAATGATAAGAATAAAAACCAGATCCCACTCAAAATAAAGAAAATACTTATTTTCCAAGAACATATTTGAAACATCATATGGAATAATTCAGCTTGATATAAGAAAGAGGAATTCTACCAGTGACAGCTTTAAGTAGGGCCTTGTTTTAATCATTATGTGGGGGAAATCCCTAACCATTTATTTATATGGTTTTGTGTGAAAGACTGAAGAAAACCTCAGCTGTTTCCAGGTACTTGCAAAGTTCCACAGACAGTAAAATAATAATTATAGATGTCATACTGTACAGTGGGAATGAAAAGGGAGCAGGAATGTATCAGTAGACAATACTTTATTTAGCTGTTCATTTTTGGTACCTGGCAAAAATAGACAGAAAAATACTGTTGTCTGGTAAATACTACATGGAGTCAGAACTATAGATTGTATGACCTCCTGACAAGCAAATTACTTTGTTTTGACAGTCCAATATTGCTAACCTCATTCTTGGAATAGGTTGTGCCATACTCTTCTCTAAAGACAATCCCTGGACAAGAAAAGCTGATAATCAGAAATTAAATGAAACCTTAAAAATATGGAGCATTTCCAGGTTTTTTACGGAGCAAAAGATAGAAACACTATTCTGTGGAATTTTAGAAGCTGTTGATATAAATTTCCTGACTGTTCAGCTACTGGGATATGCTTTGGAGTTACTTCCATCAAACAGATACACTGACAGATTTCACTGACATGTGAATACCATTTTTTTCTTAGAATTTCAAAGCTTTATTTTTTTCCTATTGGCATAGGAAAAAGAGTCTTACCAGTAACCTTGAATTCAACTGTCCTTCGTATAAGCTTGCCTTCAAACTTTAGTTCACAAGTATAATTTCCTCCATCTTCTTCCTGGACCTCTTGAATTAAGAGAGTATTTCCCTTCTGAATTACAACGTTTCTCCACATTTTTGGCTCACATTCCTGCAGAAAAAAATCCAGTGCCAAAATTACCTGGCTTGTACAACATAAGACAGTGTTGCCTGATCAGACTGTCAATATTATACATAAGGAAACAACCACCTATATCTATTTTGCAATTAAAATTCAAATATAATTTCAGAAAGCATAGAGATCTGAAATTGGAATTAATTTGAGGACTGAAATTAAACAGAAATGTTTTTAAGGTTCAGTTGTTCTGACTGTATTACACGGGCTGTGTTTAATACATGGTGCCCTCAAGCAATGGTTAAGTATCTTCTTTTTCTTCATAACAACTGCCGAGACATCTCCTTTAGGATGGACCATTAAAATACGTCTCTATTTGAAGGGAGTAAGGGCAATATCTTTTAAGAGCTAGCCTGAAGGCAAATTTTAAACATAGTCCCAAGCCAGAACCATTTACCAATAGAAGAAAACAGGAGGAACAGCAGTTTTTGGAGAGAATTCAGAAGCCTGGTTTCCTTACTGCCTTATTTCTTATCCCTGGCTTCTCCAACACCTGCTGAGCTTTGATTCAGCCTTTTCCCATCACCAGGCACTTTGCAACATCACCCCCATACTCCGATGCAGGACATGGTACTGATAGCCTGCAACTCTCACAGGCTTTGCTCACAGGGTCCTTAGCTGTTGTTTGGCAGATTTAGGTTCATTGCTACAAACTGTGGTCCTATTGGAACAGCATTTGAGTCCTTCTGGATAGGGTGTGATACAGTGCAAGAAGAAGCTCTCCCCTTCCTAATACACTGGATCCTTGCAGGCAGATCAGCCACCTTCCACAGGAACAGCACTCATGACTGAATTGTTCTTGGAATGCTCTGAACAAAAAGCATGGGCCAAATCTAATCATTGTCTCTTGAAAATGGCACCTTAAGATTTATTGTCTCTAAATACCTCTAACATCAAGCCTGTTCTGTCTGCAACAAAATCATACTTTTCGAGTTCTCTGAAGCACTCAGCAGTCCCAGCAGTTTCAGAGCCTCTGGCTAATCTTGTACCCAGGAAACACAAAGCAACATAGGGCCTGAGTATCTTCAATGCCCCTCTACTCCCTCTCTTAAAGTGGCAGCTTGGAATAAGCTCTCAGACTGCTGCAGTCTCACATCAGCTCCATCAGGCTCAGCAACTTCAGAGGCTGGTGACATGCCCACACCTATGCCCCATTTTCTGCTCATCAGCAACAGCAGTGTCAGAAACACAGAAAACAAAATAGAACAAAGCTTTCTCTTAAGAAAACAACCAAACAAGAAAACACGTCAACATGCAAATACGTTGTACCACAGTAAGAGATCAGTGCGACACAAACATAAATTTTTCATGGACTCCATACGCATTCCGAATCCATGTCAGATTCTAAATTAAAGGGCAAATAGAAAATAGAAATAATAAGAATAGAAAAAATAAAAAGACAAGACTGAGAGTTTCTGGCCTTGCACTTGAAAAGGGAGCACTGAAGAAATCTCCCTGTCCCTAGGAGGCCAAGTTCAGTTACAATATGATCAGATCTCAGATTTGGGAGCTGTGGAACACTACTGCAGGGCACAGAGTGATGTCTGTTACCTCTCTCTGTTTCCAAAGTACAGCTGTAAGGGAAGCATCATCTCGTCTTGCAAGTGAACTTTAGCTAACACTGGTGATACAGAATGACCAGAATCCAGACCCCATCTACTGTGCTGAGACTCACTCAGGACATGAATCTGAGCCAGGAAATGCCATTAAATCCTTTCTGATTTGAGCTCAGTATTTTAGTTCTACTGAAAGGTACATCAACCATCTACTCGGAGTGTAGGTTAAATCTGAACACTTGGGTAAAGAATACCATTCAATCCTATTCAATCCTAATTTAGAAGGAATACAATTCCCAGAACACACAAAGTAAGAATATTTCAGATATGCACCCTTTAGTGCAGCATTGAAATAACCTATCACGTGTTACCAGTTTTATATTCTCTACTTTATTTTTAAAAGTATAGGAACAAAGAGATGGAAGATACATTTTTATATGCTTTATATTTTACATACAAGTTTGCAATAAGAAGGATGACACCTTTATTGCTACAAAGATTAATGATTTAGCAAATACAATGTTTGTGCTATTGTGATTTTACATAGAGAAATTGTTCTGGTGGAATTGTACCACTAATTTCCTAATTTTTTTTTTTTTGTATCTTCTTGAAACACTTCCTATTAAAGATTATTTATAAGCCTTTCTTTCCCAGATTTCAGCTAATTATTTTTTATTCTGCTGACTATGCAAGCTTTAAAAAAGTATGTTGAAAATGCTTGTTTATTTATTTAAAAGACAAAACTAAAAGCAAAAAAGGGGAGAAGCTGGAAAATGGCTGAGAAACAAAATTCTTTCTAATTTTTATACTGTGGAAGCAACCTAGACTTTACTGTTGGAGGTCTGCTAATTTCCCTAAAAGGGTGACTGCTCAATTGTATGACTAATTTCATGGAATCACAGAATAGTTTGGGTTGGGACCTTACAGATTATCTCATCCCAACTCCTGCATGGCAGGGACACCTTCAGTAAACCAGGTTGCTCTAAGCCCCATCCAAATTGGTGTTGAACCTTCCAGGGATGACGAGTCCACAGCTTCTCTGGGCAACCTGTGCCAGTGCCTTAACACTCTCAAAAGAAAAAAATTAGTATCTAATCTGAACCCTTCTTCAGTTCAAGGCCATTCCCTCCCATCCTTTCATTGCATGTCCTTGTGAGAAATTCCTCTCCATTCACCTTCCTAAGGCCCCTTCATGTACTGAAGGTAGTCTAAGTTCTCCCCAAAGGCTTTATCCAATTAATTGCTCTTTTCTGCTTCTGCAATATGTTTACCTGCTAGAAGAATCTGCAAGTTTCTTTTTCTAGAATATTTACTTTCCTTAGACATCTGAAACATTTTGGGGCTTTTCCCCCCAGTAATTAAGGGGTGCACTATCATGTTTTTTTTCTTCTTCCTAGAAATCTAAGTGTCAGTACCTCAAAAGTCCTTTTTTTCTGAGTAGATAACAACTAACTGTGGATAATAACTACAACTGTCCTTCACCTGACATTTTGGTTGTTCTTTTAGGCCTCCTTTCAACCTAGTAGTAGAAAAGACATGATGGAAATGGATTAAGACTCCATACTCAAGATGTAATATGCCTTTTCCATCTGCCAGCTATTTTTCATGGAACTGCTCTTACTCTTAAATCCCATTCATTCAATCATGCCTTAACACACACATTTACTTAAAAAAAAAAATCCCATATGTCTTGTCAAAACAGTGCTAATAGGCATAACTGAGCTGAGCATATATCAATGGCAATTATTGGGAAAATCTTTAAAAATAAAAATTTAATGCAGTGTAATTCTAGCCAGAAGTGAAGTTCATACTACTGTTAAAATAAATCCTCACAGCAAATGTTATATTACATACTGGGTGGGCATGTGGAATTCTACTCAGGCATAATTAAGAGCATGTTTAAATTACAGTTAACTCCCAGTAAATTGATGCAATTACTAGCTCAGAGTCACTAACCCCTCAACACAGAGAAGCCTTTCAGAAAGCAGAGCAGGTTCTGCACACAGTGCGCTGGCATCATCACTGTCCTGGTCTGATGGTATTCCACAGGTCACAAGTCAAAACTCCCTGACTACCAGTGAACTGGCAGGTTCTCATGAACACAAGGATTTCTCTTTTCAGCAGAAGGGATAAAGAAGGAAATCTCATCTTCCTCATGTTTATTTATCTATCTATCTACTGTTCTATTTTAAACAACCTATATTCCCTGCCTGGGTGAAAATCTCCAAACATTCCAGCATAATGGAAAGGAATACGGGGGGGTATATACCCTCCCCCTGGCTCCCACCAGTCCCTCCAGAGCAGATTTACTCAAGAAGGTGGCTTTATGTACACATCAAGCTTAAAATCCAAGGTAGGGGGAAAAACTTGAGGATCCAGTGTGCTATGACCAGAAATCGATCCTTTCTTTGGAAAGTGAGGGTCAGATCCTAAGGCAGGATAACA
The DNA here is from genome assembly GCA_013397095.1 of Sterrhoptilus dennistouni. Taxonomy (NCBI): domain Eukaryota; kingdom Metazoa; phylum Chordata; class Aves; order Passeriformes; family Zosteropidae; genus Sterrhoptilus; species Sterrhoptilus dennistouni. Next base: position 172,384 of record VWZU01015771.1, read on the forward strand.
CTTTACACTGTTCTTCAGGAAAAGAGATCTGCTTTTTCTTACTCACATTGCCTCCCACAGCATACTCTTAAGTCCCAGACTGCAGTTTGTAGGAGCTACCCCAGTATTCACCAAATAATTTTGAAATCAATATAATTATATATTTTCTAGAAATTGGACTTCTGCACTTTTGAATATTTTATTAGATTTTTATTAACAGTAACATAATAGTCTCTAGAATATCCAAAACTCTGTTCAGAAATAAGTTTCAAGGGATTACCTGTGCAACATTAATACAGTGATTGCACACTGCTGAGCTTCCTGACTCAGGTCTAGGTAACACAGATGTTTCTCTAAGAGCCAAACTGATAACTCATTATTGTTAATTATAGATAAGAAGGTGTATGTAGTAGGTTATCTCACTCATGTCTCTTTTCACTATCAAGCCAGAGTAAAGGTTGTCGGCTTCGATTATCTCACTGTTATCATCCAATGACATCAATTCTGTTCAGTTTCCCCTCAGTGATGATTTGTCAGTCAGCTGTCACCCTCCAGACTGATGTCACACAAGCTGTGTGTGACACCCAGACAACACAGGTGAGATTGTGGAACAGACCCTTCCCTGTCTTGGTCAGTACAAAGCATCACTGGTGTGGGGCTGCACATGCATCTTTAGACTCATTCTGCTCCTTGGCAGCTGAAGATCTTTTCTGCCAGGCTATTTTTCAGTGTGCTTTTGCAAAAAATTGAGATCTTCAGTGATCTCGTGTTCAGTAATACCAAGAGGTAGAGATGGCAAGAAGCAGCTTCTCTTCAGTATCCTCTTCACTCTGAGATTTTAGACTTCATGTGCTGAGACAGGATTTGAGATCAATGATCCTTGTGAGCCCCTTCCAATGCAGGATATTCTATGATTAACTAAATCATATGTTTGACATATGAAGAGCACTGAAGATATCAACCCATATGCTGAGAGAAAAGAGCTTCAACTGCTGAAAGAAAAACTTTATTCACACTAACAGTGGGTTATGGCACACATTTTGTTACTATAAGATATGTGAGATTTCTGTATAAAACCAAATAAATGACAAATTTTATAATTGCTCTTTTCAGCTGCAACCTGCTAAGGAGGAAAAAAAATCTGCTAGTCTGCCCATATTGCTTATTTCATACAAAATAATGTATGAATGTATTCTTTAAAGAATGTTATTAAGGTTGGCAAATCAAGCACTGCAAATTTAGGTTTTAACTAGTTTGTATGTTTTCTGACTTTATTACCTGAACCAAGCTTATCCTAAACTACTAAAATCCAAATTCTGTTTTCCACAGATCCCACTGAACTGTTCCTCTTGCCCAACTATTTCTGGTTCCTTCTGACTCTCAGCTCTTTATTCTTCTCTTAGTTGAGGGTCTTAGCCCTCGACTAATACCTGAGGACTTTTCAAATATCAAACTTTGACCCAGGTCCAGACAACAGGCAAAATTTGCCAGACCTTGCTGTGGTCTCACTACCTGATGTTTGCCAGCCAACCCATATTTTACTCATTCTCCTGCTTTCTTGGGGAGCTACAGAAACACATCACCAATACATCTGCTGATGAAAGTGGTGGATGATACTTGACAGGCCTTGGAGAAGGTGCAGGCAGATGAGTTACCTGGAAAGTAGCAAAAGTATTTAAATGACCTCAGTTAAAATTAACTGACTTCACAACAGTTACTCAGTGAACCTCAGCAGATTCCTGTGCAGACTCCAGGAGACTTCGGTGAAGATTTACAAGTCTTGGTGAAATTACCCAACAGACTCCATAAAAATTAATTAGGCAGCACAACTGAAGCTGGCAGTGCTGATACGCCTTTGGCTCCATTGCAGGTGCCTCCCCTTGTTTCTGCTCCAGTGTCATGCAGGGAGACACCACACCCAGGTGAAAACTGGTACAGAGGCACTGTGGTTTGGGAATTGTGGTACTGCTGCTAGAGAAGTCCTGTGAGGTCTCTCACAGAACATCCTCGTTGATACTGACTTCTGTTGGACAATGACTATGCTGGGTAGTTTTACCTGCAAAAATGCCACACTGGGAGAACATTCTCCAGACTAGTCACAAACCACTGGTGAATCAGAGGAAGTCAGGGCTAAGCCTCACTGAAAATAGTGAAAGTTTTGAGCAGTTTCAGCACAACAGCAATAAAACAGCAATAGTTACCTTGTACCACACCACATCGGGCTCTTGACCGGCTGTTTTGTAATCCTCAATATCAGGACAGGAGATTGTCTTTCTCTTAGTGACTTCTGATTTTTCCAGATATCTGATCTTGCTGTTGTAGCAAAGCCCAGATTCATTCTGAGCTACCGTCAAGGACATGGACACCTTCATGCAATACGTTGAGTTTCTGCAGGGACAGAAAGATGGTTTCATTTATCCTGCCTTCTTTTCACCATGTTTGTTTCAGTAACAGTAAGTTTCTTTGCTAAGCTCTCATTTTCACAAACACTTGAGTGACACATTCAGATAGTGACAGCCACGCTGTGCATTTCCAGCACAGAGGAATTACTAGGAAACATAAAGGCTCACTTCTGACTGACTGTGAAGACTATGAAGAACCTTGAAGAAATATCATTGACAAGTGATCCAACCCAGCACAGCAAGTCTTTTCAACTTGTAAGTCTATGAACACAGGAACCTGTTGGCATCTCAAATGTTGGTTAGGATACATTGTCCCATTTCCTCTGTATCCCCCCCATACTTATCCTTGCTCTCTCCCACCTTCAGGAGATTTCACTCCAGTGTGCAGTGCTGTACATTCGAGAAGAAAAGTTATGTGCCGGATGTTAAAGCACATCACACAGGAAGGATTTCTCCCTGAGAAGGAACCCCTGTACAGAATTCTATAGTACATGATATTGTGGTGAGTTGACCTGGACCAGCTGCCAGCCTCCCATCAGTTCTCATCCCACAACAGGATGGGGAGGAGAAAATAAAATGAAAAAGCTAATGAGTCAAGAAAAAGACAAGGAGACCACTCACCCACTACTGTCACAGGCAAAACAGACCTCACTTGGAAAATAAATATTTTAATTAATTGCAATTTATAACAGGTTTGATGGTGAGAAAGATAAAAAAGCTAAAGCACATTCCACTCACATCCTCTTCTTCTTCCTCTACCTCTCCCACCCTAAGTGGTGCAGGGTTGGGTTTGGGGAGTTGTGGTCTGTCCATAACATCTCCCCACCACCTCTTTCTCCTCATGTGCTCCCCTGCTCCAGCATGGACTGTCCATGGCTGCAACTCCTGTCACAAAAATCAGGTCTCCAGGATACCTCTCTGGCCACAGCACAGTGACTGCTGGGGCCTGGGGTACCAAAGAACCCCAAGAATCCTGAGAGCTGTTCTTAATATTAGGGCACAATAAACACAACCCTAAGCTCTGTTCCCATTCAACATGATCATGCAAACAGGATTAAATTCCTTCAGCCTTGCAGCTTTAGCAGAAGTATTAGGCACACAGCCTGATGTACTGTGGGGCATTGCCACTCCAGGCAGGGCAGGTGCAGCCCAGGCTGCCAGCTCTGCCCCTCACCCCATGCTGTGGAGAAAAAGCCACAATATAACAGGGCTCTTCCTCCCACTGTGCATCATTCTGTCATTTTAATTGATTGTACCACTACCAAGAAAGGCCAGGAGCAAACCTGCCATGCTGGTGGTTACTCCCATTGAAGGGAGCTGTGGAGAGCTCTTGTGGGAAGTGGCTTTTTTCTTGGCTTTGCCACTTCTTCCTCTATCACAACCCTGCCCAAACTGGTTTTGCTAAGGCCAGAGGGTGCCCTGTGCACCCAGAATGATCCATCAGTCACACCCTGACACTGAAGACACTGGCTGCTCACTCCCATCAACTAGACCCAGGACAACCCAGGACAGTGTTTTTTATTAAAAAAAAAAAAGTCCAACATGCTCCATGACAAATCTTCTCTTACATTTCCTTCTGTCAAGTGAGCCTGTAGTTAGGAAGAAAATAGAAGGGTCTACAGGGACACTTCCCCAGAGCTCAAAGCCTCATGCTAAACAAGTGCTGGCAAAACATTGCAAAATGGGTTCTTGTCAAAGGTGTGGCATGAGCAGGTATTGGCAGATAGAGTCATTTGCAAGGCAAATCAGGAGGCAGTGCTCAGAAACATCCCATTTTCAGCATCATTAGTGTGATGCATTCAGAAAAACCACAGACTTTGCCCTTCCTACTCGGTTTTCCTCAAAATGCCACCTGTACATCTGTGTAAGAATTGGTGGATATTTTGTCAGTTCCTTCACCTCTGAGAGAAAAGCCTCACTTTGCACACTGACGTGATGTTGTGTTTCAGTTGAAAGTCTATACTAAACCCTCATTCTCACAAACTGTACAAAACATATTATTTTACCTTAAAGAAAATTTCTCTGAACTGAAAACAATCCATAATTCAGGGTGGGCTTATATAATTTAGGAAAATAAGCCAACTTCCTCCTAAATTGGCTTTTGAAAAAGGTTACCCTTCTTGTAGGAAGAAAACAAAACATATTTGAGAGTTTTTACAGCAATGAAAATCCACAAAATATAGATTCAGCCACTCAGTATAATCAATAGTAATTAATCAGTAATGATTATTGAGCTTTCCTGAATGACTGTAAGTATTACTGAGTGCAAGTAAGGTCACATGAGCTCAAAAATAATGACCCAGGCTAATAAAAAATAGTGTCTTTGAATAGTTGTCCATTACTTGGTGTTATTTAATAGTGCTGTATTTTCTCCTAACAATCTTGCATTATTTAGATTGCATTTTGAACAGCGCTGGAGGCTACTTCTATTTAAAATGCTTCCTGGAAGCACAACCTAAAATGCAGTACCCTTTTCATTAGTTACAATTAGAATTGAGTAGAATTGAGGAAACTAAGTGCCTGGTGACTACTATCACTTTTGTTCACACTCCATGACCAAGACAATAAATCTATTCAGGCTCATGATGAAGAAAGCCCTCAACTAAGCCAAAAGCAATAGACTTGAAAGCTTCATGGATGCTTCTTCACCAGCCACTCACATTACTGTTACTGCTGGTAATCCAGAAAAGGGCAATTTCTGCAGGAATGTCAGTGACTGAAGCAGGAGTCTTCCTTTAATCTAGTCAGCTCTGGGAAACAGTGGATTCCAAGTCACATGCAAAAGGAATCAGTTGTTTAATAAACAATCAGCCTTGCTGTTTTTCTCAGTTTTGAAGAAGTCTGGGAGCTGAAGTCTGCTGAAGTTGTGAGCCATTCCTCCCTGTTCTGGGCAAGCTGTTCCCCAAGGCTGGGTAGTCAGATTTCTTCTCTCAGTTCTCTGAGAAGCTGATGTTATCTGTGCTAATTGATTTTT
>VWZU01015771.1:180219-213487 GCA_013397095.1 Sterrhoptilus dennistouni
AGGCTCCATGGGGGGGAAAGGGGCTCGGGGTCCCGGGTTTTCCCTGAGACACCCGAGTAGATGGTGAGGATCCCTTCCAGTTAAACCAGGTGTTAATAAGAGCAGCCAGTTCAGTGGCTGCTCTTATGACAAAGGCTCCTCCACAGCAGGAGCAGTAGTACAGGGCTGGGCTCCACAGCAGCAGAGAATTCTCCCCATAGTAGCAGCAACTTGACCATTCCCCTTTGATCTAAGTGAGAGAGCAGAGGAACCAAGGCCACCCCCTCATCCCCCAGCCAATATCTCGTGGTATCTCTGTCCTTCCAAAGAGAAGGTAAGAGATAAGGTTACTCCCCCCAGTTAAGAGAGTAACCAGCAGAACAGTTCTGCCCACCTTGGCCACTTTTGTCTCTTACGTACCAGTTGTTATCATCTCTTAGGCAACAAATTGGACAAAATTTCTTCACAGAGAGAAGGAAAAATAAAAAAAAGAAAAATCCTAACCTCCAACAAGCAGTAACTACACCCCAAACCATCTTAGTCCATCTGCAGCATTAATGCACAGCTACATCCACTACTGGCTGCTCTGTAAATGTGCTGTTTTATCAGCTCCTAGACTCTGATTGGATTTAGACATTTAGACATTTGATTGTTTTCCTCTCACTTCATGAGAGTTTAATAAATTTATTCCTGTCTAAATTTTACAGTTCACACAATGGTTACGAAGGTCACGGTTTGATGATCTACTTAAGGAAAAATGAGTGTTTATCATCATTGGCTTTTTTTCAGATCACACAAATGTAACATCCTAAAAACAAACAAGCAGATTATTACTTACTCTTCCAAGGTTTCACTCAAGGTTTCACTTATTTCTCAGTGACTCCCACTGACTCCTACATATTTGGGGTCATTGCCTGAAAAAGATCAATTTCCTGCCCATGGTGTAAATGACAGCCAGAGGTTACAAATCACAGACTCCTGAAATTTTTTGAGTTTTAATTCTTAAATTTGTTAAGTGAAAGGGCAACACCCAAAGAGGAACAGGCTGACAGTGCTGTAGTTGCTCCTTGAACCAAAGGCCAAGAGATGCAGTGATCCTATGGCTTGTGTGTGGTACCGAGCCTTGGTACTGCTCCAAGTCCTGTATTTTGCTTTCTTGTTGCTGTTACAACTGTTATTCTAGTATCAACTCCTACACCTGAAAAGGAGAAATCCTGATTCCATGTTACCATTCCTTTAGCATCTGACATGATTTCAAGATCCCCCTAGTAAAAGAAAACACCATGGAAAGTATGATCTCAGAATTTAAGTGCTACACAGGCAAAATGTTACAAATCCAGTGCTCTTAGATTATCTCTACTTTCTCCAACAGAGGAAGAAGTGGTGAATGAGGACAGAAGTACCATTTAAGGCCCCATTCCCTCCAAGCAGAAAAAGTATCTGTGTGGAACTAACCCACCACTCACCAAGAATTTATATTCTTTATGCACTTCTTTTCTCCTGAGATCCAATCTCTACATAAGACTCACTAGAAAGAAGACAATTTGACCTTGACTAAAACATGCTGGATGTCCCAGAGGGCCATGTTTTACAGTGAAAAAAGGCTATACCCTCTCTATTTAAAAGAAAAGAAACTTCTGAGCAAAGTCACTGAAAGGTAATTTTGAAAGGCTCACATAAATGACAGCTTGAAAAATAGATACCCAGGAATGTCCCCTCAAGTCACCTGTCAACAATCTAGTTCTCACCAGAGGCAGTTAAAAGCAAGACCTGTTCTCCTCACTATGAGTTTAGCCATCTTGTAATTGTACTTTCAAATTTTGAATTTTTGTACTCTTGATCCTGGGACGAAGGAGAAAAGATGTTTGGATATGGCAATTGGGTAGAGAATCTCACAGTTCGATCTCTCTCACCAAAGCTTAGCTCCAATTTTAAATTTAATTTAGACTTCATTTTAAGAGGGAAATTTGACCTAAAAATGTCATGACATGCCTACTACAGTCAGCAAATACAGCCAGTAACAGCAAGGCCACGATTTGAAAATTTGTGGCTATAATTTGAAAATTCATGTGTAATCTCTAGTATTGTTTCTTAAGTGTGTCTTAAGAAAGAAGAAGAAGAAGTGACAGCCAGCTGATTCATACATGGTCAGGGCCAGGAGGAGCTATTTCTTTTCTGCTTGCCTTCACACACACATGCACTGGTCCTGATAACCTCTGCATTGTGACAGATGCAACTGAAAAGCAAATTACCAGTCAGGGGACTACCTAGAAGTCTTTTTTTACACCAACTCTTCTCTACACAAAGAGAAAATCTCCCAACATTTAAGCTGAATCACACAGCCCAACAGTGCTCCTTGGGTTTTGGGTTGGTTTTTTTAAACTTTTCACTAATGTTAATCATTAAATACTAGAATTAATATATGAAAATACAATACAGAACACAGTAGAAATATAGAAGCCAAAAGAACACCAAGTTATTGCAGCAAATCCCACCTAAGTTCATGAACTATGTGGTCACTGTCAGCTTCAGACACTCTGTTCCAGCAAAAAAAATCCTGTAATTGGTTGGGTTTGCTCTGAGGGAAAATTCCTTCCTTATCCTTAAGAATTACAAGGCAGCTAGTTGTTTTAAAGTTTGATGCTGCATATGACTAAGCAAATGACTGAATTTCATTTATTTCCTAATACTTTCCTATTAGAACTTGGATATTAATGTTAAATCACATTGTCTTACTGAAAAGTCCCATTACAAATGACATAAATCTGAGGCACAGGAACAACTTCTCCCAGGACAGTACTAAGAAATCCTCTTGTAATAATTTTGCAATTGTGACACCCTGTTTCTGAGAGGACTGATCACTTTATCCTTTATCTCTTCCAGAACACACATTGTGTGGATTGGCTTATCTATTCCTCTATGCTTTTTTTTTTTTAATTAGACACCTAGCACACAAGACAAAAGTTGCATTCAAGACACCCATCAGACTTGTCTGCATTGCTAAACCTCAATGATTTTATTGCCCGGGGGAATAAAACCTGTGGAGCACATCCTTCATTCTGCACGTAAGTCCTATTTTGCAGATGCAATGTTGAAAGGCAGGTCCTGCTCTCTTTGTACACGGGCAATTGAGCAGGAAAACCAGTGGATCAGTTATTGTCTCACAGGGTATACAAGCAATGAAAGAATCATGAAATGATTGTCCTTGCAATGTGAACTCTTTTGAGTCCTGCAGCTGAGTCCTCTTGTTTGCGCCTTCCCTGAAATTGGTGGCCAGAAAGAAAGAAATCTTCCTCCAGTACCACTTAATAAATACCAGTTTAACTCCCTACGGTTCTGATATTTTGTATTATGGGTGTGATGGATTTCCCCAGGAAACCTTCCATTTGTCTGTCCACTCACAGGATACAGACAACATTTCCTATGGATGTGTTGTAGTTACACCTGGCTTCATGGGGATTCCAACAGGAATGATACCTGGGTGAGCACGCTGCCATTTGGAGAACAGAAGGGAAATGAAAACTCCCTGATGCTGGAGAGGAGATGGCTGGGGAGGGCTGAAACATCTCAGCAGCAGCTCTCCTGCAGGCAAACTCTGACTGCATGAGGAAGCAGCCCCTCCACTCCGTATCCTTTCTCTGCTCTAGGCAAGGTTTGAAGCCCACCAGGGAAGGCACTTCAGGAGCAAGCAGTGACAGTGAGCTGAAATATTACTGAGGCACTGCAGCACAGGGAGCTTTGTTCTGACAACCTGTAGAGGCTACAGAGTAAGCTCAGTCGTTTTAAAAGTATCTAAATCTGGGACTTCACTATTAGGAAAACTGAAGGATGCACAATGCTCTTATTCTTGTCCGTGCCACTGCAACAGGGAAGCCACTGGATGCCCTCCAACCACAAAGCAACATGGATATTTCTGCTTGAAGCCCTGACTGTTCTTGCAGCTTCTCATCAACAGTAAACATTGTTTTTCAGAGCGACAGAGGATGAATAATTTCTCTTTTAAAGCTTTAGAGGAGGAGGGTGAGTGAGCAGAAATATACATATCACCAGGGAAGAGAAACAAATCTTTGTTTTTTCGGCAAAGAATAGATAGAACGGATTTCTCTCAATAAAGAAAATGTCATCAAAATGATTTGCAGGAGCACCATCAGTTTCTACACAATTTTAGATACAAATGGAGAAGCATTCTGATTTCACTTTCCCCTGCATTTGGTAATGCCAAAACATTATATCTCAGTGATAAAACCTCAAAAAAATTTATTTCATCATGAATCATACTGACTTTACAATGTATCTGCTGTAGCACTGAATTCAAGTATTGAATACTATATCTCATAGGGATTTTGTTTATAGAGAATCAGTCAATTTTATTGTGGGAAATGTCACCCACTTTTAATGTGTGTCATTTAGTGTTAGTATCATACAGAGCCTGGAAAGCCTGTTCCATTCTGAATCCACTTGCTCCAAATGTGAGATGTTGCTGTTTCTACAGACATGCCTGGGACTGTACAGGAAAAGCTGATCATATGCCAGTGTGCAAGGCTGAGAGGTAACTGCAATATGCAATCCATCAGCTTCTTAGATGTGCTCTTCTTGGATATCCAATAACTAAAGACACTAGCCCACAAGAAAGTATCTTTTTTAGATCTTTCCAGGTTGACTCTATGAGGGAATAAAGCACTTACCAGTAATAAATATGGAAGACAATATTCTATGGCTAAACTGGAATTACAACACTGCATCCAACACAGATTGAGGTACGAAATCACCTTTGTCATGAGCAGCTGAATGCTGAGCAAAGCCAAAGCACCTGAAGCATACTGTATCGCCATCAACAAAATGAAGAACTGCATTAAAACACATATTGTAAGAACCACAAGAGATTGCTGCAGAGAAAGCAACCTTACCCCTACACATGTTCACCTTTATGACTGAGTCCAACATTTCTGTTTGGATCTGAAAACACCTCTTTTTTCATGCTGCTCAGAAGCCAAACTTCCAGCACTACGACGAGGGGTACAACTTTTCCTGGGCTAATGGCTGCATTCTGCAGTCCAGGTAGGCACTTGCAACAAGCCTCTAAGTCCTGCCAAACATCCCCTGAAGTGAGAGCACACAGGTTGTGCTACAGATTTTACAGCCAGCCCCTCCAGGCTGTCTAAATCTGCTTTTGATTTGCTGGTCATGCGCTCCACAGACATTCCAAGCCAAAAGGCTTAAAAATTACTATTGCTCTATTTTATTACTGCTCAGAAAGTGGTATCTCAATAGTTCACCAAAGGCTCAATTTCTCTGTGCATGTCCATAGCAATACTGCTGTCCATTAAGAACTGTGCACACAGGGATACAGCAAGGGAGAAAGGATACACAGATTTCCTAACTTGATTTGTCAGCAGTTCTCTGGCATCAAATGCTGGTATTAGAGAACTGCAAGCTTATTCCTCTATAGGCATTCAAGGCCCTCAGTCTCTTGTTGTTCTGCATCCTGTACAAAAATCAAGGCTTGGCTTCATTAGCCAATTTGGTGACCACAGATTTTTACCTCCTGCTTCCCTGCACCTTCTTGAGGCCTGGATTTTCTACCTTCCTGATTAACATTATGGGAATCAAGTTATTTTATTTCACCAACAGTTAATTAACAGCAAATATGTGCTTATGTTTTTACTCTTGCTGGTTTTATTCTTTAAATGCTGACTACAGTTTGCTTTGGTGCTGAGCCTAGATAGAAGAAGGCTTCCATGTGCAGTCCCTAGATGAGTGCAAATTTGGGCTAAATTTTGCTGAGATTTCTTCCCCAGCTCATCTTTTCTTTCACCAGGTGAAGATGATCTCAGTTGGCCCAGTTCTTATTCTGTCTTTAAAAAATAAGTTTTTAACACAGCGAAACAGATGTATTTGTTTAGAGAGCAAAAGCAGATCATGATCTGGCAGAAGACTGTCCTACATACTCAGAACTTTATGGCCACCCTATGCATTTAGGTTGAGAGTAATTTCCTTGTTTGGTTTTGATGCTTCATCATTCTGAAGCTCATCTCAGAATTCTTCAATGAAGAAGCTGCAATCCAGAGTGCTGATGTGAAAATCCCAAGACATCAAACCTCCACAACAGAAACCCCAACAGCTTTATCTGAGAGTAGCATTGCTGAGTGCTGGAAGATTAATGGCATATCCAGGGTATGTTCTGGAAGGAGACCTCCAGAACACAGCATTTCCACACTGGGCAGTAAAGTCATGATACAAATGTCGCAGCATTTACCTGGGAACTGCAGTGAAATGCACAGCCATCTTGTGATGCCTCTTGGATGTAGCAGCAATATCTCTGATTTTGCACAGAGAAGACATCCAAGAACAAAGTATTTGCAGAATCGGGACCTTTTCATATGTTTAACACTGGAGAAAAACATCACACTCCAGTTTGCATCTGAGTGTGAGCTCAATGCCAAAATGAATTGTGAGAAGGTAGAAGTAGATTTTAATTCAACAGTAAGTTCCTCCTGTTATACACACACCCCCACACCTGTCTGTGGAATAATGTTTAATTGTTTAATAAAGGAGAGGCAACATTTAAATTATGATATCAAATCTCTTCAGTCCAGAGAAGCAACCTCATTTATAAGGGCTGATCTAATACTCCTTAATTTTATGCAGTATTACAGGTTCTTTTACAAAACAGATACTATGATTATTGAAATGACAATTCTGCCTAAGAAAGAATCCACTGACACATTTCATTTTTACCCATCTTCAAGTCACTGTCATAGCAGCCTATCCTTCACCTGCTCATACCCACCCTTTTCAAGCAGCTTCCAAAAATTTCCTTCACACTGCTTCACTGAGAGTTATGCCTCGATCCTATGAGCACACGTGAAAAACTAGAAAATGAATCTTCTTGAATGACAGGTTTGGTTTTTTGGGGTGTTTTTTTTAAGAACCAAGAAGAAACACTTCAACAAATAAGAAATTCAGTGTAAAGTACAGTTGACATTTTCCCCATACAGTTTTCTTACCTGTCATCCTGTGCTGACTGGGAAAAAATTAATTGGGGGACAGTAAATTAACAAAGCTCTTATTATTGCCTTCCCAATCAAGACTGTGTTCTTCCTTTCAACCCATGAACTTCTGGGACCAGGATCACTCATCCCACTTGGCCTTAGCACATCTAAGCATCTCATCCCCTTGCATCTCTTTGCAATGACAAGCACAAATAACAGAACAGTTCCAAGGCAAGAGACTTGAAGTGGTGGAACTGGCCACTGGGACATGCAAATGTGGGATTTCATGCTTTGGACAGCACAGGGAGATGTACCAGAGCTGCACACATCCCTGGTGAGCAGCTAGAAAGGCATCAATTTAGAACTGAATTGCTTCTGATTTTCTCCTAAAGAACCTGAATGAAAAAATCATTGTTGAGAAAAAGTTTCAAATTTATCTTGAATCAAAAGCATTTTCCTCCCCAATTTTTTTCTTTCAGCTACCAAACCAAAAGACTCAGCTATGCATGCAACCTTAAACCCAGTGTTGCACACTGATGGAGACAGTCACCTCTCCATTTCCACTGCATCAAGTTCTATCTACCAGTCTCTTTTAATTCAGTCTACAAAAGATGGCATTTGTATAAGAGATTGTTAATGCTTCTAGAAAATAAAATCATATTCTAAAATGACTGTTCTCATTTGTGACCTCTTAATTCTCATAAACCAGGTGATTCTGGTTAATGACTAAAACGCAAACATCTGTTTGTCCCACTCAAAAAAAAATTGATTAATAAAGCTGAAATTACACAGTTAATGGTGTGGATAGTCTCCCACAGAAGTGTGATCACATTTCAGAACATCACATCTAGCTCAATTTTAATGAAATTAAAATCAATTACTATTGCTACATCCTCTGCTATTTTAAGCCTCCTATGGTTTCATAAACAATAACAGCAAGGATACATTACCATGCTTTTGGAAGAAAAAATTAATTCATTAAAGGAAGAAATATAGTATTTTATCTGTAACCACTATGCATATTATTCTTCACTCTGACATAAATCTGAAAAAGGCAAAAATATCTGTAATTATATAAGAAAGTTCTAGTCAAAGTAAGGAATCTGCATAACTGACAAGTTGCTGTGTAATGCCTTCCAATAAGCATGTCATATAGTTTTTAGCTGAAAATGAGAAGAAGCCATGAATTATTCAAGAACTTGCCCATTTGTTACCAAAACTACTTTGTCATGTAAATGAGCAGAGTTTTGAAATTTCCCGGAAAAAAGTATGTCCCAGAATTTGATCCAAGATCAATTCTTTATTTTTCACAAAGGATTTGCATTAAAATGTTTCAGATATTAAACTAGTAACTTGATTATCACAACAATGACTTCTTATGAAAAAAGCACGGCTCCCTTGAAATATATAAATCACCATCTTCCCATAACATTTTGAAATCAGGGACTTGACATCACACCCAACCTCTGACAGAAGAGCTGATAAAGAATAACTCCAAAGGCTGCAACACAATTCAACTGCTGACTTTGGCAGATCTATCCAGTATTTAAACTGGATCTTGGTGCCCAGTACAAACCACCACAATCCAGGGCACAATCTTTGATTTCAGTAGCACTCCTCAGGATCAAAATGGTCTGAGGCAGCTGAGGAAGCAAGACTCAGCACAGACAGACAGAGAGGAAATTTTGGGTTCTGAACAGTGGTGTTATTTGCTGCAATACTTTATTTAGTTTTGTTTATTTATTTTTTGTTTAATATTTGTTTTATTTAATGTTATTTAATTCATGGAATGGGTCTAATTGCAGTATGGAACAGCAGACAAGGATGAAGCAAACTTACTGTCTGAAACTGAATAGTTTAAAACCAAATCACACAAAGTATCTGTAAACTCCTTTTAATGCAAAACTGGATCATTTAAGGAATATTTATTCATTCATTCTTTAAAAGTCCTCTTTTTTATCATCTCATTTTAAGCATAGAGATGACATCAACTTCTACATGATGGAAATCACAAGCTTCAGCACATGTTTAATTTAAGGCCTATCCAACAGTTCCAAGATACTTCTGAGAAATGCATTTTGGTGCCTTACCAAACAAGGTCTGCTTAAATGAATGGTAAATCACAATTGTGTATTAAAATAAACATTTCTTCAAAACCAGCAGAACTGTAACTCCCCATGGCTTGATCCCATCAGAATAATTCAAACTGTAACTCTCTAGTAACTCAGAGGATTTGAAAAAGAACAGTACTTAAATGAAATACTTCATGATTTAAGAAGTATCAGGTTCTGAAGGTTTACAGAAAATTAAGAATTTGCAAATGTTGTACTTAAAAAAAAAGAAGTGATTAAGTGAAAGTACATTAATTATAACTATTGGACGAGGTAACTATAATTACTAGGGAAACTAATTTTGAGACAAAACAATATGTGACACATATATATAATTATGAGAATAAAAATATTAATATATAGTAACTGGATGAATATCTAAATTCTAATAGCTAATATTTTTTTTACCCAATATCTAATACTCCATACATTATTAACCAATAATCCCCACATTCTTATTTAGACTTTAACACAATACTCACCTTAGAACACATGTGTAGAAACCACTGTCTTGCAGCTCAACCGAGTGAAACCATATGGAATCTTCATCCTTGCTCATCCTAACTTCGGAAAATATAATGGGTTCTTCTAAATCTCCTTTGTTTTTGTACCACATCAGCCTCAGACCTGTGCTTTGGGCCATGCTATAATTAGTTCTGATATAGCTGTAGAAAAGGGCACATTTCACTCGGACTGGTTCACCTGCCAAAGCCATGTATGTCTTGAGATCCACTGACCAGTCAATGCAACCATCAACTGAAAGCAAAACAATAATAAAGAAATATTAGACACAGACACATTTTTCAATATAGTGAAAGGCAGCTTGAGAAATGCAATATGATACATTAAAAGAAACGGCTTTTGGCATGTCCTAATTGTTTTAAAATAATATGAAATACATAAAGCAGTTATTGGCAACTAAGGGGTTTCACACACCTTTTTTAATTACACATAACTGTGAATGTGCAGGCAATAGAGTACACTGAGCTTGCTGAATTCCACTTCTTTAGAATATCATTACTTTCACCCCCTAAAACACTAATTCTTTATTAATTAAACAAAATGCTTTGTGCCTTAACTACTTGCCTTTGTAAACCAGTTTTCAATTCTCCAATTCCTTGTTGGAGGAAAATGTACATTGGCATCTGATGCCAATCTTATCCCTTAAAACTTTTCCATCCACTTCTTTTAGTTATGTTATGCAAAAAAATCTCCAAATAACAGATGTGACATTTAGAATTTGCTTTTCAAGGCAGTTCCACATAGTTGGGTTTTTTTCCCTACAGCCTACTCAAACTGTAGAGGTCTGTATTATATACAACATGATACAATTGCAACATGTTGCCTCTGCAATCAAACTTAATACAGGGGCCATACAAATAAAAAAGGACTTCTTTTGACGTTCTGTTCAGCAGAAACTTTTGAAAGAGTTTTATTGATACTGCGCTCTAAAATTAATATACATCACACAGTTTAATAAAAGATCACTTCTCCCTACAATTTTTTCTCCCATTGCTATTATCTTAGTTACAATACAGTTCTAGCACATGCACAAATATCAACGTATCACATAACAGAGACCTTTTAATTCAATCTTTTTCATTGCTGGAAAAATTATAAACTTGAAAAATCAGCAAAGAATAAAACCAAAGAAAAAGATTTCAAAGGCAAGTCATCAAAAGGCAAACACAATACCTAATGCTAATAGACTTCATTAAATATGTAGCTTTTAGAATTTATTGATCATATTAATCTACAAGTAAATGGAACATCTTTACTTTTAATGCAGCACCCCAAATTCAACCAGGTAACTCTCAAGTTGCCTCTTCTGCATTTACAGTATCAATTCTGAAACTATAAATGTTGGATATCCTCATTTTTTATTTCATACACATTGTCAATTACATTCTGTCATCAAGTGATTTTTTTAAAATTTACTTCCTAAACAAAGGTATTGAGCAAAAATTTCTGTACATGGAATATCATGTCTGATCCTATTTTTAATGACTTTTACAGTCTTTTAATAATTTCTACCAAGTTTTCAGGTTTCTCTTTAATCATTCAAAAGTAACCATGACAAATGGAAGGTTCTAATTTTCCCACCACAGTAAATCAGCTTTAAGTGTACTGTGATGAGCCACATGTTAAACTTGTTGACACTTCAATACTTTCCTGATATACAAACTTCCATGTAACACCTTGCTACAAAAGAGACGTGTAAAAAAAAGAAATAATGTAAGCTCAGCAGGGAAGGGAAGCCCATTACTCAAAACATTACTCATGACAGTTTTGACAGGTGAAAGGAGATCATGGAACATCTTTACACCCAGAGTGTTTCCTGTTCCTGTCCCCACCTCACAGACAGGTGCAAAAGCAGCAGCTGTTTGTGCCACCTGACTTCTTTCTTCATCAAAAAAGCCCTCAAACCAAACCCTTCACCTGAACTCATGTACACATTGTTCCAGTTAACTTCAATTTTGATTTTCATTCTCATTTTGCTGATAACATCCTACTGATTTAAATTAAAATTCATTGCTTTTAACAGCTGCTGTTAATGACATCAACTGAAAGGCCAGCAGCAATTTACTGATGTTCCTTTTCTTTGGTGTTTCTTGTGTCTTCCTCTAACACTCAGTGCCACACACAATAGGACAAGTTTGGATAATCATTATTTGAAAATCCTGTACTGAAGTATTTGTTCTTAGTTCATCTCCTCCAGGTTTATAACATCCTTCACCATGACCAAAGCTGCACATTGTATCTTGAACATTCTCTTTCTGAGACCCCAAAAAACATCACACTGACCTGTCTCTGTGTTGCTGCTGCACAGACATGGGCAACCTACAGCAGAGCTGGAGAAGAAACCTGGTTCTCCCAGTCCTACAACCCCAGTCCTTTACTCACTTTTATATTAAATTAAATTATGTTCTGACGCCATGGATTATTTTATATAGATTAAAGGACTTCTACATTGAACAGGTATCATTGTCCTCCACACAGAGCTTCCTCAGAAAGCTCTGCGCTTTTTTAAGTCCTGCTCTTTAGGCTGCTGTGATTTACAATTAAAGAACAGTGTAGAGCTCACAGCTGCCTTCTCTCAGCAAGGGATGTGCAAGGCAACGCTGAGCACTCCAGATGGCTCATCCCTTGTTCTCCAGGACACATAGTTATTCTCAAAGGTACCCTCTCTCCCATGATTTAGCAAAGTCACAGAAGTTTAAGTAGGGCCATAGGTGGAAATGAATATGGGAGTCCAGAACTGGAATTTAGATCCAAATTAATTCAGGCAATCTAATTAATTCTGTCACTCTTGTGTCAATCGAATCCTGTCACATCATCTAATGCTTTCAAACCTGTGCTGGTTCAACAAAGTTGAACCACACCAATGAGACACACATGGTAAGTTTGTGGATCAAGGACAGCAGTGCCAGGTTTTAATTTATTTCATAGAGCAGAGTCACAATTAATAGGAGTTCTGTAGTTAGGAAATGACCCAATATGGAAATCCAAATTTGGAAGCTCAAAATACCCTGCTTCCAAGGAAATTTCTCCCATATCCACACCAAACAACTTGTCAAAGCACAGCTCAAACAAGCACTAAGCAACCTCAGTGCCATTCAATATGCCTCGTCCTCCACTTTCATTTGAACATTTCTTTTCCCTTCTCATGTGCACTTCTCTGCTATTCCAATTTCAGAATTTGAGCTGTTGAAGCATAGGAAGCACAGTGGAATAGATGAAAGACATTTGAACGGTAATTTACAACCAGGTCACCAGAGTGGCTAAAAATCCCCTCCAGCTGCCCTCAGAAGAACTGGACCCACCCAATGGTGGGGCTGGTGCTCTTTTGGCCACTGCCAGTGCTCCAGTGGAGGCACCAGACACAGCAACCTGAGCCCAGCACAGCACCTGCATCCCACAGAAGAAAGGAAAGAAAAGGAAATTTACACTAGAGACTTTTTTCCCTATTAACAGTATCTGAATGAAAGAATTTCAGCAGCCCACAGGAGGCTGACCCACACAGGGAGTGGAGTGGAGGGAGAAGGTGGAGGCAGATTGCTGCCTATGGCCCTGTCTGCCCCAGCTGCTCCCCTGTGACAGCTCTCCCTGCAGCAGGCCAGGAGGGGGTAATTACAGAGAGAAGAGCACACAGGGAACAGAGCAACTAGTCATTAATGTTGATGACATCTGCAGAGGGGAGAAGTCTCAAAGAGCACCTTGACAAATCTTAATTATTGAAGAAAGACTAATCAAACAGGAGATGAATTTTTCCCCTTGCTCTTTTTTTTCTTGTTAAATACACAGGTAAGAGTGTTTCCTCTTCTGAAGCTGTAGAGGCTAAAATCTAGGTCAGGCTCCCTGCACTCACATGGAAACTGGAATTTTTCCTCTTGCTGTGCTGTCAGTCACTGGAGCGTGAGCATTGTTAGATTCGTTTGGAGTATTCTCCAAGCTGTCATTACAAATGACTGGAGCTGCTTAGGTGGAGTTCAGCACTCCATTACCCAGAACAAAGTTTGCTGTCATTTTTGTTGGGCTGGCTCTCAATATGTAATATAATCAGGTTGGTGAGAAAAATAATAGCATTAGAGAGGCACTTATATAATAAATGTATATACACCATTTCTCTGCTAGCCTATAATCACCTGGTAAGTGCCTGACTGAAATTTGATTCAAATTAAATCTTGTCTATTGTGGATATACTTTACACACTTCCAAGACAGGCCTTTTTTTTTTTTTTTTCCTTTAAATTTGGAATACTAAGAGAATGTGGAAAACACTGTCCCATTTTTATCCCACATTCCTAAGGAGAAGTGGTTTGCCCACCTGTCAATCTTCCCCATCCCCTTAGCATAACTTCTACTCCAGCTGACTAAATTCAACCCTATTGCATAGCACATGAAAGTGCCTAGGAGTGTTCTCTACTGCCTGGGTGCAGAATAGCATCCCACCACATCCCCCATGAGGTGGGAAACACAGCAGCAGTGAACCACAGTGCAGCCCAAAGGGCCCCATCCCAGTTACCCATCAAGGCTACCTGACCAGAGAGTGAATTGAAAATGAAGGCTACAAAACTATTAAGGAAAATATAGATTGAGTCGGCTGACAGTAAGTTACTGTACTTTTATATTAGCAATCACCCAAAGCATGTACTGTATCTTCTTCCTCAACATTTCCTGGCAATTTCCCATTACTCTTATTTTAAATAAATCTAGTTGTCTAGGGAGTCTAGATGCATTTTAACATGAACCATAATAATTTATAAGCAATTATAGAGGAGCATGTACATCGTCTCTAAGTAATTTGTCTTTCTGATTGCTGTCACATGAATAATTTTTTGCGTTGCGCATCTGCCTGTTATAATTTTTATAGGGATCTGTCACCTACAGCAATTTATATCATGGCATTGTTAAACACGTTTGCCTACCTTGTTACCTGAAAATCTAATTTTAAATTGAAATCATCTTCAAATAAATCATTAAAAAATAATACACTAGCTAAAGTATTAAATTTATTGCTCCACAAACCAGGCAATGCTTGTGACTGTAGGTACATAGTCAGAAATAAAATCACCATTCCTCTAATACAAGAGTTATATTTTTATGTATATGTTGGCTGTGGAACAGCAGAGTCCAGGAACTGATATCCATCATGCTCGGGGTTTCCAGACATGTAGCAATGATAGATGCACTCCATTAAGAATATCCAAAGAGAGATACAAATTTTTTTAGAGCCTTAAAGGGGAGAAATCGGTTACAGCCTATGAATTTTTGGCAACTTGGTATTTTCAGGTCTTGATTCCAGAAAAAAGGGAACACATCCTGCATTTGAACATACTCAGTAGAGCCTTTAGCAGCTTTGGCTGGACGTGATTGTCTCAAGGGTCAGGGTGTTTGTTGGATCAGGCTTGCCATATGTAATTGATTTCACATCTCTGGATTTTTGGCTGCACTGTGCTGACGCTGCTGCATTAGCAGCAGACCTCTGCCAGCTTCTCATCTCAGCCTGGCACTGCCATGTGAGGCCTGAACATCAGCAGAGCCCAGTGTGTGTCCCCTGTCTCCTCCCAGAGCCCTTCCCAGCTCCTCACACCATGAGCTGCCTAAAAGCTGCCAGCAATCACCACATCCTTCTGAGTATTCTTTAAGTACTCCACTGCTCAGAGACATTTGCTGGTCAGAGAGCACATTGCAAATAACACTCTCTTGACCACTTTGTGCACTGTTCAAAATCAAGGATGTTATCCCCAAAGCACAGTGAGATCTCTGCATGTGGAGCTCCCTCGTCTTAGCTGACCGATCAAACTGTCAATAAAAATTCACTCTGCTGAGAGATGTCTAAGCTGGTATCTCTGACATGAAGAGAAAGTGACCTGGCTTTACAGGGGAGAAGGAGAAGCCTATGCTGACAATACTCCAGGAGGGAGAGTGGCCTTGTCCAGCAGCAGAGGAGGATTTCCAGGAGCAAGCAGGGAGGGGAGGAGGGGGAAGTTCAGGTAAAGTGTCTGTCATGTCTCTTTTCTGCGAGTTTTACCCCTCTTTGAATCAAGTAGAATCTAGGTTTTGACTCTATATCTATATTTTAAAGTGCATTTTAGAAAAAATTCTATCAGTTTTCCCCCAAGGGACACAAAATCAAAAAACATATCTGTTGGAGATAACATCACTTAGAAAATAACAAATCTTGAGCAAAAACAAGTTTATCATGGTTCAAGATGGGTGGTTTTTGCCATGCTTCTCCTGCAACCATGTCAACAACTCTTACTAATTCTTTTCTATGATAGTAACACCTTGTTTCAGGAAAAAACCAAGATTTTTTTGCTGTAGAAACACAACACGTATGAGTAGGATCACTCACAGACTTTGTAGTTTTTCTACTCTGATCTCATTTTCTGAGTATTTTCCAGCAAGAATTAGACTTAAACTTTAAACTTAAATTAAAAATGTTTGGGACTTTCAAGGCATATAAAAATGCAAATATTCTAAAATTTCTAAGTCAAGTAATGATGAGTGCAAAAAATCTTCATTAAATTTAGCAACGTGCAAATGTTTCTCCAAATCTGGGCCAAAAATAAGGAAAAATGCATTTAAACATCCTTATACACTACCTAACTTTTTTTACTAATTTTGATCAAAGCTTCACATTTCTGTATGAGGGACTAAAAGGTTTTAAGACTTGTGTATGCTTCATTTTTTTGACCAGCTTTTCTTATGATCTACAGCTAAACAACCCAACTCAAATGTCAAATATTCCAGCCGAACACTCATCATTTCCTTTGAGGTCAAACTCACTGTAAATATATACTGCCAGAGGTTCAAATAACCACAGATTGCTCTGCCCTGAATTACATATGCATATGGAGCCAGGAGCATTTTAGCCTTGTATTGAAAATGCAAAAGAAAGAACATACTGGTATATCACCAAAATTCTCTAGGGAGAGAAAAAACCCCGAACGAAGTCTCAGCTTCCAGGAGCAATGGCATATTAATGAGGTCAAGGCTTAGAAATTATACTTGAAGAATGAAAATGCTGCAGCAGCATCAGTAGAAGTGACTGGACAGGGGCATTTCATCCTGTAGCACTTGTCAGAGCCAGCTTTTCAGGTGGCACCTTATCACAGGGGTTTTCTGGAACGCTTGCTGATGGAGAGAAGAGCAAATCGCAGCTGGCAGGTTAAGATTTTGCTGGAGACAGTGAGGTCTGAGGCACATTCTGTGAGGGAAAGGAAATCTCTGTTCTCATCATATTCTTTGCTACCTCTTCCAAGTCAGATGTTCCCAGAGACAGATGGAACCTGAAGTGCCCTTCCAAAGCTGTGCTCTTTGCGTTCAGCTGATCGCTCTGCTGAGCACAGAGAAAGAGAGGGGGAGGGCACTAAAGCAGCTCTTTAAAATGCAGCATATTCACCCTAAAAATGAGTATTTGGTGACCTTGATCTTGTAATCACTTCAATATCTGCCAGGTTTTTAAAAAGCCTGTTGAAGTAAACAGTACGGAAATTGGAACTTATAAATGTGTTTTGGTTTAAAATATTCAGTGTAATGCCTTGATTCTCTGCAGCTGTCACCATGTTAGAAAACAATGTAAAAGGCACCTTGAAAATCAACAGCACTAGAGCCAGGACATGAACAATAAAGAAATCATACTTCATGGTTCCATGCTTTCATGTATTTTGTGAAGTCTCAGCCATGGGCTCAAGGCATGTGCCCCAGCCTGTCCTGCCTTCTCAGTCCTGCCTGGTCCCTGCTCTTCCCACTCCAGTTCCCCTCCTGCCATGGGGCATCTCCTCCCTCTGCCCAGCCTCCCTCTTTGCTCCAAGGCGGAAAGCCAAGTGAGTGATCTGCAGTGAATAAGGTATCCAAACCACTAAACTTCTTTTCTTCTTTGAGCATCTATAAATTAATACCTATTTCTTCAAAGTCAGCCATGAAACAACATGATTAAATTAGCACCAACTAGCCTGGAAACATTATCTTAAGCCATGAAAGTATGTTGCTCCAGACTGAAGTGGCCAGATACAGGATGTTACATCTGCTTCTTGGACTGAGCAAGTAACAAAACTTTCCCATTTAAATCCTAAAATTTTAATTCCATAAATTAACAACTCAGACGACCAAAAAGTCAGTGCAAACACCAGTATGAACTCAAAGGCTTTAAATTAGTGTTCATCCAGATATGAAGCCTATCTGAAGATGAGATTTTCTTTTCTTGTCCACAAAACCCAGTAAACAAAAATACTTCCCTTTTCCAAGTCTCAAAATGGGGAAAGAAAAGTTTTTTTCTAGCATGTTGCACAGTGGATGCTGCCATTTTTGTTAGCTCTTTGGATTCCTTAGGGAATTAATGAATGATGGAAAAGTTCAAAGAGAGATTTCCCAGTATCTCTGACATTTTTTTGGTGCACAGAACTATTTTCAGACAAGGGAGGGAGGGAGGGGAATCTAAGGGAGAACAGTAACTGATCCCAATAACTAGTAAAACAGACTGAAAATATTTCTTTGCACTTATAAATAAAAGTTTTATCCTAACACAATTTTGGGCAAGGACCAACACACTGAGGACACCCTTTATACCTGAAGGTTTGTGCATTTAATATTTTAAGTGCTGTTGACTACACATGAGCTCTTTAAAGACACTCTCCAAGACAGTTTCAATATTCTCTAGCCAACTGCTTTAACCACATAAAATTTCACACAGTTCTGTTTTCATGTCTTTAGCACCATGCAAACTTTGGGAACAAAGCTGAATTCATCTCAATAATTGATGAGTCTCTTTTCATTAGTTTTTTTGAATAAAGTTACTTAAGGTAAAGTAAATGAAAACTAGCTCCCAGATCAGGCAGTTGCAGTCTCAAGTAATCACACAATTAGAAAACTCTATATCCACTGCTTGTTATTCCCAGAAGGGAGTAGTAGGAAAGAATTTTGAATAACAAGAATTTAAAATTTAAGAGAATGAACCTCTATTAACTTGGTAGCCCCTGTGGGGTAGAATAATTGGTGTACATACACAAGATTATTTTCTCTGGCATTTGTTTTTCAAGTATGTGGACAGTTTGAATTGGATTATCTGCTCTGAGGGCACAGTCCTCTTGAGTTTGGATTAGGTTAGAAAGATGGGCTCCCTGTTGAATACACGGGGCCAAATCAGTTTCTTCTGCTGTCTGTAGAGGACAGTCCTTGAGAGACACAGGTCTGCTGTAAGAGCTCCTACCACACCTACCTGTGGCAGAGGCAGAGCGCTAGACAGGAAAAGAGAGAAAGTAGATTGTGAAAAGAGCCCATCCCCCAGAGGAAAGTAGGACTGAGTTATCCCTGGGGATGATCTCCATGGTGGTTGTGCAAGGTTTAAGCAATCATTCACTGGGACACCTCAGCAGGGACATTCCTGGTAACCCAAATTCCCCATTTAGCATGGGAAACTAGTGCCTGACCAATGCTCCTGCCTGTCTCACAACCAACTGTGCCGTAATCCCGGGCCTTGGAGCAGAGCCAGATTCCAGACCTCCAGGGGCCTCTTCCAACCTACCTGATCCTATGGTTTGTCCTACCACCAACACAGCCCTTCACACTCCACAGACACACAAAAGGAGCTTTTCTCACAAATGTCCAGGTCTGAGTGCACACCTGCACTACCCTACTCAGTAATGTTTTATTTTCTAGCTTACAAAGATGCAATCAATCCATCAGAAGATTACCAAATGTTTTACAAAACAGGTTTCCCATCATAAACACTCTGGGTAGAATGAATGTTTTGGGGCTTGGATATCTGTAAAGTACTGGATGAACACATAGCAATGTTAGAAAAAAAAAAGAGAGAGAATGCCCAATTTTCAATCAGGACATGAACATGGATAGAAAGGAACAAGTCAATCTAATTTACTTGCAACTAATAATTAGCTTTGGTCATTTGCTTTGCTTTGACTCTACATATTTACCTTTGGATATCTAGACACACTAGCCATTTTAGAATTGCTACAGCATTCTTCCTGTTATCTGGCACAAATAAGTTCAGCTGCAATGAGCCAATTACCATTTCCACCTGCATGACAGGAGGACCTCTGTTTGAAAAGGTTGTGACCCACACTCTAACCTAGGCTGGAATTCCTCCTCTCATTTGAATTTATTATCTGCACATATGCAGCAGAATTTAAATAGAAAATTCTCCTGACTGCAGAACACACTAGATTGCATTTCAGTAAAATGAACATTCACAAATCAAGAGTATTTGCTTTTATAGGATAGTCATGAATAGAAGTGTTAGTGGGTCATTTGATTAAAATTTCTGTAAGCGATGAATTATGAAATGCTTCCAAAATGAGATATTTTTGAACAGTAAAAATTGTTCTTAAGACTTGTTTCTATTTAAAATAAACAAACGGGGTTATTCTAATTGCAAGCTATTATAATTACATGTGAGGAAGGAAAATGAAAGATGATTGAAAAATGAGCCATTATAAGAACTACCTGTGCTACAGACATGTCTCTCTAGGTAAAGTGGCAATGCAGCCCTGTGCTCTGGAACCCAGCATTGCACATTTGCTCAGGAACACCTTTACGTTTACGTATCCATTTCATAAAAGCTGCCAATTGCAACATCCTGCAGCACTGCATCCACCAGCACCCCTCAGCTTCAGTGAGAACAAGGGTCATGTTGATGGGACCACATCCACCCCCTTTTCTGAAAAGGCCCTGGGAGGGACTGCCATCACAGCCGCCCATGGCCTGCCAGTTCCCTGAATCCCCACCCACTACTAGATGAGTTGTGAGCAGTGCCTCTGAGCACGACTTGGTCACCCTGGCTCCTCTCAGTCCTCTCTCAAGCTCCCATTCCTGAGACCTTGCTCCTCGCTGGCCCCAGCCCCAGAGATCATCCCTTATTGTGGTAGAGGGGCGTTTTTGTCATCCCCAGGACTGCAGCTCCCCATATGGTCCCATTCCTAAGGACTTCATCCTATTTTAAATAATTTTCTAAAATCTTTACTCAGGACATTCAGAGCAGAGGCAACACTGATTGAAATCCCACAAAAACTGTCCCTGCTTCAAGCTGACACAAAGCAGTGACAATCTTTAAATGAGAACCACCATAAAGCAGATAGATCCCAAACCAGCCAAGTTTACATCCCCTTCTCCTCACACTTCACTGTAACTTCACAAGCCAGAAACAAAACTGGCAACGGGAAGATTTCATTTATTAGTAAGCAAAAGTAACAAACTGCAAATACTTCATTACTAATACATCATTTGCTCAGAACAGCACAAAACAAACAAGTCTGTGTTTTATTCATGGGCCTCCTGTCATCCTCAATGGCCCCGACTCGATGCAAAACATGCAGCTGCTGCCTGTTCCACTGAAAAGGGATGGGAAGATGGAGATGTCTGAGCTCCAGGGCTGAGGCTGAGCAAAGGTGGGAGTCGAGAATATGGGAGGGGAGCTGAAGAGATCTTGGCACCTCAGGCCTTTCTTTGGGTGTCAACACATCCTCCAGGTGGGACACTGCCCTGAAGCTCCCTATCCCATCAGCACATCATTATTAAATCATCACAGTGCAATGGTAAAAGGCACCTCTGAAACTCATTGTAAAAACCTCCACCTGAGCTGCTGAAAAACCAGAAAAATTGCATAACTGGAGCAATATGTTTAATTCATGTCTCTCCACTGGTTACCCAATACTCAGTAAGCAGTGTGGGAACTTCTCATTTGCTCACTCACTCCCAGTTTCTTACCCTAACCCACATTCCATCACTTCCTGTCCCAGCCTTGGGAACTGACTGCCATGACAGCTTGAAGACAACTGTTTTATTAATATTTTAAAATGATTAATACAGCAAAGCACATAGGTGACTACACCTGGATTGCTTGGCCACTGTAAGGATCACCCCAAAGAAAACCACTATGTTTTCCACTTAAGAAACCCTGCTTTGAAACATGGAAAATCAGTACTTCAATTCTTAAACAGAACAAAACCTCACATTGATTAGGGAAGACAGGACAGAAATTCAAAGCTGGATCCCTTATTTTTCCCCTCCATCTTCTTCATAGAGGGGTTTCATTTCCAAGCCTGGCTGAAGCTACCTCAGTAAGTTTGAGGCTGGAAGTGTTCAGTGCCTGGGAACTCCCATCCCTGCCCAGGGCAGGCAGGCTGTCCTGCTCCTCTCAGAGGGTTCCTGCCTCTCATGTCAGGGCTGGGGCTCTCCTGTCTGCCTGTCCCTGATCCTTCCCTCACTGCCCCTGCTACACCCAAGTAGAATCCAGCAAATAGTGGGGAAGTTTCCCAGTGGGGAAGCTGGAGATGGGAGGGAGGACTAATTATGACACAGTGGATGCATTCCCAATTAAAAATGCTCTATTTAATTCGACCAAATTTTATTACTGTTTTGACTGTATTATTTTTTTCAGCTCACAATGACAGATTTTTTCAGTTGAGATGACAGAACTGTCATCTGTCCAGCTCTACATCTGAAGGAAGAGGGAAATGACTGTTCCCAGCTGGAGAGGAAAAAGCACACAGGAGGCATGTGACCTCAGGGTAGGGATTTTGGGTACAGACAGGGAAGTGAAGTGAGAGGTGTCTGACAGACTAACACGTGTTACTGGGGCACAAAAAAAAACAACTCCGAAAAAAAAAAAAAAGAGCAAGCAGTTTGAAGCTGCTCTTATCAAGGTCAAAGCAGAATTTAATGGCAACAAATCATGCTTGTTTTCACAAGATGCAGGGTCCAGCCTCAGAGGTGTGGATGGCATCCAGCTCCCACGGAGATCAGTGCACCCTACACAACCTCTGCATCCTGCAGCCCTGGGGGACGACACTCCGGGGAGCACGTCCCTACAGCAAACCCTCTTTGTGAGAGGGGAAGAAGAATAAAACAGAGGGAGCCTCTGTTAGAAGCAGGCATATGAATCAGAAATAGAGATGCAGGCGTCATGCAAACTGTGTTAAGGGAACTGCTGATAAAGAGGACTTCTTCAAAGATAAAGACGGTCTGTCATATTTCTGTTAAAAATAAGACTATCACAAACGCAATCGTATTTTTTCATGTGTCATTTGTGAAATAAATGATATTTCACTGGGAGGTTGACAGTGTAAGAAACGCAATTACAATGATTTACATATTAAAGACATTATTATGTCTTCATTGTAAATATTTCCATCATGATGACTTTGAACAGAATCTTTGCAAACAGAAATATAAATATCCCCATGCCAGATTTCACATAATCTGAAATCATGCTGTGTCAAATTGTCAATTTTAAGAATTCTCCTGAGCCATTACAAATCCCACTTTAATCTCTCCAAAGGCTCGTCTGCTTTTACATAATTGAAAATAACCACTGCTTGTAATGTGTTAATTTTGATGTGCAGTGAATAACATGGTGCCAGAACCCTTCCAGCCAACCACTGTTTTGAAAAACTGTACTAAGCTTTCAATCTCCACACTGCCTAGAGCTGCACAAACCTTTACAATGCATTTTTTTGGTATTGTTTAATGCTAAATATTCCAAAGTATGTAATCAAAATCATGAGAGTTGGATTTTTTTTTCCTCTTCCCTGAGACTGATTAGTGTGCCTTCAGTAAGAAAGATAAGCAAATACAACCTCATTAAGGAGCTATGAACTTTAGATAACAAAAAGCACCACTAATAGCCCAATTGCTATTGAACGGCTTCTCCTGTTAGAAGAGACAAATCCACTCAGCAGGAATCACAGACCCTGCACTTCTTCTCTTCTATTTACATATGTTTAAAAATAGTCTTGGCACTCCAGAGAGCAGGGCTAACATGAAGGATGGGAGGGATGACAGCAGTGTTCCATCAGACCCACACCAACAGACATGCAAACACAGGCATGGACAAAGGGGGGGTGGGGTACAAGAATGTGAAAATCACGAAGAGTGATTTTCAAGCTGGTTCTGCAAATTCTACATTAATTAGGAAAGGATTTCTCAAACGCCCATGCATCTCCAAACTTTGTACCGGGAAAACCATTTACTGCTAAATGGCAAGTGTAGGCTGCATGCTTAAATATTCTGAATTTTTGGTTCTCTGAATAACTGTTAACCCAACATTATTCCTGTCTACCTTGGGTTTTTTAATGGAATTACATATAGCCTGCAGCTCCAAATCTAAATGAAAAATAGAGCTCCAATTGAACCTTAAGGAAAAAAAAGGCAAAAGTTAATGAGATTTAAATTAGTAACAGCCAAAGCTTTCCCTTAAAGAAAACATTATTGATTTTAAAGAGCTACCTAATGAAAAAGAATGGCACTCATTTAAGACTTTGCATGAACTACATTAGAGTTTCATTTGTAATAATAAATAAGGATGTGCTTTACGGTCCAATTAATCAGCAGAATTTATGTACATATTTTTATGAGTTAACTACACATTCCCTAAGCCCTTAATCACAGTTTTGGGTGAACTGTTTATGGTAGTAAATAAATTACAATTTCTAAGGCCCAGACTGTAAAGATAATTAAGTACCAGTTCCCTATAAGAGTTAAACACCTATATGGCTTCTGGGTTTATAAACTATTCTTCATTTGAAAAATGGAAATGCATAGTGTTTCACTTTATTCTTTATTTAAAAAAATGTTTCTATTTTCAGTTTAAGTAACTGATTATTGGAAAAATTCTCCTATGAATGTTCTGCAGCTTTTATACACTACGAGCAAAAAAATATTATTGCCGAGAAAGGCAGTACCTGGACTCCTTGTAAAATCCCTGAAATAGCTAGGAAATTCATTGAGCTGATGATTTTAATATATTTTCATTCAAACATAATTTTATTCAATCACAAGATACTTCATCATATCAGTACAATTCAGGAATATAATACTGTTATCCTATGACATTTAAATATGGAACGCTGGCGACCATGCACAGTTTCTTCTCTGAGAACTGCTGAGAAAACAGATGAAGTGCAAGGTCCCCCAAGCAAGTTTCAAATGACATTTAAACCCAGCTACTTCTACAAAAAGTAAGCATGCCTGGACCCAGTCCAAAGAGAATTTCACCTCATAATTAATTAAAGCTCTAGACAAAACCCATCAGAACAACAGGATCATTCAGTTTGTTTGCTGAGATACCTGAAAGTGCTAAAACTTTAAATTCCATAAATTGCTAAATTCCCTACAGATGCTGAACCCAAGCTCATCTGGGAGAATCCCAAGCCCTCTACCTAGTTCCTTGGCTCCCACCCTGGGAGGTATCTGCTCAAATTCTCTATTTAAGCCATGGAACTGTTCAGCCTCACCTCACAGGACTGTCAATGTGTCACCTGCTCACACAGACTGATCTCCACCTGCTGTTGATAACCAACAGTGGTGTTTAACTCCTCACCAGCTCTAAAGATGACATTTCTCTCCAACAGCAAACAAAGGTAACTGCAGTTTCTCAATGAAGCAAGCAACAAATGTCTAAAATTAAGCTCCTGCATGCCAAGATGACAAAGAACATGTAAAGGTGCTCCATATGGTACAACAAATACCAAAATCCCAGCACAGCACTTCTCTTTCAATCCAATTCACTAGGACAGCACTTCTCAGGGGAGATAATACTTGTCCAAGCATGCCTGAATGGTTGGACTTCATCTTTGCTTGGTTAAAGCAAAAGATAGATTTACAAAGAGATGCATTTATTTTTAATAAAGAACATTCATACACATTAATTTCACCTGCCACAATACTGTGCCTTGAAGAGATCCTTTAAAGTAACTGAATCAAACTTAATCTATCTGTTTCACAGAACTAAGAATTACATCTGCCTCTTGGTTAGCTGATTTACAGATCCCTGGCAGATCTCCTCCCCTACCCTCAACACCCTGCTGTGGCCACTCTCTCTGACTGTGGTCGTCTTGTTCACATTGTCATCATGATTCAGAGCAGCAGTGCAGCTTGCAATCAAATCCTACCATCTTCCTCCCTCACCTTTCCCACTTCAATCTATAAAGTGGATTGCCTCCCAGAGGTGAGTCAGCTCCCAAACACATAATCTTTGTGAACAATTTTGGTGGACAGAAGGAAACTGAAACTCAGGTACACTAGGTTGCTTTTGTACTTTGTTCTTCCCATTCTTTAATTATGAAGTAAATTAATAAACGTGAGCATTACGTTTGTGGTATTGCCTAAGGCATGACGAAAATAACTGAAACTGCAGGAGCTGCATCCCTGAATGGATCTTAATAGGAATAATTAACAGAATCCAACCTATCTTTGCTTGTTACTCTTAACTATATATTTTAGTAATGTTCAATAAAATTCTTTGGAGGAAAAAAGCCAGTCCTTCCTGCCCCACACAAATGTTGGTGAGATGCACCACAAGACCCCTGTGAAGGCTCAGGACAGCAGTGGGGATGGACACAGTCACTCCTGTAACCCCAGTTGGGGTTTAGAACTAAGCCAAAGGGACTAAGAATTACAAGTGGACTGAGGGCATCAGCTGGCAGTTGGAACAGTGCTAAATTGAAAAACCTAGGCTAGGTCTCAGGGAAGCAATAAACAGCTGCTACTCACTCTGCTGCCACAGTGATTTTCACATCCAAGTAAGCCAAACATTTAAAATGTTTCTCTTGCTTTTATTTGATTCCACTTTATACCACACTGTTTCTTCTCTGTTGTTTTACAGCTGATGCAGGGGTTACTTTCTGGTGTGTTATGGACCACAGCTCAAGGACTCCCAATTTAAAGTCTATTTCCCAGAAAAACAGTTTGTACACAGTTCAGGCTGCTCTGACATTAGGCAGCCTTGTGCTTCTTAACATCCTCCTGATTTTAACTGCCCACATTCAAAGAAGAAAGTTTACCACACCCCTTCTGACTTTGGAAACTTTCACAAGGCTTCCACAACACTTTTTGCTTTTTTTTTTTCTCCTTGTGTCTCCTACAGGTAGCTTTTTTTGCATTGTTTCAACCCACAGAGTTTAACCAGGTTCACATGCTGTCTGTACAATACTAAAAACTTCAAATCTTGGAATTTGAAGTTTGCTTTCCTCCCCAAGAGTCCTTAGATGAGTGTTTAGTCTGTTTTATATGTTCTAGTGGGAATTCCTACAAGTATCTTGACCTTTTGTCTCTGCCAGCAGGAGGATTGCTGCTTTTAT
This sequence comes from Sterrhoptilus dennistouni, assembly GCA_013397095.1. Classification (NCBI taxonomy): domain Eukaryota; kingdom Metazoa; phylum Chordata; class Aves; order Passeriformes; family Zosteropidae; genus Sterrhoptilus; species Sterrhoptilus dennistouni. Next base: position 206,901 of record VWZU01015771.1, read on the forward strand.
TGCAGGGAGACAACAACAAAAAATACCCAGGCCATACAGACCTAAGGTTCCCTGGTGGAGTGATGTACAAGAGAGACAGGATTTCTTTGGGGATGGAAATACAAGTGTTCACAAAAAGCTGCCTGAATCATTCAAGCATTTTCTTATGCCTCTAACTTTACCAAGTCTCTTTTGAGCTTCAACAAAAGTTTCACAGTCAGATGAGTCCAAGTGTTAGGCTCTTTAAGCATCAGCTGCAAATGAAAGAGGATCTCCTACAAAAAGCATCTGAAAATCCTTTCTTTCAGCTTTGCCAAGGCCAGGAATTCCCTGGTCTTGCATCCACCCAGATGGTGAAGGCTATCTCAGGACGGCCTTCTCAAGGAGACAAAGTCTGCCCACCAGTCAGATTAATATGCTAACAAAATCTTTTGGGCATTAAAGATAGAGTTTCAACTCTGATTTCTTTTGTTAGAAAAATTATATATTACAGACTTTGTCAAAAGAGCTTTGTTAACACTAACACTTGAAAAATAACTATGTTAATATGACATTTCCCATCCACTTGTTCTGTACTTTTATGCCATTTAGCAATGACCTGCAGCAATTCCCTCCCAACCCTTAATATTCGGCCATGTGAGTACATGGGAGGTCACTTTTAAAATTATTTTTACTGTGCTAATTTATTGTCATTTTTTACTTATCTAGAATATGTTTGCACTTTAAACCTGACTAAATGTGCCACGTGACAAATAATCTTGTTATTGGTTTACTAAAAATGGTTATCACTAAAAATGGTTATTATGGTAGCAAACTCATACCCTATGAAAACCATGTGGGACAAGACCATTCCTACATGTGCCATTTCTCCATGCTTTCACACAAAATACGCCCTGGCAGTCCCTTGAGCACACAGAGCAGCTGTAAGTCTCAGCTCAGAAACCTAAATGAAGCTGAAAAGGGAAGTGTTGGGGATCTCTGGCAGTTAAAAAATAATATCTTACTGTGACACTGGAACTACATTTAGAAAGGGGACAAAATGGCCATCCTTTCCTAACTATAATTTTTAAAATGCACAAGAGTTTTCAAAAAGCATCAATTCTGCAATTCAAGCATGCAAACTGGTACTTGCAGAGCCACTGAGGTTCAGCACACAGCACTTGGTCATCTCCTCTGTGTGACTGTAATGAACATTCTCCACTTAGTGGGATGAATAAAAAGCACAGGCCATGTCAAGATATTTATCTAACAGACAGAAATAGGCTTGTCCACAGGAATATAAAACTTTGATTAAAAAAGCAGATAAAAGGAATTATCCCTATTTCCTAAAGAAAGCAGAAATACTGAAGCTTCAAGGCAAGAAAATATTTTCATACACTGCAACTCTTTAAAAAAAGACACTGTTCAGGCAGTTTTTGACAAAGGTAGTGGCAGTGAAGGGATCTGAACACCATTTTTTAGTGCACAGCTTTCACTGCATGAGCTTCCTGCTCATGGCTTTTTCAGACTCCAGGTTGATAAAACAATAATAATCAAAGTTAAACCTAGACTGAAAACATCAGCTTCCCCCATTATTTTCACCTCAGAGTTGTCAGAGTCCAAAAGCAGAGGCCACAATTTAGACTTACACCACAGATGTCTTTACTGAGCCCTGAGCACTGAGGGATCCCCAAATTGTGGGATTCCATTGCCAGAGCCCTCCTCAGCAGAGCTGCATGGAACTACTCTGAGGGCTCCTCTCTCCACCAGCATCCTCACACACCACCTGAAAGCTCTCTGAACTTTTGTGTTTGTTGTGTGATGATCGCTTACAGGGCTGGGTTGTTGGGGTTTTTTACATCTCGGCTCCTCAATTTTTCCCAAGCAGCTTTTCCTTTTCAGACTATGAACAAGAATACTCTAGCTGGACTCCCTGCATCTCAGTCTTCTTCTGAAGACATCTGGCTACACAAATCTGCCTATTTATCACTATTTTTAAAATAAAAACCAAGAGAGAAGCATTTAGATTATGGGGTCCAGCTGAGGACTTGATGTGAACTGTTTTAAACAAACAAACAAACCAAAACCTAAACAACAACCAAAAATGTGCAAAAGCCCAACAAACAAACCAATCCAAAACACCCAACCCATACCTAGAAGGTAAAATATCATTTGCCTACATGACTTTCACAGCTACTGTGATTTCTGAATTTAGTTTTCATTTATAAAAGCCCATTCCTGGTTGTACTCAAACTCTCTGGGAAGAACTGGTGTTTCCTTCCTTGACTTATAACTTCCTTTCCTTTCTGTCCCTGCTTTTACACAACACCTGCCCAACAGCTCAGCAAGGAGATGAGGTGAGGATTGCACAGGGAAGCAATGTGACTCAAACCATCCTGCAAAGGACAGGTCCATTAAATCATCACCAGAAGGGACATTCTGCTGTGGGCAGGACTTCAGCTCCAAGGGTGAGCCAGCCCCTTCCAAGGTAACAATGCTGTCACCCACAAGACAGCAAGGAAATGTTCAGTGTCACATGGCTGCACCACATTGAGAAATTATCATTAAGGCAACAGAGCAGAACTTGCTTTTATTCTCTAGACAGTTAAAGCCCTAAAATTTCCAGGCTGACAGTTCAACAGGAAAGAAGAAACTTATTTATTTGGCCAATTTCTTCATGCTGTGAAGCTTTCATCCCCAAATCACATCAGAGGCCAAGGATCACAGAATCACAGAATCATAAAGGTAGGAAAAGACCTCTAAGATCATTGAGTCCAACTATTTTACTACTCATTAACTGTCTCTTAAAAACCCGACTGTACCTGCAGTGCATTGTATCCATGAAATTTTACTTCAAAAAAGGTGGGTTTTTTCCTCAAGTACTGTAAAAGGTCCTTCACAGTACAATGCAAAATCCCTGTCTGCACATTTGTATTGGTTTTACACAGCCTGGTTTTTGGTAGTAGGGAGACCACAGAGTGAGAAGCTGCTGGAAGCCCCCACCATGTCCAGCAGAGCCAATCCCTGATGGCTCTGAAGATGGACATGCTGCTGGCCCAGCTAGAGAGGTTGGTAATGTCTCTGTGACAATATATTTAAGAGGAAAATCAAATGGGGAACAGTTTTTCCTATAGTCAAAGAAGAGGAGTTAAGTGAAGACATGTGAGGGAAACAACATGAAGACACCAAGGTCAGTGGAGAAGGAGAAAGAGGAGGTGATCCAGGTGCCAGAGCCAAGATTCCTCTGCAGGCTGTGGTGGGACCATGGTGAAGCAGCTGTGCCCTGCAGCCCATGGGGATCCACAGGGGGATGCAGAGGTCCACCCACAGCCCATAGAGGAGTTGCCCATGCTGGAGCAGGATGCCCAGAGAAGGCTGTGATCCAGTGGGAGACCCAGTGGAGAGAGGGGGATTCTGCTTCCAGGTTGGAACAGCCTGTCCTTGGAGGACTGCATCCCATGGAAAGAGAGACCCACAATGCATCAGTTTTGGGAGGGCTGTCTTTCCATGGGGAAAGGCCTTTGCAGCAGGTGTGGCAGGACTGCTGCTCATGAGGTTGGAGCCATGCTGGAGAAGTTCATGGGGAACTGTCTCCTGTGGAAGGGACCCCATGGTCTCATAAGGGAAAGACTCCTTTCCCAGAGCAGTGGAAGAAAATCCTGAGTGACAAACTGACCAAACCCCACACCTTGTCTCCCTGTGCTGTCTGTGGGAGGGAGGGAGGGAGGAAGAGACTGGGGGGAAAAAAAGGTGTTTTAATGGTTTATTTTACTTCTCATTATCCTCCTCTGATTCCGTTAGTAATAAATTCACTTTGCAACTTTGAGCCGGTTTTGCTCTCAGAGTGTTTTCCCCCAGTTCTTATCTCAACTCATGAACCCTTTGTCAATTTTTTTCTCTCCTCTATGGCAGGGGAGGGTGGGCAATCTGCCCTTGTGGGTGCCTGGCATTTGGCCAGTGTCAAACCACGGCAAGATTTCATGCAGCTCATGTGTGGTACAAACCTTCCACAGAGCTGAGATGCTTTGCAGGACTCCAGATAACTATTCATAGATCCCACTGAGACAAGCTTGTTGTTCCAGGCAAAGGTTGCCAAAAATTTTACTTGTGGCCACACTGAATGGTGGCTTCTTCCAAACAGGCTGCTGTATACCCACATTCATCAGGTGGAGTTCAAGAGTTGCCAGCAAGGTTGACATGTTAGAGCAATCTATCTGCAAAGCTTTGCTTTCTCTTGAGAGCAGGAGAAACCTAATAATCATCATCAGTTGCTCTCACTACCCCTTAGAACACAGCAGCAGTGAGCCTCAAGTGGTGGCTTGTTTGGGCTGGCAGCAGCTCCTGGTCACATCTGGCAGGTTTGTCATTGCCCTCCCATAATTTCCTTCACCTCTGACCTGAAATCCCCTAATCTGACCTTCAGAGCACGCATGGAAAAAAATCACTTTTGAAAAGGAAATATACACCTTAACTGAATTTTGACCCTCATAAAAGCTTAACTGCCCTTTTTTCACCTTAGCTCACTTGAAGCATACAACAATGGACATGCAGTACAGGAGCCAGTAAAAAGAGGCAAAATCCAGATTCCAGAATATTGCAGTAACTGGCAAGATCTTTACTCTTACTCCTACTTTTCAGACTTTATTTTTTCTTTTTTGCTTCCTGCACAATGCACTGAAGAGCAGAGACTGGAAGACCATGCTTTCCCAGGATAAGCATCTGAGGAGCAGGAGGCCCTGGGCATGTTCCTGTGCAACAGATTTGTGGGGAGTGTGAATCTTCCAGTTGTGCAGAGGATGAATCTCACCTGGCAGAGTGCCCCAGCCATGCCATGCTTACCTCCACAGCTGGGCACCACGGGGCAAAAACCCTCCCCTAGAGAACCCAGTCTCCCCAAGAGTACTTCACAGAGGACCAGTGCTGGCAAGCAATACAGAAAAGGCTGTCGTTAAATGTTTTCTTTCCAGCAGCAGAGTGTAGGTATGAGTAGGAGTGCTCTCAGTAGGATCCTGAGGCATCATCACCATTACAAACATAGGCTGCTCTTAGCTGAGCTACCTGGTCCTGCTGCACAGCCCTGGCAGCCACTGGGCACTGAGGAGGCTGCACACCCTGGAGCAACATCCCAAGGGAAGGAGCAGTCTCAAGGGAGACATGCAGGTACTTGAACCTTACCTGAGAGCACACACACACCTTTCAGACCCACCCTGCAGGCTGCTAAACCTGCTGCAGCTGTGGCCTGACAGCTGTGCTCTGCTCACACAAGCAGGGCCTGGGACCACTGCCAGGGCCATTGGGGCTGTCACTGTCTGTGCCGTGTCCCTGCACACCTCCTCAGCAAGGCCCACTGAGCATGTGGGATGGCTGAGGCTTCCCCTCCCCATCTGCAGAGCCGTCTCCTCTCCAGGCATGGGCCTGGTGATTCACAGCTCCAGCACTGTGCAGGGCTGGTCTTGCAGGGCAGCACTGACCCATGAGCAGACAGGGGTCACACAGCTCCTGCTCACAGAAGCAGAGAAAAGCCTACAGGGGCTGTGCTCACTCACCTCCCACAGCCAGCATGGTCCTTCTGCATGCTCTGATCAATATTTAAATGATGGTGACAGCATTGAGAGGCCTTTCCCCATGCACTGATACTGTGCCTCCAGCCATCCCATCTAGCCAAGGTCTGAAGTAAAAAGAAAAGATGAGCCTTGCACTGTATCTTGAAGGTCAGTAGGTTCAGGCATGTTTGAAAGTTTATCTAAGGCTTTCTGGCAGGTCATCCCCCTATTTCCTGATGTGGAAACAATTTCATTTAATACTTCATTGAAATAACAGACCATTGCATAATACCCCTGACAACAGTCTTCAGTGCAAACCTGCCACCTCAAACAGGTAAAGCTTCAATGCGGCATAATTAACAGAGTGTGAATTAAAAGCTCTGTAACATCCAGCTGAAGCTGAGACACCCAGACTTTCCCTTTCCACATCAATGCTGAAGCAAAGAGGTTGGACACTGCACAGAAGTGCTGCCTGACCATGACCAGCCTGTGGCCACTCAGACCTGTGGCATCCCCCAGAAAGCCTCAGCAGGTCACTGCAGACACGCTTTGGCTCACTCCCACTCACACTGCTTCAGCCCTTGTTACTTAAAAGGTGCAGCTCATTACTGATGACACTACTAATGCAGTTTCCACTGTGAGCTCAATATGGCTCTTCCAGGAGCAGAGCTGGGAAAATGTGTTCTGAGAAAACATTACCCCAGCTGCTCCGAGACACTGCAGGTCTGAGGCTTCCTGAGTAACTACAGAGGACGTAAAGTGCCTTTCCGCTCTCAACACACACCAAAAGGCAGCAAAAGGGGACACATATTGCTCTGCCCATGATGCAACTGCTGCAGGAGGACCACACCTCCTGCATCCCTTCAGCCTGTGACACCTAGCATGCAGGCAAAGGAAAAGGAGAATCCCAATCTGGTATTTAAAACATGAACATGTCAGGATATTCTTACTCCTAAGTCTGATTTTTTTGCTGGTCCTCACTTACTGTCTTCTAAGACACTTCAGGATACAGCGGGTGATGTCTGTTTATTCACCTTTTAGAAGAAGGGGCAGGAAAAGGAGAGAGAACACAAGCGGAAAATATTC